>CM039680.1:16584776-17019776 GCA_022537955.1 Schmidtea mediterranea
TACATTATCTATAGTTCTCTCTTACCTTACGATGACAGGAAACGATCGAAATATATCTTAATACTTTTGTTTGAATAGGGCTTTCTTATAATTAAGTCATAATCATAGTTATTTTTATTTAAGTTTGTTTAATAATAATAATAATAATAATAATAATAATAATAATAATAATAATAATAATAATAATAATAATAATAATAATAATAATAATAATAATAATAATAATAACAATAACAATAACAATAACAATAAATATCATTAGATTGTAATTATTATACATTATAAATATTTTTCGCTAATTTTGCATGTATTTTTGCTGTATGCTGTGTTAGTAAACAGCGTAATATTATCAACAGTCGTCAGTAACATCCGGTAAGGACCAGTTATCAACAATTCGACTGTGATTAACTTTTCTGACAAATTTATGTTTCAAATGCATTTTGTAGTGTCGCATGTGTAAAATGTCATTAATAAACGATTATATCCAACTCCATTTGTAATGATTCACGAACCCAGTAACGAGTGCAAATGAAGTTCAGCACTACTAGGCGCAAATCCCTGATTTGTGTTATTTTACGTCACATACGTTATGCTTATTTAGGTGAACTTAAGTGGGCCCATTTTTCTGTGGAAATTTTGGATAATGAATCTTAGAAAGGTCTCGGCAATGTTTTGGTAGTTCTGATATTCTTGAGATTCTCTAAGAGTCCTGATTGTTGCTTTTGTGAAAAAAATTTAGTTAGATTTTTAAGGTGGTGGGAAAGGAATATAACCGTGATGTATTTCATTTTGTATGAAAAGGTTTTGTAGCGGGCGAGGTACGCTGTTTTCTGGTCTGGATTTATGTGGTCACGAGTATTTTGCATTAGTAAACATAAAAAAATATTATATTTAGTTCACAAAAATCTAATTTGAGTTAAATAAAACCAGATTAAACATTTTCAACAAATGTGAATAGGTCCTAGAAGAAGGGGTGGGGATCATCAGGGTCATTCGACATTGGCCTCCGAATTCGGAGGTCTCTAAAATATAGTTAGCAAAACTATTAAAAACTATAAAAAAGGATCAAAAAATTTACTTCACGCTTTTATATAGTCCTTAAATTTTAGGCAACAAAAAAATTAACTGTTGAAAATTACCGATTTTATAAGTTATCTTGCATCTTTAAAGGCACGAAAAGCACTTTTTAAATTTCATTAATAAAATTTCGTTTTTGTTTTTTCATATTTTGAACTAACTTTTTGATTCAACAAATGATACAATTTTTTATTTTTCATAAATGGGGCTTCTAAGTGGCCCTTATAGGCTATGAATATGAATATAACAAGTCAAACATTATTAAATCGATGTCAAATCGAATATTTAAGTAGCCTTCATTTTGCCGGATTTAGTTATTTTCTTTAGCATTGCTGAATTGATTTTGAAAAAATATCTTATAAAAAAATATTTTTATTAAATTAAACTCTAAATTATTACTATATTAATATACTAATAGTTGACATGACAAATAATTCAATAACAATTAATTTAAATTTTTACCTTAAATTTTAATAATAATAAAATTTATGGAATTTATTTTTTTATTGTATTTATTTATTAAATGATATTTTAATTCTTTTGCTGAGTCCAGCGCATGTCAGAAAAAAGTTCCAATTGATATGATCCCGTTTTGCTCAAACAAAAAACATTTATTGTGAGATTAAATACGATTATAAAATTTAAAATCTAAAAAATGTTATTTAAATTTAAATAAGGGTTTGTTTGTTGAAATTTTAATTTTGATTATTATAAGTAACTTTTAATATTTAGTTTATAAATTTTAAATTTATTTTTAAATTTAGGAATTTTAATAATTATTCGAAAATTTAGCACAGCATTAAAATTAAAGTCTTAGAAAATTTGTTTGAAACATTATGTTATGAAATAAAATTTTTGAATTAAGAAATTGAATGCAATTCTATTACAAATTTTTATTATATACTCGATAAGGGTTGACTAACACAGCGGTAAGGTTACCTGTGATACATAAATAATGTGATATTTATTTCAAACAATACATACAAAAAACATTTTTAATTAATATTCATGAGAAAACAGATCTAGATGATCTATAAATAAAAAAAGAAATATTAAAAATAGGCAAAAATAGATCAAAGGTAAACAAAAAAATAATGAAGTCTTTTATTATAAGGACTTTTTTTGTTTTTCATCTCTGATTTCTTTAAAAGTGACATAATATTTTCTACAAAATTTGACTATGAATCAGATTTATTTAAAGTATTCACGAATTTTCGGCACATCCTTTTTCAAGTGATTTAGAATTTAGTTGCATTTTCATCGGTTAATGAACAGCTGTTGTTGATTACATTTTCGATCTAATTAAGATATCACTTGAAAAGGGCTGTGTCAAGAATTCGTAAATACCTTAAATAAATCTGATTCATAGTCAAATTTTGCAGAAAATATTAAGTATTTTATTGATAAGAAATTATGAATTCAAAAACAAATGTGTGAAAAAAACAATTGAGACAGCAACGATTTTAGTTTAATATATTTTCTTTTTATACAGCTAGTAGGGAACTAAAGGAAGTTCAACTCTTGATATATTTCCCGATTTTGACTGTCGGAAGTATTTGTGAAGTTTCAATTTACTTGTTAACATTTAAATGCATATCCGAGTAAAAGGTAATCCCGACTTAATTTATTAGACTTACAGAAAAACTAATCCCACAGTTACATGACATTTAAACATGCGACACTTTAACATAGACAGATTAACATGCGACATTTTAACATAGATCCACTTTATCATACGAAAAATTAACACTGTGACATATTAACATAGTGACAGTTTAACATTGAGACACTTTAACATACGTCAGATTATCACACACTTTAATTTTGGAAGATAAAAATGGAAGTGATCATAGGCTAAATAAATTATTTACAACGCCAATAAATTTCACCATTTTTATTTTCCCGAGCTTTAACGTACTCAAAATTTTTATAGAGTACTGTCTTAGGACCTTTTGTGGAAATTCCAAAAGTAACGGCATTTGCCTCCATAACGTAATAAATAATTAATTTTTTTATAAAAAAACTCTATGACAATACATTGGTAGATCTTTATTTGTTTGACTGCATATGAATATTAGACGCAACAACAATCCAATAAACAGGAGTAAATAAGTAACTTATTAAATAACACAATGGTTAAGCACACTATACAGCTACTAAATGCTTGGTTTTTCGCAGGCAGACGTGTCTTGACATGAAGCTGCATGTTCAATTCATTCTTGCGTAGTAACAATATATCTTCCAAAATTAAAATGTATGATAATCTGTCGTATGCTAAAGTGTATCCATGTTAAAGTGTTGCATGTTAATCTGTCGCATGTTTAAATGTCGGCACACCAATCCCACGATTATATTTCTAAAATTTTAAATTTAAATTAATTAAAACAACATAAATAAATTGTTTTCAATTAAATTCTCTCTTAAAAAACTTATTGAAACTTTCCAATACCAATTTTACCTCCAAAAATTAGAATAGGAAAATTGTAAAAATTATTAAATTTTTATTTTAATAAACCCAATTAAAAAAAACAGTTCCATTTAATTTTTACAATGTCATTCGAATGTTATTTTTTTGCTACAGCTGACGAAAATGTAAATAACTCGATAGCTAGCAATTAAAACAAAAAAAGCAGATACATAGGATATATTTCTTGTTTTAAACGACATCTAATTTTTTTCTCAATTAAATTTTTTATTTACATTATATTTGAATTAGTAGAAAAAGAAATTTATTTTAAAATTCTAAAAATTATTTGTAGCGATGATCTGAAAAAAAAATGAAAACATAAAAAAAATTCAATATATTGATCGGATTTAATTGTTATTTGATAGTTCAATCGTTTTAAACAATTGATAAAAATTAAATTAATCAATAAGTAAACATACTCATGGTTTCATATTGCCGATATTGATTGACAGACAATTTTTGATCAATTGGGTGAGGGGGGGAGGTGCTGATCGATGTGTCGTATTGATTGAAGTAAAATGGCATGATTGTGCTTTCGTTATTTCGTCCCTATTGAATGGATAAAAACAAAATAATCAAATAATTTCAATCGGTTAATTGCCTTTAATCGATGCAATCAAACAATGTGACATGAAATACTCAATTATCTATTTATCCATTTATCCTGGGTATTTGATAAATGGAATAATTAAAACAAATAAAAAAAAAATAATATTATCGACAATTGGTTGAATTTCTTTCATTAGTTCGGCCCTTGAAAAAGCGTAAACCGTCCATTGGATGTTTTTTAATTATTTATAATAAAGGCCGCCGAAAAATAAATCCCATGAAATTATATTATTTTTATTTTTATTTGTTTATATTTAATTATTTATATCACTTTGATTTTCAGAAAAATCAGTAAACGAATAAACAAAAGTATCTCATCAAAAAAGAGGCATTATTTATTTCACTTTATTTGTCATTGGATGAGCAAGCGTGTTTACAAGTTGAAAAGAATTCTAATTAAAAGTGAAAAACTAACAACAGAACTTACCTTTTTCAACGAGAACTTATAATGTAACTGTTAGGTTTTACACTCAGCTCAGTTCCAAATAATGTCTCCCTCTCCGTATCTTTCAAACGTTTAACATAGCCCGCCTTTTGAATAGGTTGCTACACTTTTTTAAACTGGTGTTTGCACATGTATTAAATAAAATAATTTTTTAAGCTTATTCTTAACTTTTCTCGAAAAAAAGTAATAAAAATCATAAAAAAATATAAGTCATTTATTTTGAAAGTGGCGAAAATCCTTTTTTATGTTCTTCAGGCCTCTTTAATAAACATTATTTGATAATAAACATACAAGTCGATGTCAGAACTTATCCACATTATCACAAAAAATGAACTTGCCTCAATTTCAATATAAATGGCTGTTGGAAAAAATTTCAATTTAAAATGGAATAATAAACTCTCTAATTCCCATCATATATTTTCTTATAAAAAGTACGTATGAACAACTTTTGATGAACAGCCTTTGATTTACCCTGGACAGAGCCGGTACTCAAATTGGACGTGAATTCTAGATTGTGTAAACATTTGATTGTAAACACCTAGGCACTAGATTGTTAGAAAAAGTATTTTCAAATTTAGTTAGATTTAATTTTTTCAAATATTAATTGTGTAGAAACTAATCAAAAATATATTGATAAAAACCATCAAGTGATGAGATAATGTAATTCTATTTCCCAGTTGAATTCGATGAAAGGAAGCATAGTGTTAATGATAACCTTCATACAAAAATTATGTATATTACATCAATTCCAAATTCGATTTTTTATAAGCATAAAAATGTGTGCGCTCCTCAGCATATGTATTCCTACTGCTTGATGACTACTAGACTTCGCAAAATACACCCAGCTCTGTTGATACCCAATAAATGAATTGCATATTGTACTTTAAAAACAGCCACTTGAATATGACCTTCAAATTGCCTGCTTATAGCACATTCAATATGAAAATTGTGCATAATAACTGATAGCAACCTATATACATCATCTATTCAGAAATATTTTTTTGAATTACATAAAATATATTTATGTTATTTTAATTGTATACGAACGTTATAGGCACTCTGTATATACGATAAAATTTATTATTATTATTATTATTATTATTATTATTATTATTATTATTATTATTATTTTTATTACTATTTTTATTATTTACTATTATTATTAATATTACAGATAAGTCAATAACAAAATAAGCCTTTGCTGCGAAGTAATAACTATATTGTTTAAAAGAAACTGAAGAGGATTATTTAATAATCGAAACTTATTTTGTTATTGACTTATCTGTTATATTAATTTATGCTGTGACCAAGGAATCATCGTTTTATATTTATACTATTATTAATATTATTAATATTATTAATATTATTATTATTATTATTATTATTATTATTATTATTATTATCATTATTATTATTATCATTATTATTATCATCATCCTTTCTGTTTGACTTTATAAATACAACATTTTTCAGTTGTCACCTAAACTTATGTATGTTAAAATTGCTCACATTTATTCTTTTTCTTTCGAGAATTTTTTTACTAATTAGTTGTTTGTCTCTTAAAAGATAAATTCTTTAAAAACGATTACTAGTCCACTAAATACTGCCCCCTCTTCTTATCGGTTATCATTATTAATATCATGGCTTTTAGAATTGAATTTTTGTTTAAATGTTGAAGTAATAAAATTCATGAAAATAAAACAGTAAAATCTCACCTGTTGAAATTCCAAAGGTGAGCTTGAAGAAGTAAAATGTTTATTTTCATTGATGGGGATTTCACAAACTGATTTGTTATACATTAGGTTCTTTTTCTGAGAATTTCGCTTGTCACTGAAACAATTGCAACCTTCAAAAATATCCGGAAGCATTGGAAACAACCCTCGTATGTGTCTCATGTAAAGAATAATGAATATACATAGCAATAGGAACAACAATAATATGATTAAGCTTGTTATTAAAAAGCTTTCTTTTGTCATAATAAAATGACCAGAAAACTTTTTGTTGACATAATTGGGATCTCTGTTATTTTCGTTTGATTGCCCTATAGAAAATGGCTTAGAATTATCAATTACTATTGTTATTAGAATTGAGGATTCCTTTGGAGGATTTCCATGATCTCGAGCAATGACTGTAATGACGTGTTTTCCCATATCACTTTCGCTCATTGTTCTTGATGTGGTAATTTTTCCTTTATTTTGATCGATTTTAAACAAACCCTTATGGTCATTGACTAGGTGAAAGGAACATTTTCCGTTCATTGAATCTTTACTATCAAGATCTCCAACGCTGACCGTCAAAATCGCAATTTCAGCAGATTCGTGATATGAAATATATTTTGTAAAGTTGCTATAATTCGGGAAAATAAATGAAGGAGCATGATCGTTTTCATCTTCGATGATCACAGTAACCGTAGCAGTTGCAGTATGAGATTTGTATCCAGTTCCATCGCTTGCAAGGATTTTAAATGAATAGTTTTTTTCTTTTTCCCAATCCAAACTTCTTGTTGTGTTGAGATAGTACTTGTTGTCTCTTTCAAATAAAACGAACGGACTCGACATTTCGTTTGGTAAATGAACCAAAGACACTCTCAACTGAGAATTATCATCTTTGTCATGGACACGAATTTCTCCTAGGGTATATAGGGCTTGTTGATTTTCTGTTACTTGAAATTGAATGGAGTAGTTCTCGAATTCTGGAGCGTTATCGTTTTCATCTTTAACGGAGACATCGAAGGCTTTCCTTGAAATCTGTGGAGGTTGGCCTTTGTCCGATACGGTCAAAATAACTGGAAAACTTTGTAGAGTTTCACTGTCTTGTTCTCGATCAATTTTCATTCTCGTCTTCAAATCTCCAGTATGAGAATTTATTTCCAGGTATTTTTTTGTCAAATCACTTGATTCACTAATAGAGTACGTTAGTTCTCCGTTTTTTCCTTCATCGATATCTTTTGCGGTTATGTGTGTAACCAAAGTTCCGATTGGTTTGTTTTCATACACCGAAACGTTATTTTCAAGCTTTATAACTGGTGCATTGTCATTTTCATCTTTTACAACTACTTTAATTAAAGCCTTGGCTCTCAAAGGAGGATCACCTTTGTCTTCGCACTCCATCTGTAGCTCATAATATCCTTTCGTTTCCCGATCCAGAGTAACTCGTGTTCTAATCGAATACTTATTCGAAGGAATTGACGAGTCTCTGTTATGGATTTCAAATACATTTTCATTATTAGACAGTCGACAGTGTACTTGGCCTCCTAGACCTTTGTCTTTGTCAGTAACTGTAGCCAGAGCGACAAATTTCGTTTTCTGGTCTTCATTTTCTTTGATAAATGCATTTTTATTGTTTTCATTCACATAGTCAATGGCAATTTCTGGAGTTTCATCGTTCAAATTAATCACTTGAATCAACACCGTAGCCGTTGCAGTGTCAACGTGACCGGCGTTGTTTGATACTTCAACATAGAATCTATGCTGCTCATCTCTTTCGTAATCAAGCTTTTCTTTCAGATAAATGTTTCCGCTATTTTCTTCAATTCGGAAATACTTGTTTGCATCGACTTTTACTGGCTGTTCGTTGACTATTTTGAAAACCATTTTTGCATTGTCGTTTTCGTCTTCATCCTTTGCTCCGATTTTTAAAAGAGGTTGCATTGAAAACTTGCTTTCTTCGTACTGGATGTTATAGTTTGTCTGTGATAAATGAGGAGGATTATCATTAACATCAAGTACGTTTATGTTAATGACCAACCTTCCAGTTTTAGGGGGATTTCCTCGATCAATTGCTAATAGAACAAACTCATACTTTGCTCGTTTTTCCCTGTCGAGCTTTTGGATTAATTGCAGATTTAAACTGCCAGTTGGACGATTTTGTTCCAAAGAAAATATTGGAGGAAAGATTGAATTTTCCTCAAGTTTGTAATCGCGAATGGAATACTGTTCACTGTCGTCATCGGTTGCAATTGGGAGTGAAAACAATGATCCAACTGGTTCAGATTCTTTAATATTAATTGTAAACTTATCCGTTCGAAATCTAGGTGCGTTGTCATTGATGTCTTCGATTTGTATGCGGCACTCGAAGGTTCTTGGCTCTTCTATAGAATCTGATTTTACCGCTATTGATAAAGAAATATCACAGGGATCCTTCTTATGACAACAGGATTCGACATTTATACATAATTCTTCACGATCTATGGTCTGCGCACTATACAGTTTCCCATTAGAATGCAAATGGAATAGTCTGTTGGCCTTCGTATTCGATAGCAAGTTGAATTTCTTGTTTTGGGTATAAGGTGTGGAGTAGACATCGAAAGAATTCAAATTGGATATAAAGCTATTTTCTTTTGTGTTATCGGTCACCTTTATGTCACAAGGTTCACTTTTGCATTTTCTGAACAAACCGAATGAAAACAAAATCATTCCAAAAACGATTTTCATTTTGATAATTTTTCTAAAAAATTAAAAAAAATAAAATAAAAAAACAAAAAAATTATTACTCAATATTGGAAATCGATGCAAAAATTTCCCAACATTGATTTTAGTGAAAATAAGGAAAGTTTTTGTTTTTTTGACAAAGAAGATAGCATTCGTTAATATTTAAAATAGTTTATCCACTCGCATGTTCGTCAAAACACCCACGCAAATCGTCGGAAGAGCGAGTTTGATAAACAAAGACTTTCGGATGTGTCATGCGACATTTAATGTTGCTGATAATTACGAAATGCTCTTTTTTTATAGTTTCTTGCTGAAAAAACCTCTTACATCATTTATCTTATATATCATTGCAACTCTCTTAATATTTCTTTGAAACTTATGATTTAATGTTGAAAATATCGTACGAGTTATAATTAAATTAAAATTTAATTAAAAAAAATCGTAATATATTTTAAGAAAATTAATTGAAATAAACAAAAGTAAAAATCTCACTTTAGAATCATCCAAAAATAGAGAACAATAAATTTAAAGAAAACATATTTATTTACTAAATTGCATTTTGCATTAAACATATTTTTAAATCAACCAATCAGATTTCAGTTTTCATTTATTTGCCAAACCAATCAGAATTCAAACTGAAATTTTGAATTCAAAATTAATTAAATTTTTATAATAATTATTATTATTATTATGATTATCAAATAAAATATCATATCATAGCAGCATATTAAATGTAATTAATATGTTTTCATGTTTACGTTATAAGGCATCGGTTGTTATTATTGAAATAGATTATTTTTATGAATAAATCAAATAAATAATATTTACATTACCGATCATCGTGCGATGAATATGAATGAAGTACTTAATATTTGATTATATAATTATGATGATATGAATATATCGTAACAAGCATGAAGTCTCTCTCATTACGACATAAGCACATTCTCAAGTGAAGCACGCGTCACTCAAAAATCAATCAAATGCACACAAAAATCATTATTAGGATTTTAATGGATTTTATTTTCTAGAATTAGAATCATTAATTCTGGAAATAAATCCCCATGGTATTTCGGGATCATTTGTAATGAAAAACTAATTTATTGTCAACGCATATCGCCATCGTTCGCATTTTAATAGGTTCGCTTATTGTTCTTTGGGATGCACATTAGAGAACAAACGGCGAATTTGTCCCCATTGAATCTGCTACAAAGTGGCGATTAATTAATATTAAAAGTTTAAACACAGAGCTTATTTTTTCCAGCAGAATTGTCAAATTCGAGATTAATTCTGCGACTATTTTCCTGCAATTAACATTATTTTTTATTTTGTTTTATTGAACTGGGAATTCTATTTTCAAACCAAACTCAGTTGCTTTCTATTTTGATTTTCTTTCAAAATGAAAACAACTCATGGGATATAGCAATGGGGAATATACGTTTCTATTTATGCTCTCATTTTTAACTATTTATTATAATTTCCCAGTTTACTTTGTAATATGGTTGGGGACCCTAACTTTGGGCATATTGAATGGCGCGAAAGTGGCGTAAAACCTTGTGGTGGCACTTCTTTGGGAGTGAAATACTATTGTATTTTTTACTATTAAATTATTTATCCTTTTTGGCATATTGAAGACATGCATTAAATTACAGATTTTTAATTAATTGAGTAATATAAAATAAAAATTAATAATAAAATTTAGGTTAAACAAGACATTATAAATCAGGAATGAGCAGACATTTGAAAAGGTCGGCCATATTTACCCTGTTGGATTCCTTATTGGGCTCAACCAGATTGACTTAAAAAATTGTGTTGAATTTTTGTACTCTCAATTTTAAATTCGAAAATTATTTCCTGGATTTTTAATATTGATAATTAAAATAACTGTAAAATAATCGTCATTCACACACGTCATTATTCAACGGTTGTCGTTTTAATAAGTTTTGTTAAATTGCATTTCATACACGCACGCACGCAAACAGTCCAACTGCACACATTCAACCCAACTGTCTCGATACAATATCTTTTACAGGTGACTCTATTGGGTTCATCATTTCTCTTTACATATATACAAAAACGGTTGAAGGGAACAATATAACTGGGTTTACTGAGAGTTAAACACCAATATTACTGATGGACCTCGAATTATGGAAATCTGACAATAAATGTGGAAAGATCAAATTTGAGATGAAAACAGTGCCTCTCTCATCTGATAAAAGTAAATTAAATACAACTAAGACATATTTGTCAATCATTGCTATTAATACTGTATACATTTTTTTACTGAAATCCGTCAATTTGACGGGTATATTAAAATGCAATTTTTTCGTAAATTATTTATTAAAAAGCTATAGATTTTTATTCATTGTTATCTACAATACATTTATACATGCAATCTCTATATTCAATGCACACTTTCCGCATACATACTTGTTACATTTAATACAAATATTGTTAGACCTATTTTTCTCGCATTATCCGATTTGGCAAGATCTTCGCACATTTGGATTTTGTGCATAAGGTAATGAATTGAAGCTATTTTGTTTATTGTGAAAATCACTACACAATTCTTCAGCTAATTCAAAATCAAAATTCTTTCGAGATATGTTTACCCCAGTAGTCTCTTTGTACAATATCCACAGGCCATCTACGGGATTCTGCTTTCAGTATATATTTTCTAGCCCTTTATAAACCCCACACTATGTTTTGTTGTAAAATGCAGGGATACATTTGGGACTTTTGTTTATTTTCACATTTTTATGTTTAGAACTGAGCAATAATACCTTTTTCTTTGTTTTTTATTTGTAAATTGTGAGTACATATTCATCTGATTTATAACGTTTTGTAGAATATTGGATCATATTATTCATTTTAGTCTTTGCAATTTTCGGCAAAGTCCTTCTATTTGCACGTAAAGTTCTCACAAGAGTTGTTTGTTTTTCAGACCTCGAGCATATAAAATCGTTAAAAAAGCTTTGATAAAATACAAGTAAAGTAAATAGATGCAGGAATGAAAAGTACTTGCTGATTATATGAGCACTACAGATTTTGGTCGATCAAAAGAATCAAAAACTCATAAAAACAATACACAAAGAAATTTGAAACGATCTCAAAGAGAAAATTCGTGAGTTAGTCAAGATTACAAAGCATCTCAACTGAATGCATTTTTACCATGATTCAGGAACAACTGTATATCAAGAAAATGATTGCAAAGCGGGTGCCGCCTATTGTGTTGAGCAATGTTTAAAGCGGTTTCGGCATGATTTCCAAGAATAGTCGTGGAGATGCTTAACTATTGATGAAACATGGATCCATTATTAGAGTCATCACAAAAGCTTCGAAATGAACAAAAATGCAACAAATAGTTGGGGTGCACACGACTAAATATTCATCGGATATCTTCAAAACGACAGAATAATCACCGGTGAATATTATTCAGCAGTATAGGATCGTTTAAAAAATGGACTCAAAACACAACGATGCATCAGCGCAGGAAATTTAATAAAAATGCGTTATACGTTACCTCTCTACCCTCCATATTCTCCATATTTGGCTTCGTGCGACATTTATCATTTCCAAACTGAAAGAGATGACTTACAGATCGAAGATTTCAATCAAATGAAAATGTCGAATGGGAAACAGACTTCAAAAAATCATATAATTTTGATGGTATTAAAACCTTTAAACCCCTCGGATGAAATATATTAAGCTCCAGGAGACTATGTGGAATAATAAAGTAGACTTTTACAAAACGAATTGTTTAACTTCACGGATATTAAAAGATCATTCTAAACCGGAGGACCATTAGCTTTATTAGAAAAGTTTAGAAAAGGAACTGGGGTTTGGATGCCCTTGGCTAATTTATTTTTTGGCGTTCTTGACAATTTTCAGAGCTTTGCAACTGTTTTAATCGTTACTAAAAAAATTGGAATGATTAGGTAGTCTGATATTCATAAATATCAAAAACCTATACGACAGGAAAATACTAAATAATCTATGTAAATTGAAGAATATTGTTGCGTTAATGCAGTAATACTTGGTGTATTATAAATAATAGTGTCAGTGTGTCATACTCATACATACAGATCGAGACATAATTAAATGTAATTTAAGTAACACTAAATTCGAAACACTCTTAGGTCGATATCAGAGACTTAAAGTTTAACTTTTCTTGCTTTAATGTTTGCAAAACTAGTGATTATTTTACCGAAGTGTATTTGACTGGTAAGTTCACGTTCAATTAAAAGAAGAGCTAGAGATGATATACATTGTTCAATTGACGTCGATCTCAAGTAGGTTTTAATAATTTTTAGTCTGTTGAAGCTTCTTTTGACTATGTTTACTGTGGTTGGAATTGTCAGGAATGTTTACAGAGCTATTTTGTTATTCGGATTAGAGATTTGGTCCCTTAGTGGTGCCCTTGATAACTGCCCTAATGCCAAGCTGTTTTTACACCACTGAAAAGATTAGTCTCAGTCTGTTTAACGAAACGAAATCAGCGAACAGATTTGAACTCCTATATTTTTAGATATTTATAAATTTTCGTTCTTTACTAAATCTTAGGTTATGTATGTTTTTATTTTCAGCGATTTGGTCCTTATGAGATTGAGCTCACTCATGCCAAGATTTGATCTGGTCATGATCGTCTACAATTTAATGGATTTCATTAGCTGCTGCCATAATTCAGTGTTTATGAGTAAAAATGTATTTGAAATTCAAAACGTCTAGAATATCTTGATCACTGATCCAAAATACCTCTAACATATAGCAAAATACATTTACTAATCAGCGGTAGGAGCTTTTTTGAAGTGCGAACATAGTTGTGTGTCATAACTGATTGTTAAGTTTTTATAAAGGAATTGAAGAGGATATTTGTCCATAGAAATCTGGTTCACGGGAAAGTGCGAATCTTGAGTTGAGAGATCTACAGAATGATTTGTAGCAAATTTGCTTCAATCAAATTCCCGGTCACAAAAAATCTAACTCCGGCGTGTTCTTTTAAATACTACACTAAAAGTCACTCAACAACGTTTATTTGAATCAATACTTTTACAATTACATTTTTATTGACAAGACCAGAGTAAAGGGATCAGTCCTATCCAGCACAGTTTCCCCTTTCACCACCTCAGAAATGAGGAGATTATTTACCGAGAAGCTTCAGATATAAAGTTATTGAATTTGGTCAACAGTTTTAATAAAATTTTAATTTTAATTGTTTTAAATAAATTTTAATTTAAAACTTAAATTTATTTCTGTTAACATTATTTATTAAATAAATTTTATTTCAGAAATTTTAAATTTTTATTTATTTGCAAAGTTTTACAAATTATAGTTTTTAAGTTTTAATTTCTGGCCATCAAAGGAAATCAGTAGTAGTTGGTTATGTCCCTTTCCAGCAATATCCATTTAGATCACCCCTTCTAAAATTATCTAAGTCGAACCTAACTTTTATGTAGGTCATGATTATATAAATATATAATATTTTCTACAAAATTTGACTATGAATGAGATTTATTTATGGTACTCACTAATTTTCGGCACAGCCTTTTTCAAGTCATAGTTAAATTTTGTAGAAAATATTATGTCACTTATAAAGAAATCAGAGGTGAAACACAAAAAAAGTCCTTATAATATGTAAATATATATCATAATTATAGTACATGTACTTTTCTCTAGGGAATCATTCAAAATTAAGTAGTTCAATACAGTTTTTCTAGGTTTTTCAAAACAGCCAAATTTTTGATAAAAATTTATCTAGGTCAATCCAAATATTTATAAGGCAATATAATTTATGTATTTGAGGAAAATAATACATATAAAGGATATTTTTGAGTTTCTAGTAGTATTATTGCTTGAGTCAGGGCCAGCTCTAGAACTGTGAGCACCCTATGCAAAAAAGATTTTAGCGCTCTTTTTACATAATTTAAAAATTAAGTATAATTACATGAAAGCTAATTTAGACTGAAAAATAATTATAGACTAAAGATAAGAAAATTATTTTAAAGGTACAAAAGGTTTTATTTTATACTCGAATATTTATAAAAATAAAAAATAATTTCAAATTTAATTTAAGTATAAAAAAAGTTAACTATAAATTTTTATTTTACATTTATAAATTTCATTTTCCTTGTCTTCAAGTTTGCAAACTCTTCAATTATTTCATTTGGATCTATTTTACCACAAATATCTTTTTCAATTGCTATGATAGATAATCCCACCAATCGTTTCTGTGAAATTGTCGATCGCAAATAATTTTTAATTTTTAAAATGATCTTTCAGCACTTGCTACTGCAACTGGAAGAGTTAAAATTATTTGTAACGCAATATGTTCACGAATAAGTTTTCTAATAAATTTGAATATGCCTACTGTAATATATATTGGTGGGTTAATGGTTCGTAACCTTGTAATCCAAACATGCAACCTTCACCTGTATGCAATGGTTACCCGTTGCTAGGCAACGTTGGTACTGTAACCACTGGCTATGAGACCGCCAAAGATGAGCCCCTCTTCAAAGGCTGCTAAGGCTTGGTCTCATGCCGGGTTCAACAAGCTGCAGATATAAGGCCTGTGCTCGGTTGTCGTCATCCGGTCTATCTCCTCATTTTTCGTTGTAGTTGGCTTCTGCGTGAATAAGTGCTTTCGATTTTCTGCATCGATATTTCTTGAAGTCGCCTGATTGGATGTTTCCGATGTAATTAAACAAACCACCTAATATTTATTTCATATTTCGATATTTATTTCATTTTATTATTCGTTGTCTTCAGATTGAGCGATTTGGAAATGGTTGACATTTGTTATTCTTCCGATTTTAATTAATATTATATCTAGCAATAATATCCGTGTCAATGTCTCAAAAGTCTTCTGGTAAATGAAACTTCGAATCTCGGGTAGTTGATAAGGTGCAGGAATTATTTTGAACTCGACCAGTATCATGGTAAGCTATTGGAAGTTTTTCCGTTGGTTTATTTTAATGTGCTTTCCCTTACAAGATTATGCCTGAGTGGTTTTGGTTGTATCTACACAACGAATGCCAGGTGTAACAATTTCTTTAGGATTCTTCACATTGATGCAGTCTCGTCTTCCCCCACCTCGTGAATGCATGATTCCGGTTCGAAATGATCGTAACTGGAATCTCAGCTAATGAAGAGTTAATATTAAATCCACTACGAATTCCTGTCAAATTTGGTGAAAAGAAATGTATGTGGTATGGAAATTCCTTTATCTTACTGGCGTTGCGGTTTGGTGGAGCCAATTGATATAATAAATTGTGACTTTAAAATTTATTTGATATCAAAGGAAAATTCAGTATCGTGACATGGGAATTTGTGGAGTTTCCTCGTTTATTTCGTTTTTCTATTTTACTCAGTTTTCGTTATAAGGTAGATTACAAGTTAGACGATACAGCCATTTGGCTTATTTCTTAATTCATCATCGTTAGTATATGGTCGAAAGTTGAGTACCGGAACTTGGTAGTGATTTCTATCTAAATTCAAATTTCATTTCAATTTGCTAATGCCCCTATATCAACCTGTCTCACATAGGGTCGCCTTTAGGCTTGATTTTTGTGACTATACATACTCACTCATTACTCATAATTTTTGCCTATCAAAATAATACTGTTTCACAGTCGAAATTTTAGTTAACCTATTCGACTTTCCTTACCCAAAAACATTTATTCGTTTGGATCTTATATTTAAGTTAGTTTTTAGAATGTTCCTATTGATAAATTCACTTTCATAAAATTCGGTATACTATTTTAAAGGTTTATTACTGAAAATTAGGTATTACTTTATATTAATAAATAATTTAATGTGGCAGAGATTTCGAACGATAATTCCCTTCTCATCTCACTTTAAATAGATCTTAAGGAGTTTATGTCGTTGTTATAATTTTTATGAGTACCCACCGGACAACTCGATGTAAAACAATTTAAGTATAGCAAATATATAAACAAGTTCTATCAGTTCAATATATCTAGCAATATCATATTCAATCGACAGAGTATCTAGTCCAACAACTCTTTCTTGAAGCATGGACGCAAATATGTTTTTATCAGTTTGATATTTTAGAAAATTAGTTCAGAAACTGGAGATGTCAAAAGGATTCATAACAGTGTTTGGTACATTATCTGTTAGATTATTAACAGCAAACAGGCCATTAACAACTGTACAACAAAACACTGTTGGGCCAGAACACAAACGGCCTTGAGAATTGTTTAAATGCATCAGTAATACAGGACGAAAACCCAGCACCAAGATAACTTAAAATACAACATGCAACACCAACTAAACATTTTAAAATCTGAGAGAATATAAATAAATATAAAATCAAAAACATAAAAGTAAAATAAAATAAATACAAAATGCATCAAGAACCGCACAAAATTTACATAAAAATAACATAACAAGAAAATTTGGCCGAAAAACGATAATTTATATAAAAGTAAAAATTAATGAATTAAATGAGGAAAAATAAAATATTTTTGGCTGGATAAATTTAATTAAAAATGTTAAAAATAAATTACCAATTTAAATTAAGAAAATAATTAAAAAATTTAATTTAGATAACACAAATAATCTCAAGGTCAAATTTGTTTTATCACAATAAAAATAACAAGCAAGGTTAAGGTCAAATTATAGGTATATATACTGATGTGTTTTGACAAATTATCAACTTTATTTTCAAACTTATTTTCAGTTTAACGTATTTTCAGTAGTTTTATTTTGGTTAGTGTGCGTTGCAGCTAACTTTAATCGGATGGATGACTTCACTATGAACTTATTGATATTGATAAAATGATGCTGCGAATTAAAAAAGTTTATTTATGAACAATGAATTATGCTAGTGCGAAGTGACAATGTATACTTACGAACTCCCGACAATTATGTGAATAAACAAATTTATGCATTCGAAGCTTTTACCCGATTGGTATGGTAACATTTGTTTAATCATTTTTCCGGCCCACAGCCAAAACAAACTGCAAGTAATTAAAATCTACACACCCCAATCGAGCTGTGTAAGTGCGGTTCATCCGCCAATAGCTTATGCCCGTGAATGTTCCGGTGTGAGCAACTCAGGAACCCGAACGTCAATATATTACGCTTATAGAGGAAATTGGAAGGTAAAGGGGTAGTCTTTTAGCTGCTCCTTCGTCATCCGTTTCCTGAAAAATCGACATAAAATTTCTTAACAACAATCGGCTCAAAATCACTAACACCGAGTAGTCCAGTGGGCACTCATTAAACATAATATGAACATAAATAGATCATAAGGACAAAGAGAGGGAATGGGTAGTGGGGAAAATAGCGAAATCGTTGCAACAGTTAAATTGAATAGCCACCGGAAAAAGATTAATCCGAATGACTAAAATCATGAAAAATAATGTTTTAAACAATATATTAGAATTAAATAAATTATGTTGAAATGAGACGGAAAATATGGGCAGAACGCTGCGCAAATCTTTGGAAATAGTTAAAACATTTATCATAAAACTGTAAAATCAGGGCGGAACGCTGCTCAAATTTTCCGAATTAATTAAAATACTTATCGAAAATAGTAAAGTAAAAGTGGAATGTTGTTCAATTGTTGGTATGATATTCTGATAAAACCGTAAAATAGGGGCGGAACGCAGCTCAAATTTTCCGAATTGATTAAAATACTTTGTCGAAAACTCTAAAATACGGATGGATTACGGTCTGATGTAGTCATAAGGACAAAAAACACTATAACAAGCATCGACATCAAATTTCCATTTGCAGCGAAGAGTCCATCGAAATTTCAAAACCTAGTCACTGAAATCCAAGAAAAAACAATGATCCCTACCTCGGTTAAAACCTTTGTTGTATGCTAAAGGGGGGAGCTGGGACAAGCGGAACAATGTGACAACTAGCAATCAAACATGATGAATTCAAAGAGGCCGAAGCCAATATGATCGAGAAAGTGATAAAAGGATCCAGAATCACCTACGACCATTACAGAGACTTCACATAATCCGATATGCGAATGAGAATAGTGTCATACCCAAAAAATATGCACTCAAGAAAGCCCAATCAAGCCACATCTGTAGTTTAGCTACAATGTAGTTTACTTCACCTCTTGCTACAAACATTTTTAGCAATTACAGTATTGCTGACTAAATTTTTGCTGAGTAAACCTTTTCGGATGTGGATTACAAATATGGTTATTTTAGTTATCTCCTTGTCATTTATTTAGTTTTGAATTTACCAAACAAATCGAACTCAATTATAAAAAATCACGATTTATTTTGTCAGCTGTTCAAATATTAAATGGATAAATATTAGAATTAACCAAGAATAAAGAAAATTATTGTACTGATTTTAATTAAAAATAGTCTATACAAAATTGGTATTAGTTTTATGGGATTTTGTTTAATTAATTCAAATAAAATATAAATTTTACGGAAATTTTGTTTTTTACTGACATATACAATGAATCAAGTATTTGGTAGTGGACTTTCTGGAAGCTCCTTTGACTTTCAGGAATACATCAAATCTCCAAATGTTATTTTAAGAATTATATCACTGGTATAAAGACTTTTTCAATTTTTAATCATATCATTGTTTTAAGGTATTTTCCATTATAGTATTTGGTTGTATTGCAAATGGAGTATATTATAAAGACAAATGCGCGTATAACAATGATATGAATGCATGCAATTACGGTACCGTGATAGGTGTGATAGCATGTATTGCATGCCTTGCATTTTTGATTGGCGATGCAATGTTTCATCAGCTTTCTAACGTTGATCATAGAAAATATTATGTAGTAGTAGACGTTTTATTTTCTGGCATTTGGTGTTTCCTATGGTTTGTTGGGTTTTGTTACTTGACAAATCGTTTGTCTAACACGAAAACCGAAGAAGGTTCAGTCAGTAATGCTCGAGCAGCAATTGCATTCAGCTTCTTTTCGATAATTTCATGGGTATATATTTTATCCTATAATAAATTGATATGCTAATAACAGGCTTTACAATGCTATTTTGCTGTAAGAAAGTACCAGAGTGGTGTTGGAGACTTATTCGCATCCAGTGACGATGTTCTTGATCAGCAACCTTATTCTGGTAGCCTTCCAGATAGCGGTTCAAATAGAGGTTCAAATATGTATAATGATGAACAAATGATTGGAGACCTTTCTGGAGGATATCAACAACAACAGCAACATTATTAATTTCATTAATTTAATTTTATATTGTATCGTTAATAATAGTAACATTCCTTTGTAAGCTTTAACTTGTTATTTATAAACACAAAGATAATTGAAGATTCTATGTTTATTTTAAAATTGAAAAGCTACATTGAGATATATCTATAATGCTATCGATCGATTCTGTTTTGGGTTTGGATATGTTCAATCTGCAATAACTTGATTTAGCGTATCCGGGGTTAATGCAAGCCACTCCGTTGATATTCTAAAAATAAACTTAATTACAACATTAATAATAAAAGTTCTACTTCTATAAAGCTATTCAATTTGGATGGAATAATCAAGCAATGTGGTGGACTGGTGCCAAAAGAGCATTTTTCCACCCACTGTGACAAATTGACATCAATTTCTGGATGGGGCGGGTTCAACGGGTAGAAATTATTTTCCGCCAGTATATGTTCACATAGCCTTCTTATTCGTGGCGTGGAACAACTGGAAACAGATATTACGATTAATAATTACAATAAGCGATTTACTTCTTGCTTATCTCCTGAGTGCTCAAATGCCGCAATATGTCGGCAGTGGAAATGCCGAATTCGTAAGGTCCAATGCTAACAATAGCAGGATTTGGTGCAAAATGAATTAAGTGGCTATTGAAACACTTAAAAATATTAATTAAGTTTGTTTATAAAATAATCAATATAATTAAATGCTGAAATCTATGTGGAAAGCGATGAAAATTAATTTGTTATGTGTAATTTTAAACCAATGAAAACGCGAATTTCAATCGACATGCTATTGTGCCAGAATTCGATCAATAATTTTTATCTAAAATGTCACTACAAGATATTTGATAAATTAATTGTCTACTTATGAATTAGTAAGTAGAAATTCAAAATCATGAAATAATAAATAAAAGGGGGACTGCAATTAACTCAATATATACTTACTGGCAATTGCGCTGAGGGAGAGAATGCTGACTGTGGAAACACACACAACTCAGTGGCTTCATCAATCGAAGGTACAATAATCAAATGCGTATCCAAATCTACGCAGAATTTCGCCAGTAATTCTAATCTCTCCCAACATAATTTATCGCTATTCTCATCTGCGGTGTCATTTCTGTCTACTACAGGGCCAGTAAATATCAAAACGTCGCAAGGATTGGCTTTAATTTCTCGCATCAGTCGCTTCAGCGGGTCAACGTGGCTATTCGATATGTTAGCTAACAATCCGCACGTTATGACGATTTGCAAATCTCCTGAAATCTCTCGAACATTTATCGGTAGCGGCTTTTTGGTGAATCTCTGCAACATTGAATTAATATCAATAAATTATTTAACATTTATTACCGGAAGAACAGATGAAACGAAAAATCCCAAATCTGTCGGATTTTGGCCCTTAATAATGACATTCTCCCCGAGAAAGAACGAATAACAATCGGTTTGATCGATCACGAGCGATTGGCAGGGCATTTCAAACCCGGAATAGTTTTGAATGGCGATATTTTTCGGGGTCAATTTCTCAAAATCATTATAAACCGATTCGGCGCCGTGATATTCATCATCAAATTGTAACGAGTTGAAAATCTCTGCATCGTACATTCCAGTTTGTGTATGGTCCAAAGTCAATCTGCCGCATGTGTAAATTTCATCGAAATATTTATTTCCAACGGCCACCATATCGGAAAAGTTTAACTTAGTGGAATTATCGTTTAATGATTCATTGTACATTTGTAATTGGGATTCACATACATCTTTACCGTGAATGTCTTCGGCTATATACAATTTTAATTATTTTCTGTTAACTCACGCTTACCTTGATAAATATCAGTATTTTTTTGAAACATCAACGTAGGTCTAAAATTTTCTGTATGTAAATTGATGTTGAAGCAATTCTTTTCTCGAATTGGTAGTAAACTTTTAGGAGCTAAATATGTTATGAAATTTGCAGAGTCAACAATTTACTCACTTTCGAACAAAATATTTACATTTTCATCATTAATATATTCCCCGAAAAAACTTGTGTCAGTATGTATTATTTTTTTATCAGGTTTATTTCGACTTGATAGTGTATTAGATTTAATATTAATCTAAAGTTCATTAATATCATTTATATAGAAAAAAAGTTTTCGCACTTCCTTCTCAAAAAGATTAATTATATCAAAATTCAATGTAGATTTGCAATTTTCACGTGCCATAAATGCTAGCAAGGAATGAGCAATTTCAGAATGTGTAACATTCTTAAATGCCCTTATACTCTCGACTAAATTTTAAAATAAATTTAATATGTTACCTAACTATTTACTTTTATCCAATAAATATTCATCTTCTACTTCCTTGTCAAATTGATGTAAAATGGATTGTACATTATCTTCCATTTGCAATTAATTTAAATTAACGTAATGTATAAAAATATTATTTAAACAATAAAATTTATCAATGAAAAAAAATCCTTAAAATTCCTTATTTTAAAGTTTTCAACAAAAATCTATTTACGCACAATCAATTTTAAAAATCATTTTAATTATAAGATTGGCAGCGTTATTTGGGATAAAACTAGTTTTTTGAAAAAAATGTAGAGGTTGTTTTACCACAACGCTAACAAATTCAATAAAAATTGAAAACAGGATTAAAAAAAATAAAAATTTCAAAAATCGATAAGCCATAAAATTAAAATAATTTTCATAATTACACTGATACACACTGGAAATTTCACTAAGTTTAGATGTGCTTTTATACGCTGCATTTCAATTAATAATTAAGTTCTTCTGCTTAGATCAACAATCTTTCCAAATTTTCGGTGATTTTACTAAATAATTACAAATTGTTGATATTCTAACACAACTTGACAAGCCGATACTTTAGTTTTCTTTAAGAAATGATAGTTATCGTAAAAATATTTTTAATTAGTATGGATTTATAATTAAAACTTTAGAGACTCCAACAGAGATAAAAACTACTAAATTGTTGGGCTAGCACTAAATTTTGTTTGAATGGATTGGAAACAGCACGCAAACATAACATACAGATTTAAAATCAGACCCATAATCACCAAATAACCACCGAAAAATATGAGAGAGAAATAATTAAAATATAAAATTAGAGACATAAAAATAAATAAAAATAATAACAAAATGCAACAAGATCCGCACGAAATAAACACAGAAAAAACAAGAAAACACGAAAATTTGACCAAAATTGACAATTTAATTAAAAGAACAATTGTTCATGAAAAGTAGAAATGAAATTAAGTAATTTAATTGGAAAAAATTGAATTAAAAAATTAAAGAAAACAAATTTTCAAATCAAATCATGGAAATAATAAAATTAGAGTTAGAATATACAAATAATATCAAGGTCAAATTTTGTTTTACCACATAAAATTTAACACGCAAGTTTAGGGTCACAGAATAGGTATAAATACCAATCCATTTTCACATAATTTTAATACTTGTTCAAAGCGAAAGTAATACCAGGGGTATTAAAGAATCACCTTAGCAATTTATCGCTTGAGCACTTAATCACTTATTCGCTAGTTGAACAGTAAAAGCCTACTGAAAACAATATCGAAACTCTAATACGAATTTATCTAAGGTTAGTCGGAATGACTTACCTGTATTGTATAACAAATGAATGTAAAATAAGTATCATGAAAATATATGATGAAAACATATTGAATTTTAATTCCGTCGAAATTTTCCCGGCCCACAGCCACACACCAACAAGTCATTAAACTCATACATAAATACCGAGCAGTGTAAGTGCGGTGTAAGTCCGCCAATAGCTCGTGTCCGTGAGAGATCTCGCCGTGGGTAACGACGAACTCGAACGTCAATTCATTTATCATTATAGGGGCAGAAGGGAGATCGGGAGTCCATCTTTTGGTTGACTACCTTTCCACCTACTCCACCTACCTAAAATCTTAATACTCATCGGCTAAAATAATAACACGGTGTAGTCTAGTGGGCACTCCTAAAATCTAATTTAAACATAAAAAAACTCTTAGGATCAACTTGAGGTAAAGAGAAAGGGGCTTGCGGAAATCGATGTAACGAAACTATCAAAGAAAATTCTAACAATTAATTTATTAAAATTTGATAAACCATAGAAGTGAGATGATTTAAAGATATACTTAAATTACCCTAAACTCATTAAATATAACCTAGCGATAACTAACTGTTGGGCCAGAACACCAACGGCCTTGAGAATCGGTTAAATGAATCGGTAATACACAAGCAAATACAACATGCAGATTTAAAATCAAACCTATTAAAACATCAATTAACCCTACTAAAATGCGAGAAAGAGAACAATTAAATATAAAATTATAAAACACAAAAATAAATTAAATAATAACAAAGTGCAACAAGATCCGCACGAAATAAACATAAACATAACATGAAAACCGAAATTTGACAATTTACCAAAAAATGCAAAATTTCATGAAAATGGAATAAAAATCAAAGAATTTGAATTAGAAATAATTCAATTAAAAAATGCAAAATAAAAATTGTAAAATTAAATTAGAAAATAATAAAATTAAGAATAGAATATACTAAAAAATCACAAGGTCAAATTTTGTTTTACGAAATCAAAAAGAATACGCAAGGTTAGGGTCGTACAATAGGTATATATACCGATTCATTTTCACATAATTTTAGCCAGTTTTAATCAGTTTTACGAAACTTAAAAAGCAGTCTTAACCAGTGAAGTTCTTGAAAATTTTTGATGTGAGTGAGAGAATGTTCGTTACTCTCTCCACGTCGTATCCTCGCAACCTCGAATGAGCTCTGCTTGGATTTCGGCGTGGGGAGAGAAATTTATGTCTTATGATGTATGAACATGCTGGATAACAATTATGAAACAAAGTATATGGAAAATATATGTATATTTAGATGAAATAGACTTCTCTGTCGAAATTTTTTCCGGCCCACAGCCGACACATCACCGCAAGTCAGTAAAATATACACACCCCAACCAAACTGTGTAAGTGCAGTATAAGTCCGTCAATAGTTTGTACCCGTAAAGGCTACGGCGTGAGAACGCAGTAGCTGAAACGTCAATATTATCCGTTATAGGGGAAATTGGGAAGTGGTGAGGTGGTCTTTTGGCTACTTCTTCGCATCCCCTTTCCTGAAAATTCGACCAAAAATCTAAATTGACCATCGGCTTAAAATCACCACACCGAGTAGTCCAGTGGGCACTCGTAATATTCTAATATCAACATATTTTGTCATAAGATCAATTAAAAGTGAATGACTGGAAGGGGCGTCGTAAATCATTGCTATCGTCTCAAATTTCATAAAAATGATGAAAAAATCGTAATAATAAAAATCTGAATATTACTGATATAGCTTCAATCTTGATCAAAGCCTGAAAATCACGATAAAATAAAGATAACTACTGTAATCTCGATTTTAAAACATTAACTATAAAAGTAAGGATCCCAAAATTCATGTTGACGACCTCGATTCTTAATTAAATAATAAAATCAAATCTAGAAAAATAACGACCACGAATTTTATCACTACAGCCCCGTTTTTTCTAAAAGTTTTGATTAACCGAAATAATGTTTAAAGTCACGACTTGTACTTATGAAAACCCACGAACCAGAAATTCTCATTGTTAAATCCCCGAAAAGTACCCAAAGATTAAAACAAATACGCCCGTACCGCAACTTTAATGGAGAATGTATAATTAAATTGGAAAAATTCGACTCCATCTATTATAATCGTACTCGAATATTAGCCATCGTGACCATAGGATTAAACCCTGAGAATAATAAATGAATTAAAGTAAATGCCATAAAGGAGGAAGCAAATTAAAATAAGTCTTGATAATTAAATTTTCGAAATATATCTTTAACTGCCCGCGTTAGAAATAATTAATAATAATTCTAAATAAAGACCCTTTTAATTAAAATGCAAACTAAACAATTATAATAACTACCCAAATAAAAAGAGGACGCAACAACAAAAACAACCTGCACAAAAGTATCATTAAAGATTTGAGAACACATAATCAATTATTTCACATAAAACATCACAGATGGTTTGCATATAAGCAGATGAACCTCAGGAATTCTCGAAGGTGATCTTCGCGGAAAAAATCCCAACAACATCTTCATCGGGACAGTAACTGAATCCACTGAATAATAGCTCCGGTATTCGTGTAAAACCTTGACGAAAGCGACAAATCCTTTAGAAACAAATCTTTCATACCAGTCTTTTGAGACTGACTTAATTGCTGAGGGAAAAACTGTAATAGTGCCTTTGGTAAGTTGAGATAACTAGAACCAAGTTCAAATCCCATTAAAAAATAAAACTAATAAAACTCACCAGATAGCCAACTTTCACTCGACAACGCATGGACATTTAAAATGGATTAAAAATGAGAATTGATATACTTCCACATAGATTAAATAACAAACTACTCGTGACAGAAATTCCCCAACACACCAATAGTGAAACGTCGATAATAATCAAGTAAACAATCATTGAGGAGAGGAAAGAAAATCAATAGTGACATGACGATCTGGGCACGAAAATAGCACGAAAATCAATTGAAATATGAATAAACGTGGCAGTAATCGTGTAGAATGAGAATAATTACACGTACGTGGAAATTGTAAAGTGAACAGAATGACAACGTGGCACGTCCCTAGAGAGTAGTATAAATGTGAAAACAGTGATGATTTCATCTAATACGTGATTGAAACAAATTAATATGAGCGCTCGAGATAATTGGCAGGGAAATGGAGGAACCAGCGGCTTTCGAGGAGAACCTGGCATCACAATGAAAAAGAGACGATCTACGCCAGAAGACGGTAAGCGCTTACTCTTATCATTAAATCCCCTTAAATTATACCTTTATATGAGTGCCATCAAGGAAAACAGAAACAGTTAGATTTCATTTGACTTCCGGAGAAAATTCGCAGCTAGCCAACGTTATGTCCGTATAGTAAACGCTCCGTATGATCGCGAGGATTTGATTTGACAGTTGAAATAAAATTATCATTAATCTTGTTGTGGAGTTATTTTTTATCTGACACCGTTAAATGGAGCTATTTTTATGAGGCCATTCCTTTAAAACATCCACCTTTTGACTCGTCCACCTAACCGATGTCCAGCAATTTAGAAGTAGAACAGTGTACTCGTGGAGGGATTAGTCAGTAGCAAAAATTAGAGATTAACGATTACAATTCTGGTAATGTCGCAGCCCATTACGAACGATTTAGACTGTCGCGAGAATCCAAATAATTCTGATGACGAGCGTTTTGTTTCTGATAGCGAGTAACTGTGAATATGCCGAGTACCACGCCGATATCACTAGTACCACATAGACAATGGCAAGTCCTTACGAATTCCGAACCACGCCTAGGAAAACTAATCATAGCCGTCTAAGTCGGGCAAGTAGGACAAAGGACACGAGTAAGGTAAATGAATATCTTCTAAGATACGATGAGTAGGAAATAGCTTACTGTGAGGAAAGTATTCGTACAATTATGCGTAGATTACAATTACCGAAGACCCAATAATCATTCTTAACTAATCTTCCATCTCATAAATATGTATTATTAGTACATGCAATTGCCGCTCATAAATTAAATTTGTAATAAATGTTCATAATAAAAGACATATGCAGATGAATTACTCAATAATCTGATGATTAACCTTTTGCAGATCATTCTTGGATAGACACGTCCCGCGTCACGGTGCGATTTCCCGCACGATCGGCCGCCAAAAATCGACAGGCCCTATGGGACGCGGGATTCTCAGTCTCGCCAGTGAAAGAATCTTGCGCGGGCACATATAGAAACGACGTGGAACTATAGCTCCATTTTGTGGCTATCAAAAGAGAGCCGGGCCGTAATCCAACCCGAGAAATCCGAGGGCAAGCGGAGTCCCTGTTGGTGCGTTTGGAGGAACAACGCCAAACCGACCGACAGGTGGACCGAGCCAGACGATATCTAGCAGAAGTAAATCGAGCCATAGCAATTGGTGCTATTCCAAGTACGGATGGGTACGCCCCACCGTACAATGTCTCATTCAATCTTGATGACCCGAATTTGGTGGGAGAAACAGAAGCCATGAACGTGGTGATCCAGCGAGGAATGTTGCCCAGTGAGATAAGAGACGCAGACAGACGTCCCCATCAGGATCAGGAACACTCTTATGCTTGTGAGATACCGAGACGATCCGGAAACAGAAGATATGGGAAATTTAATTAGTTGTAAATAAAAATTGGATTTTCTTGTTAATGTTTTGTTATTCCTTATTTGAATTCGCTACCTATAAGAACCACAAGGAAATTAAGAATCATTTTGGTTTGTAGCTAAAACTAGGAATTAATATAATGGAGGAGGGTTTAATGATTTATCACGTTCTAGACATGGAATCCCACAAAATTCTACAAGAAGAATTGACCAAAGCTCAAAAACTAAATCGAGAGTTGCACCGGCAGATTGTGCAGCTGACAGCGGAAATCCAGCGTATTAAATCTTGTGGGGTGGAGCCAAAGAAAGTGAAGATTTTATACCAAAAGATGACGGCAGCTCAATGGGTTGGGCCGAAGAAAAGCAATTAAATCAAAACCAGAAGACACAAGTCCGCGGGTTGGAAGCGGCTTTGTCTGCCTGCCAGGAGGGCAATGCCGTGACTTACCCGTTGGTTTTTGCTCCAGCCCAACTGGCTTACAAAGAATCCACCTCAAACTACAAACCTGCAAGTAAACCGCCTCAACACAGACCTGGTCGAAACGAGCGCGCCAAACGTCGAGCCGTTCAACCAGCTGATTAGGATATTTTCTCTTGTTAATTTTAAATAAATTTGTGTTGATTGAATTGTTGATCTTAATTGGGATTTATAATGTCGGGAGATGAATAAGGTAAATATAAAATTAAAAGGAAATTATCTTACGCGACAAGGCCAACTGAGACAGACAGATGGGACGAGAATAAGTAAAGCGCACTCACACCTTCTATCGGTAGTGCGTTGAACCCGCTTTGAGGTCGGGCCAGAGCAGTTCGTTCGTGGAGCGAACCTTTGGCGACCTCAAAAACCAATGGTTACATTTTCAACATTGCCTAGCAACGGGTGGCCATTGGAGACAAGAAAAATTTTATTACTGTGTGGGGTCAAGGTAACTCCAACCAGAAGCCCGACATAACTCATAAAAGGTGAACTGAACTCTACTGGATGAAAAGGTATTATAGACAGCTACTATAGGAACACTGACCCCGAAGCAATTAACGAGACTGATGTTACTACTTTAATAACGATAATAAGTTCGATAAAATTAATAATAATAGTCCTATCAATAATGATTTTAATCATTTTAATCTTCAAAGGTCACCTCCACTCAAATATCCATCACGATAATTACCGTAAACAATGTTCTTAAAGTCGATTCAAACCGCAATGATCAGTTAGCAAACGACTTTATGAATATAGGAATAAATTACTAAACCATCGTCATAACCAAAAGGTAGAAAAGAAGAAATGATTTATTCGCAACGATTTTCACTTAAAACGCTCTTCTCTATACCGGAGTATTTGGAGTCGATAATCCGGAACGATTACCATATCTTTCCCGAACATTGGAGCAGTGAATACCCGGCCTCGAAGCACGCCAACCGAATAAAGAGAGTAGAGATGAATGGGCCGCCCGTTAGTACCAACGAGTGAGATATATCAAGCGAGTAGTTCAAACCCTCACATAGCATAGAACAAAAGGCTAGATTGGAAAAATTGAATTAATATAATCTAATAAAAATTAGTAAGAAATACCTCGCTAAGAATTCTGAAAATCATGATTATGAATTTGTAAAAATGGGTTCTTAAAAAAAAATTCCATTTTTGTCTCGAGAAAATCCAAATCTAAAACTGACATACAAACTTGGGCAGAGGAAATTGTGGAACATGCATTGTGAACACCAAACCTGCTGTGACATCTACCACCCCACGATCGATAGAAGAGAAATTCCGCGAGCAGCCAATCACCAACTACCACGGAAAATCGAATCTCTCACCCGCCACGTGACAGGAAAAGAATCAACAAGCTATATATACGTGCACTGAATTGAAATGGAAGTCAAACTTATCACGCTATCAAACGAATTTATGTCCAATTTAACAGTACGCAACTCGGAACATTACGAAATAGAAATGACAGAAAAGATAGGAGTTTCCGCCAGGGAAGAGGAAAGATTACGGAAGCAGGCATCGACCCATCGAGACGACTCCAATAACAAGCTGATGCATTCCCACGAAAGAATTCACACCGAAGAATGTTAGACAGGTAAGGCCGATCTCGGCTTAATATTTGAATACATGTTAATTTAATACAATTTTTCTTGGGAGATTTAATTATTCAATTTAAAACGAGATCTTTTATGCAATTGATTTTTTTCGTTGTAACCTAGCTTCATAAAAGTAAACACATAATAGTGATTTAGTATACCATTTATTTTCGTTGAGGGCAGATTTTTGATTGGAAATGGCCACCCAAGGATAGCCTCACGGTGATGAAATTAGTTTCTGATAACGAACCCCTCCATCAAATGTAATGCTCAGCTAGCGACGACAAATAGATCACACAGGTAAATAATTCGAATATAACGACTAGCTTAGTCGAACTGCGATTGTAAAACGTGAATGGATAATCCACCCATCAAGGCGTTTGCAATTAACGTATCATCACCGTTGAAGTCGAGATTATAAATTGGTTTAATCATTAGGAGAGTAGACGGAAAGAGAACCAGCGAGTCATTAATTGAATATATAGGCAATCATTCGTAGTAATTCTATTTGTGGGTATGCCCATGTTTTGGAGGTGACTAACCAAGTATACGCCCCTTATTAACATCGAAGTATATGGATAACAATTATTGGTGAATAATGAGCCGCAATTTAACTAAATTTATTATTACCATTAACAGGCACATCCAGCAGTGAATGGGTCGACGTCGATCGCACAACACTAACGGTTCCAAATAAGTTCGCTGGGAGATATCGCCAAGCCTTATGGGATCGGGGGTACTCCATTTCAATTTATGGTACTGGTGGGTTTCTGGGTGTTGATATTTTGAAACTATATGGTTGTTACCCAGACAACCCCATACAAATATTCTTTCGCTTACCACTCGGCACCCTTTCTGATCGACGTTGGAACTGTGTTCGAGTGGGTAGATCGTCCGCAAAAAGTGAGCGCTATTGCTAATGCTATAATTGACCGAACGATCCATGGGTCCAACGAGCTGCCGATAGAAGGCCTGTGCTCGATTTCGATTTTTAAGTCCCATTGCTCTCATATCTCATTCAAATGTTAACCTATACTCTCATATCATTTATCAGTACGTCCATTCTCATAGTCTTTTTTATCATTATTCGTGTTGATGATTTTTCTATGGCCTGTAAACCCTTTATGATGTTAAATATCCTCACAGTATCTCTCTTACCCTTATCTCTATTATAACCACAATGTTCCCAATTATTATTACTAGCATTATCATTGGTACTATTATATGTATTTCCTTTATTAATCGTTACTACTATTATATTTATTATTATTCTTATTACAATAATTACCATTGTATTTATTATTATTACCACTATTATTATTATTACTATTATTACAATTATTATTACTATTATTATTATTATTATTATTATTATTATTATTATTATTATTATTATTATTATTATTATTATTATTATTATTATTATTATTATCAACTTTTTAGTAGGGATCCTTCTTTATTCCTCTGCTTTATAGAATCTTTTTCTGATATAAAGATTTAGCCGTAATCCATCCGTATATTACAGTTTTCGATAAAGTATTCTTGTCAATTCGAAAAATTTTAGCAGCGTTCCGCCCTTATTTTACGCGTTCCATTTTTACTTTACTATTTTTGTTAAGTATTTGAATTAATTCGGAAAATTTGAGCAGCATTCTGCCCTTATTTTACAGTTTCATAATAATCTTATACCAACAGTTGAGTCGCATTTAACTTTTATTTTACTATTTTCGATAAATATTTTAATTGATTCGGAAAATTTGAGCAGCGTTCCGCCCTTATTTTACAGCTTAATGATTAATGTTTTAACTATTTCCGAAAATTTGCGCAGCGTTCCGCCCATATTTTCCGTCTCAAATCAACATACTTTATTTAATTCCTATATATCGTTTAAAAGATTATTTTCCATGATTTTAGTCGTTCGGATTAATCTTTTTCCGATGGCTATTCATTTTAACTGTTGCAACGATTTCGCAAATTTTCCCGCTACCATTTCCATCTCTTTGTCCTTATGATCTATTTATGTTCATGTTATATTTGATGAATGCCCACTGGACTACTCAGTGTTAGTGATTTTTAGCCGATTGTTGTTAAAGATTTTAGGTCGAATTTACAGGAAATGAGTGGCGGAGGAGAAGTCAAAAGACCACTTCCCCTCCCCCCAATTTCCCCTAAGACGGATATTATTGACGTTTAGGCCCTGCGTTATTCACACCGGAACCTTCACGAGCACAGGCTATTGGCAGGTAAACTGCTCCTACACAGCCTGAGTTGTGTGTAGATTTTATTGACTTGCGGTGCGTGGGTGGCTGTGGGCCAAGAAAGAAATAGAATAAATTTTACCATATCAATTGAGTAAAAGTTTCGAGCACAAAATTGTTGGCTTTAAAATATTTATTGGGTATACATAAATTCATCCTGCAAATTGGCATAAAATCATCTTGATCACAATTCATGTCATTAATTCATAACACTTCGCAAATTCGCATATAAATTGGCATCAAATCATCTTGTCAACAATTCATGTCATTAATTCATAACTCTTTGTGAATTCGCATATAAATAAATTGGCATCAACTCATCTTGTCAATAATTCATGTCATTAATTCATAACTCTTTGTGAATTCGCATATAAATAAATTGGCATCAACTCATCTTGTCAATAATTCATGTCATTAATTCGTAACTCTTCGTGAATTCGCATATAAATAAATTGGCATCAAATCATCTTGTCAATAATTCATGACATCATATAAATCAATACCCGTGCACTATCTGAGAGTTAACGTGTTCAGTCAAAACACTTATCAGTGTTAATTGGCTGAATGCACGGCTCTCAGCTAGTTATGCACACTAACTCGATTTATACTAGAAAATTTTTCTCTGAAAAATAAGACTGAAAATTTGTCAAAACACATCAGTATATATACCTATAATTTGGCCTTAACCTTGCGTGTTAATTTTATTGTGACTAAACAAAATTCGACCTTGAAATTATTTGTGTTATCTAAATTAAATTTTTATTAATTTCTTAATTTAAATTGGTAATTTATTTTTAACATTTTTAAATAAATTTATTCAGTCAAAAATATTTTATTTTTATTCATTTAATTCATTAATTTTTACTTTTATATAAATGGTCATTTTACGGTCAAATTTTCTTGTTATTATGTTATTTTTTATGTAGATTTCGTGCGGTTCTTGATGCATTTTGTATTTATTTTATTTTACTTTTATGTTTTTTGATTTTATATTTATTTATATTTTCTCAGATTTTAAAATGTTTAGTTGGTGTTGTATATTGTATTTTAAGTTACCTTGGTGCTGGGTTTTCGTGCTGTATTACTGATGCATTTAAACAATTCTCAAGGCCATTTGTGTTCTGACCCAACAGTACTCCCGAATGGCCGAATCGAGATCCAGAGAGTCGAAACATGGACACAGAACTACCAAGCATTCTAATCAAAAGAGAACCAGGAAGAAATCCAGCCAGGGAAATACCACAAAAGGCAGAAAGAACACTTCATAGTTTCGAGCAGCTGGAACGGCGGTACAGGCACTTGGCCAATCAGCAGAGAGAGCGTCTGGCCCGGATTAATAGGGATATGGCCAGTGGGCGTATCCCGAGTTAAGATGGTCATCACCCAGTTACGGAGTGGCCTATAATCCCGAGGATACAGCTCTTTTGGAATGCGAAGCACCCGTACATCTGGTCGTCCCAAAGCGTCTGTTACAGCTAGACATCCGGGATATATTAGAAGATCGAGGAACCGAAGAGCACGCCTATTCGCGAAGGCGTTTGGCATGCAAAAGATCACAGGGGAATTAGTTGTGTGTATAATTAAATAAATGTGTTTCTCTTAATTATGTATTTGTTTTGTTTTGACGTTTTCGCTATATTATTTTTTGACCAAAAATAGAAATACTAATATTGAATTCACCCGTGAAATAGTACTAAATAGTAAAGTTAAGGAAATTTTGAGAGAAACTCTGATTCATTTAAGACTTACTAAATGTGTAGCATTATGATTTATCGAATATAACTGTTATTAAGGAAATTCAGCTATGGATGCAATCCAAGGGATAAAAAGAGAACTAAAGGAGCTCCGCCGAGAGAATGACAACCTCCACCAACAATGTCTCAAACTCAGCCGCGAACTCCAGCGGGTCAAGGCTACCTGGTCCGAGCCGTCCAGAGTAAAACGTCTCTATCAAAAGATTGATGCCGCTCAAAAGGGCTGGCAAGAAGAGAGAACCCTAACTCAAGCTCAGAAGATCCAAATCCGCGGATAAGAAGTGGCCTTAGCCGCGAACCAGGAGGGAAGGGCAGTCAGGTACCCTCTGGTATTCACCCCGGCACAAGTAGCTTACCTGAATCAGCAGGATCCGGTAGCACGACCGAATCCACCAAGGCCCCGGGAAAGGCCAGGAAAAGCCGAACGAGCACGGCAAAATCTACGAAGACAACACAACGACTGAGATTTCCTCATGATGTGATGTAAATAGGAAATAATAGCATTTTTTCTTGTTTTTATAAAAAACGAATATGTTGATGATACAAATAATCTATATGAAAATAAATGACAACTAACAGAATCAAGTAATGATAGTAAGGGACCTGAATGAGTAAGACGAGCACAGACCTTCCATGGGTAGCTCGCTGAACCAGCTGTAGACCGGGTCTTAGCAGTTTCGGATACAAAGCTCACCTTTGACGGTCACAGACCCATTGGTTACAGTACCAACGTTGCTTAGCGACGGGTAACCAATGGCAGTCGTATAGCATTATATGATTGGGGTCAAGGTCATAATAACAACCACGGACCCCAAAAAATTCACTTTATCCCTTCACCCTTCATTATACATTTCAGCCCCTTCCCAAAAAATAATTTAATATTATTTTTACTCAAATTTTAAATATATTAAAATTTAATTAAAAAAAATTTGAGTATTTTTAATTTTCTTCATTAATTGGGTGCTGAATTTTTTAAAAATAAATTAAAAAATTTCAAGCAAAACTATATTGGCAGAATGAACAAATCACTTTCGAAAATTACTTAATATAACATTTCCATGCATATCATAACAATGTATTTAACAAAAATCAATTTACATTAAATTGAAAATAAACAATAATAAATTACAAAACTCAAAATATAATTATTCTGAATGAAGAAAATTTAGAGAAAAATTAAATTCACAACAAATTTCAAATGTAAATAATAGTAAAAATAATAAAATAAAATAACAATATAATCAATAAAAAAATCTTCTTTGTTTGAATGCTTGTTGAAAGTGCTTTAGATTTGAAAATTTCGATAGGACAAAAAAATTGATAATTTCTGATTAGAATTTCTCAGTCGATTGAAAAGGTAAAATTGTAAACAATAACACAAATATAAAGCTTTACTAATATCTAAAAAGTGCAAATTCGACAATATTTTTTAAAATTAATATTATATTATTTATATTTATTCTTTAGAGTACAAAATTTCAATACGTTCCACCGGAAATACCAAAATTTCAAGCAAAGTTGAAAATCTTATTACGGACAATAGCGCATTTATTATATGTCCAAACTTAGTTAAAAAATACACCAAATTTCAATCGTTATGGTAAACTAAATAATTCCATTAAAATAAGAAAAATTAACTCAAAAATAATACATACACACTTATTCGGATAAGTTTACCTTTATACACCAAAGCGCATTAAATTGGAGCTAATGAGACAGCCTTGTGGATTTTCTATAATCAATCAAAAATTTAACCAATAATAAATGTGTGTGTGTCATGGCTAAATTAGAATGTTGGTAAGAACTGTATCATTCGGTAGGAGCTTATATTATATGAGGGCAGAGAAATTTCATAAAAGAAAAAAAATACTTGCACACAATCTTGGTTCAGAAAATTTCTATAATAAAAATACTAGTAAGTTAGTCAATAAATTGCACTTTGGACAATAAATTGTCGCTATTTTTATACTTTATTTTAAAAATAACGATTTTTTCCAAAAATATTTCAACGGCATCAACAATTAAGTACAAGAAACAACAAAAATACGTTATTATATCAAATTTTTTTATTTTTATAAAATTTATTAAATAATATCTACTGATACTAACTATCTGGCAGATAAAAATTGATCGAAATATGTAAGTTTATATTTAAAATTTAGTTAAATTATAAGAATCATCACAGAATATCAAATACCAATAAAAACAATTATAGAAGTTATGAAAGATGGACTGGTTTTTATGAATAAATCCAAATTATTACCATTGAATCATGGCAACTTTTCCAAAATGTCTCAAGAACAAAGTGAATTTGGGTAAACTGAAAATTCTTGGTATATAAATTAATAAATAAATGACTTACCTTTTTTGAATAATTCCAAATTCATATAAAAAATAACAAAATTCAGGAATAAATTGTGATTAAATTAAAAGTTTAACTGAGATAAACAACATTCCAAGGTAAACAAAGAAAATTTTAAACGTTTAAAAAATCCAAGGTTGTACTGGCTGTCCCCAACGGTCCGATTTAATGACTCTATGTGTACAATAACTAATGTAGAAAAAATTAATAGATATAGTAGAAAAATAAAGTAGATCACTGAAAACAAACAAGCTTGTTATGTGACCAAACATACATTTTCTATAATAAAAAATGCTAAATTAAGTTTAAAAAAATTAAAAAAGTAAAAAAATGAAAAAAAATAAAAAGATTTAAGAACTCTTAAGAGTAAAATTCGAAGCACAATTATATTTATATCTTGAATAATTGATGTAAGGTTTTAAATACTTTTTATAAAATTATAAAAATTCTGCATTTGATATTTATATTTCATTATGTTTCACTTTAAATTATTAAATTCTTAAATGTTTTTAAATTTGTTAAAAGTGCTATTTTTTATTTGAATATTTAAAAAAAAGTTTAAACCAAACAGAAAATAAAAAATGAATTTACAACCAAGACCAATAAATCATTTGAAAATTAAAAAGTTCATTTCCAAGAAATTGAAAAGGATTATTATTTTATAATCGAAAACATAAGCACTATTTTCTCGAATTTCTCCAATAATTAATTAAAAAAATTCTCTTACGAAAAATGAAGAAAACCTTACTATATTTCCTCGACTATTACATTTAATACAGCGCAAATTATAGAATCCAGATACAAGAAAGCTAAAAGGGGAGAAGTCAAGAAATATTAAGTAAACTTATTGGAATATGTTTTTAGAAGCAAATTATTAAGGAAATGTTTAAATTCTATTTGCAAAATATTATTTTTGAAATTTAAACAACTTACCAGTAACGATAAACAATTCAAAGCATATATTTTAATATATTTCATTAAAAGTATTTAAATTAACAATTTAAAAAATTAAAAATTAAACTAAAAAAATTACATGCAAAGTGGTTTAATCCACATAAAATAATAATTAAATTCAAGCACACAGCCTAATTTACATCAATGATTGAAATTTGGTGTAATTTAAAATAATTTAAACTTAATTTAAATATCTTAAATTAGGACTGGACAACCTTAATTAAATAAGAGCCAAAATAAAACGTCTAAAATTTTATGAGTCGCAAAAAATTCACAAACCATTTTAAAATAAAATTTAATTCATTTTTTATTATTATACATAACAATAATTTTTTAATTTCTAAACTATTATTTGAAAAATCAATACATGTCGAGGTTACTAAAAAGGTTTACTGATTTTGGATAAGTTAAATAAAGGGAAAATAAAATAACATTTTTATTTACACTGAAATTAATGTTGAGTAAGAAATCTTGCTTTAACCACTAAAGGCACGCCGGCGTGTGTGACATGTTCGTCTGTTACCGGCCGATTTTTACGTGGTCGTGTGTCACACGTTTGTAAGTTTTGTGATTATATTTCTTCACAACTAATTGGTAAGATATTATTTATTTTTCAGTGCATTTCAAATTCCGATATAAACTTTTTCTATATATATTTGTCCTCGATTTTTTGTAAGTTTTGTGAAGATATTGTGAAATAAAAAAAATTTACATTTTGTCGATAATGAAAGTTAAAACGCGAAACGCATCAAATCCAAAACTTAATAAGATTTGGCCCGTTTTCGATAATATAAATAAAAAAATGCTCGAGTTTATACATTCCGGAAAAAGATATCACTATCGATGAAAGTCTCATGCTTAATAAAGGTCTTCTAAGCTGGATCCAGTATATACCGTTAAAAAGAGCTCGTTTTGGAATAAAAATGTATATGTTATGTGAATCCAAATCTGGATATTTGTATGCGACAATCATATACACTGGGAAAGGCACTGCAATCAGTGATGCCAATAAAGATATGCCGATGTCTTCTCAAGTGGTGCTGTCATTGCTAGAACCTCTATTAGGTGTAGGTTACTGTTTGACAACAGACAATTTTTATACGTTTACACAGTTAGCGGACATTTTGATAAAGGAAAAAACTGACTTGTATGGAACTATGCGGCCCAGTCGAAATGAAATTCCCATGGAATTTCAAAAGAAAAAATTAAAAAAGGAGATATAATTGCGTACCAACGAGGAAAAACTATGATTATGAAATGAAAGACAAAAAAGATATTTGCCTTCTTTCTACAATACATAATACTGAAATGGAAGAAACTGAAAAAAGAGATTTACCAGAGATTGTAATAAAAAACCAAAATTAGTACTAGATTACAACCATACCATGGGAGGTGTTGATCGGTTGGATCAACATCTCCACGACTATCCAATAACTAGAAAGAGGGGTAAGAAATACTATAAGAAAATATTTTTCCATTTACTGGACATTTCTGTCTGGGATGCCTTTATTTTATATCAGAAAAACAGCGGCACAAAGAAAAATTTAGATTTCCGAAAAACTCTGATAGAGAAAATGATGTCAAAATATCATACGATTAAAAAAATTGGTCGTCCAAGTTATCAACCAGGACCGTTACGACTAACTGAGAGCCACTTTCCTGAATATGTACCAGCTACACCAAAAAAAGCTGCTCCATATAGAAAATGTGCTGTATGTTGCAGTAAAAAAGATGCCAACGGAAAAAGAGACTAGATTTTATTGCAGTAACTGTAATGTAGGACTATGCGTTGTACCTTGTTTCATGGTTTACCATACTAAATTGAATTTTTAATTGTTTTTATAAATTTTGTGTTGTTATTATATGTGTAGATGTATAACTACAAAATGTTTTTTCAATATAATTATATAAATACGAACAAAATGTAAATTTTTTAAAAATTATAATTCCCTAAATTTTTCCTCTCTACGGCACTGATACTTAACGGTACAATACAAATCCCCGAAAAATAATTATACCTATTTTACCAATACACATGTATATGTATAAGTGCATATAAGTGCTTACAAAATTACATACAATACTTATTAGATATTAAATTTATACCTTAATTAAGTCGTTTTAAATTAAGGTATAAAAATTTAATGAGAAAAGCACTACATACGCCACTGAACACATCAATAACAATTTTAACTATATTCTAGTGATCAGAGTGATCATATAATAAAAAAAAAAGGTGATGATTTTTTGTTAGAAAATCGAAAAATAATTCGTGTCTTAAACAAATTTTAATTTTCAAAATATTTATAAACTGTTTCGTGAGACGCAATTTTCTGGCGTTGAGCTGCATGAGGCCCATGAACTGCGGGTTGGCAAACCCAATCTTAAATGAATAAAGTATACCAATCACAGACTACACAAAACACAATTTGTTAGATTAAATTATACTAGCTTTCATAAATTACGGACAACAAAGACAAATATTATAGGCAGATGATAAGTTCAGGTCATGTATTTTATAAATTTACATTATGTTAAAGTTTTCAAAACATTTTTAATTTTTTAATGTTCATAATATTTTTTTTAATTAAACTGTTATTTATTATTAATTACAGGCTATTTATACTTTATTTTTAAAAAAAGGTAAGGTTTAGTACATATTTTTAAATCTCTTCTAAAATGCTTTCATTTCAAATAATTTCGGTAATTTTCTTGTGAAGTGGTTGCAGTAATTTCCTTTCATTCCACAACTTGGATCAATCTTTTTAACTTAAAATTTTATATTTTGCTTATAAGTTATGTTTTTGATGCTTTTCTTCTATATTTTCCATAATTTCTGGTAATCTTTCATCAAATTCTAAATTTTTAAAGAAGTTTTTCATTGGAATTTTATCAAATAAATCATAATACACATCGGTCCTCTCTACTCCTCATTTACCCATGGAAAGATAAAATGTGATAAAACACTTGAAATATCCTTAAATTGAATATTTTTATAATAAAAACTGCCATTAATAAATTATTGTTGCCCATAACTTTTGTCATTATGTATAAATTAACTATTTCTTATTGTCAACCTTAATTTGTGGTTATACTGCGGCAATTTATGAAAGCAAGTGTATTATCAATATCATAACTTTACAAGATATGATTATATTGTATTACAGTTGCACCATAATTTGACAACTCAGAAGTAATATCCACGTTTGTTACAACTCAGAGTTTAGAACAGATTATTTAATGTTTGATCACAAGTTTATGTTTTCGATGGCAGCCTCTTATTTATTTTCATTACGACTATAGATCAAAAGTTTTTCTTTTGGAATGTAACAGATATTTTTGTCACTGACTTTATCAAATATATTTAATTAAACGTGATAAAGGGAACGTCGAAAATTTGTGTTAGATTTGGAAAAAACCTCTGATGTACAGTCGAAATAAAAATAAATGACATGTTTTAATAAAACAGATCAAAGGTGAAAAAAATTAAAGGATTTTAGTGATTGAACAATTTATGATAAAGGAAAACGTAACTCACTTACCTAATGTAACTATTGTATAGTGAAAAACATAACATCAGCTGAGAATTTACAAGTGGATGTACAGTTTGCTGAAACATAATAAATTCATATATAAATACAAATATGAACATTAATTCTATATTTTCTATTATTAATTGAAAGAAATTAAAATAAAAAATAAATTATAAAATTTTATTTACATTTTGATTTTCACTGTAAGTCAATGTTTTTCATGCTAACACTTATTTTCTTACTGGTCTTTTCAAGTTTCATTTTTACTTAACCAATAGCTTTCATCTGAAAATAGGAAGCTGCCTTCAGTACTGCGAGCTAAAAGATTTCATACTCACACATCTCAAACAGTTTCATATCCGATAAGAAAAGTTAACCACTAAGCACTCTCACAAGTGTCGTGAGAATTGTGTTAGAATAGGAAGTTGTCAGTGAAAGGTGAGCCATTGAGTCATGACTGCTAATACATTGACACACCAACTGGTTCAAGAGCTACCATAGAAAGTTTGTTTTCTATTACTGTCCCTATGGTCATTTGTGGCTAAAATTTACCACAACACTGAACGAATTAGTTTGGAATGAAACAAAATCGAAGAAAGTAAAACTTAAAACGATTTAAATTTAACACTAGCTAATATGAAATGAAGTGCAACAATCAATTTAAAATTAATTGTTCACATGGGTCTTTGCACAATAGAGTCTATATACCTTCAAGTTAAAATGCTTCAGACATCTTTCCCATGTGTCTAAGCAACTGTGTGACATTTACTTTTTTTCTGGGCCTTTCCAATTTTCCTGAGGGTGACTTGGTTAATGGAACTTGATGGAGTGTTTTCTTCCTGAATTATTAAAGGTTTACATTTTGAACTAATTTTATTTTATGGGGGCATTACTATCATTAATATGCCCCGTCATCATTATTCCCCTTTAAAATATCATTAAAACTCATAGAGAACATTTATTTCTTTATTACGATGTTTATGCTTATCTTTTTTATCTGTTTTTAAAATCTTTCATTTTCGAGGTACATCATAATAAAATACAATATCTCGGTATTATTCGGGATTAGCGTCAAATTTTAAAAAACCGCAAGCTATATATATATATATATATATATATAAATAAATAAATAAATAAATAAATATATAAATAAATAAATAAATATATATATATATATATATATATATATATATATATATATACAGGGTGTTCGGGATAAATTTGATAATTTCAAAAGTAAAAAGGAAATCTTCTTTGTAACTACTAAATTTAATGAATTGAAAAAAAACAGGCACAGAAATTACAATACAATCAACAAGTTTCACTAAAAATGACCACCATTAGCATCAATGACAGCTTCAATCTTGCTTCGGAACCTAGAACAAGCTGATGCTCTCTGGGAAGAGCCTCAAAAACACTCTTAATTTTATCCATTAAAAGGGCTTTTGTATTACTGTCATAGCAATTGGTGTTTTTTTCAATTGCGTCCCATACAAAATAATCCATAGAGTTAAGGTCTGAGGAGTTTAGAGGCCAAAAGTTTGGACTGGTGAAGTCATAAAAAAATTTTCAGACAACCATTTTTGACTTTTGCCAGAGGTATGGCAAAAAGCCGAATCTTGCTGCCATACATACGGCCTACCATTGACTACTTTTGTCATCCAGGGCTTGACTACAGTGTTTAGCAACTCCATGTAGCCATCTGAATTCAACCTGAGGCCCTCTCTGAAAAAATGCGGAGGCGTTACATCACCCTCAGAGGACACACATTAGAAAACCATCACAGTTTGGGGAAATTTAGTCTGCATTACACGAGGAATGTCGTTTGGACTGTGTGCAAGCCATCTATTATTCTGCGTGTTGTGTTTTTGATCCTGGCAAAAGTTTTTCTCATCGGAAAAGAACCAGATTGTTTGTGGTTCAGCAGGATGTTTCACTCTGCTGAGAAGTTTCTTCACGTTAATCAAACGATTTTCTCGGGGCTTTTCTGTAAGCAGCTGACCTTTGCGGCGCTTGTATGAGTAGTAGCGAAGGTTTTCATTGAGTGCAAGCTTTATAGTGGAGGATGAAACATTTATTTCACTTGACAAAGCCCGAATTCCAATTCCAGGGTTCTTCAACACCTTTTCCTGCAGATCTTTGAAGAATTCTGCTGTATGAACGCAATCAGATCGTCTGTTATCGATCTTTCTTCTTGCTACAGTCTCAACGTCACCATTGCAAGTCTCTAGTTCATGCCTGATATTTTTTACTGTGTTCAAGGAGCATTGGGCAACAGTCATAATATCCTTATTTTGATATCCGGCATGAATCATCATGATGCAAGTTATTCCTTTTCATGATTCAGGTGGGTTACAGTCATCCTTCCTCTCTGGCATGAAGAAGGGTCCAAACGTTTAAATGATGAGTAGAATGGGTTAATAATAATCAATTAATATTATAAAACATAATCAATAATAAATATGTCAAATTTATCCCGAACACCCTGTATATATATAACCAAGTTTTCCATAAGTTTTATCACAAGGAAGTTTTAATATTTATATGCAAAGAAAAAATTGATCTGTAATCAAAATCTAAATGAAGATAAATTAAATTCTTAAAGGAATAAAATAAGTGTTTGATTAATAACAAGTTGCCTCAATCATTTAGTGATGAATCAAATGTTGAAATTTTAATGGTTTAACCAATTTAACTTTATGGAATAAAGTGTTTCCAAAACTCCGCAAAGCTAGCAATACTTATAAATATGAATATAAAAGAATAATAAAATAAAGATTACCCGATATATTGTAACAGTTGGAAAATGTAAACAAGTGTAACTTTAAACAGCTTGTTGAGAGAAGCTCTATGGACTTATTCGTTACTCCTTTACAGCTGTCAATTTGGATCTCCTGAAATTTAAAGAATTATCACATCTTTCCAGATGATATTTTAACATTAATTTAGCTCTTGTGAAATATGTCATCAGTAAATACTTGTGCAATAAATAAATACATATGCACGCAATTTCCGCGGGATTTATTAAATGAAATATTTTGACACTCCAATCAGAAATCTAACAAGTATTTCGTTCTCTCTCTTTCTCATTTCTTCTTTAATTGAATCTTTCTTAATATTTAAAAAATTATAAAGTTTTCAACAAAATTCAAATCCTTTTACAAATTAAACATTTAATTTCGTCTTAACGGCTGTTTGACAATAGTATGTGACACGACATACTACCTTAGGAAGAACAGTACTTCTTTTTAATGGTCCGTACTGCGAAAATGTTAAGATGAGCAAATTCCTTTAAAAAATTTGAAATTACTTGTTGAATTTTCAGTGTGCTTAAAAGATACTAATGCCACAGTGAAGGAGCATTTTCAATTATTAATGATTTCTGGAGCAGTATCAAATCGAGGTTAAACGTAGAAACCTTATCAGCATTGAATTCAATGAAAGTAAATTTCCACTATACATGTGAAGATTTTTGTAATGTTTTAAAAGAAAGTGATATTATTATTGAAAATATCATTATAAAATTTATAAATAACCTTTTTCTTACTTAAACACATTTTATAAACCGCATAATAAGACGCACTTTCCCATCCTTTCTATCCTTTATACTGATTTCTTTGTCTATGTGATTTTTGTTCGCATAATAACAAATTGGTTTATATAATATTATAAATTTTACTGACAAATTGTACCTAAATATTTAGTATTTTTCCTGCTTAGGCCTTTTTTCAGACTTTATCAATTGGAATTTTATATATTAAATATTAACTTTACAAGTATCATAATTGAATAATGATTTGAGGTCTATTCATCTCGGACGATTAATCTCGGACGATTCATCTCGGACGATTCATCTCGGACGATTCATCTCGGACGATTAATCTCGGACGATTCATCTCGGAAACTCATTTCATCCAAATAAATAAAAATTTACAATAAAAAGTAAAACAAAAAACTTATAATTTAATAAAAAATAATTTAGTATAAATTTATTGTTTTAATAAGTGAGATGAAATTTTTGAAGTAAGGGCTAAGCTGGTAAATGTTTTAGAACTAACATCTGATATTGCCTTTAGAAGGAGAATTCAAACACACGTATAATACTGTAAGCAATTACTTTTTCGATGTATTTATTAGAACAGTCCTCTGTATAAACCATCCGGGGATGAATCGCCCCGTATAAATCGTATGGGGATGAATAGTCACAAATTCATTATTCAATTATTATACTTGTAAAGATAATATTTAATATATAAAATTTCAATTGATAAAGTCTGAAAAAAGACATAAGCAGGAAAAATACTAAACATTTAGGTACAATTTGTCTGTAAAATTTATAATATTATCTAAATCAATTTGTTATTATGAATCGTTCACATACCGAAATAATTTGTTTTATCAAGCACAAAATTTCTGCCTGGAAGATCATTACAAAGATATCAACAAACCAGATATTTATTGGAGATATGAAAAGAAGTGCAAAAATAAAATTTAAAAAATTCAAAAGATGTAATATCAAAATTTATGAGCTAAAATTAACTTAATTTAATAATTAATAAATTAATAATTGAAAAGTAAATATTTTTAGGAAGGAAGTAGTGGGATATGTCACATCCAGCACATTAGCCCCCCTACCGGAATAAAGTTTTTCTAAGTACAAATTTGCTGAGACAAAGACTATGACTCATTCAAGGTCATTGAAACAAAAACAATGAGCCATCAAAAAATTTTCAAGGTCATTTAAACAAAGACCATGACTCATTCAAGGTCATTGGATGAATCATAATAATTTTTCAATGTCATTTAAACAAAGACCATGACTCATTCAAGGTCATTGGATGACTCATCAGATTTTTTCAAGGTCATTCAAAATTTCTCAAAGTCAAATTATTTTTAAATTTAAAATTACGACTTATTTTTATAAGTAGTGTTTTAACTATTAATATTTTTTAATTTTTATTAATATTATTATTATTTTTGTTACAAGTTTTTATTAAAAGTTTTTATTTATTATTATTATTAAAAGTTTTATTAATATTATTATTTTTAAAAATTTTTATTATTATTTTTATTTTTATTACAAGTTTTATTTATTATTATTATTATTATTATTATTATTATTATTATTATTGTTATTATTATTAAAAGTTTTATTAATATTATTATTATTGTGATTCTTACAAGTTTTATTAATATTATTATTATTCTTGTTATTTTTATAAGTTTATATTAATAATATTTTTATTAAAAATTTTTATTATTAATTTTACTTTTATTATTACAAACTTTATTTATTATTATTATTAACATTATTTTATAAACCAAATAATTCCTACAAAATCTATATAAAATATCTAATAAAAATAATAAATTAATATATATACAAAACCTATATAATATTTGCATGCTCACTGCAAACTATTATATTAAAACTTTTATTAATATTATATCCCAAATAATTACTATATAACATCTGAAAGCTCACTGCAAACTATTATATTAAAAAATAAACCTAAAAATATTAATAAAATAGTAAACTAAGACAAATTATTTTCACAATTTTTTATTTTTCAAATATTTACAAAAATTTGTCAATAAATATCAATGATATTCTCAAATATTTCCTCAAATTGTTGATTGTGAACTGCAGGATCGGCTTCAGGCATTATTATATTACAGCCAACATCAAGGACATCAACCCCTCTATAATGACCATATGCAAAACTTGAGTTTTTCCCTACCCAAGCTCTCTTATCGTCATGATTATTTAATGCGATTTTTGAATTTTTAAAAGTAAACAGCTTGTGATTTCGGGTCCCTATCCTAGTTTGAGGTACCGACATAATAGTATTGTTATTATAACAATGTAAATACGATTGGTGTTTAATGTCTGTACTCGATAATTTTTCACCCTTAGCTCGCATTGTTGATTTATTTCCTAGCAGGCTATAATATTTAGGGCGCAAGAAAACCCACTCACTATATACTAACTCTTTAATCTCATCCTTGAACTTGCCTATAACTGAGTCAAGTCACATAGAATATAAAGGATGAGAAGGATCATAATTTGAGGTGTCTAATAGGTCATCTAAAATCATTGCTGGTAATAATATATCTAATTTTAAATTTTTTATTTCTAAAAAGAAACTATCGGTATCACCTGCTATTAAATTTATATCAGTTATAAATATCACGATATTTTTGTAATTCAATATACTGTAACTGGTACATCCGTAGTTTGGATAGATCTAGAACTGATTGACCGATATAACTAGGTCTATCCAAACATGTTAAGTCCTTATTAAGATGAGCGGCAAAAAGATCATCAGTAACCTCTATTGTTTTTCTAAATGCCGGGTTTGACGAATATGTAATTAACTTTTCATCTGAATTACATAGTCTCAAATTCATTCAACTTTTAAAGTTCTCAACGGATTTACCATACAGACTATTGTTATACAATTTAAATAAATCTCTATATAATTCACTAACTGCATTTGACGCAAGTAAGTGTTTTTATCAATATAATTTTTAAAAATAGGAGCTTGCTTGTATTTAATAGCTCTATGTATATATACAACCTTAGCCCCACGAGAAAGATAATGCCTGAGAAGCCTCCAATGAAGAACATAGTTCTTCTTAGGATAGTAGATGGTTATGTCACCGCTGGACCACATACCCCCCCGGGCAAAAAGTTTTCCTAAGTCTAAAAGTACAAAAATTTTAAACAAAGACATGACTCATTCAAGGTCATTGGATAACTCATCATATTTTTCAAGGTCATTCAAAAATTTTTCAGGATCACAGAACTTTTTATCATTTTTAAAATATAAACTATCTACTTACTTTTATAAGTAGTATATATTTTGTAATTTTTATTCTATTTTTATTATTATTATTATATTACAAGTTTACTACAATGTTATTAATATTAATAAAAAGATGACAAATAAAAACTCTATATAAAACTTTTATTATAAAGAAATAATTCGACTATAGTAATATTGTCAAAGAGCTTTATTCAAAGCCCATTCCACATACTTCCGATATCTGGCAGCGCAGCAATGACATCCATCACCACAAGGGTATTCGGGTTCCATATCTTTGGACAAATTGTTTTGTTCGATATCCCATAGGAACTCATCGATTACAGAAAATATCCATATAGATGTATGATTGAATATCAAGTCTAGAATTATTGATGTTGGCTTATTCTTCAATATTTCATATAAATATCTGGATAATAGAATTCCAGACGTTCTTTGATAACTTTAAAATAATCATCTAAAAATAGTTAATAATAATAATAGTAATAATAAATTACCATAATGTTTAATTTCATTCATAGCTTGAACTGCGCTCGGTACATCCATTATAATGATAAAAATTGAAATAACAATTACTTTTATACTAATTTAGACCAATGGGAAGTTAAACACACACATAAACCTTTAGCTATAAACAATAAATATTAATTTATATAGATTTGAGTTGATACCGTATTCAAAGATTAACAAGGGTTATAAATATATTTTAACATGTATTGATGTTTTCAGTGGTTTTGCCCGAGGTGTACCAACAAAGACAAAATATGCAGAGGAAATACCTAAAGCAATTAATATTTTATTTAAAAATGGGCATCCTGACAATTTTCAAACAGATTTAGGTATTATTATTATTATTATTATTATTATTATTATTATTATTATTATTATTATTATTATTATTATTATTATTATTATTATTATAAACAAGGAGTTTTACAATAGTAAAGTTAAGCAAATCCTTGATCTTCTTAAAATAAATCATTACTCTGTACATTCTCAATACAAAGTTGCTCATGTTGGAGTGATGAAGTATTTCGAATCACAAAAATTAATACTAAACAGAGTCCTGTAATGTATGTTATTAAAGACAGTGACAACAATGTAAAACAAAGGAAATTCTATGAAAAAGAATTACAAGTTATTTCCAAACCTACAGTGTTCAGAATTCAGAAAATATTGAAAACTTAAAAGGTGAGTAAGGATAAACAATACTATGTCAAATTGCACGGATATCAAAAGCCCTCGTGGATATCATCAATAGACCTAGTAAACTGAGTTTCTATACTATTTTACCGAGCAATAATTGTCCACTAATCCATCCGGAAAATCAAGTAAATTTATGGTTGATCTTCAAAATCCCATTTATTTACATGGAAATTGGGATGTTGGTTTGCAAGACTTTACATTTGTGTACATATAGTCATTGTAAAATCAATTACAAGAAGCGTGTTCAATCTCTCGCTGGGACACTCTCAATTATAGATATCAAGGATGTTGATACTATGTTCAAAAAGATCAATTCGAATTTAAAATGCAATGAAAATGCATTCTTCACCAGTCAATATACCAGATATTATGATGCATTTACAGAAATAGATTTCAAAGAACTGGAAAACTGGTATTTAACAATAACAATCCAAGGATATAAAGCTGATCAAAATAATGTGCTTTCTCCAATCTGGAAAATTGTTACTGCTAGACTTTCACAATTATTTTAATGTATATTGTAGTGTTTAATGTTAATAAATGTATTTAAACAGATTTGGTTTTCTTTACAACATATTCTATAAACAACATTATAATTTTAAAATTGTTTAAAAATGATGTCGGAAAAAGGTAAAATATAAAATATAAAATAATTAATTAATTTTGTTTAGAATATTTAATAAACGTTTTGTTTGATAAACTCAAAGAAATAACCGATGTAAAAATTAGAGATATGTTGACTCTAGTTGAAGCATTGAGTAAAGAAGATTCATGTTGTGATTCAGAATGTCAGAGTGATGATGAAGAAATTATTAATAATGAAGATACTAAAAATATTAACGATGAAGAAATCCCTACTGAAAATTTAGTTGAGCCTAACGAATTTAAGACTTGTGTTGACCATGTTATAGAAAATATAATGATAGAATAATGTGGTGATGAAACATGTACATGTAATAATCAATAAATCTTTAAAAATGTAGTTTTTTATTAATAATTCAGTAAATTACAAAGAATAATACATTTATTAAAATTTTTAGTAAACTTTATTACAGATATATATATGACCGATGCTCCAGTTAATAGTTTTAATAAAAATTTGCAATTTGAAATATAAATATCTGAACGTTTGGCTTCTGCGGCAACTTGAATAATTGTTACCCATCCACTGTTTGGTTCTACCCATGGATCAATTTTTATTTCTATTACCTAAATAATGATAAAAATAAAATAATAACATAAAGTAATATTATGACTCATCAAATGACATTGAATGAATCATGGTCTTTGTTTAAATGACCTTGAAAATAAATGATGATTCATCCAATGACCTTGAATGAATCATGGTCTTTGTTTAAGTGACCTTGAAATTTTTGATGACTCATGATCTTTGTTTCAATGACCTTGAATGAGTCATAATCTTTGTCTCAGAAAAATTTGTACTTTTGGACTCAGAAAAATTTTCTACCGGTAGGGGAGGGAAGGGTTGTGTGCTGGATGTGACACATCCCACTACTGAAGTAATACAGAGAAAAATATCAAAAATACAAACTAATTAATAAAAATCTTGTTGAAAACATTAATCCTTTCATTTGGAAAACGAAATCGCCAAATTTGACAGTCGCAATAACAGCCTATCAGGTAACAACAGTAGAAAATAAAGTTTTATTTCTATGTTTAGGGATTTGCAGAATTTTGCTTGCTAATTAATGAGTTAAAAAAATAAAATTTTTTTTGATGGTTTCGAAATTAGTTTCCATGAAACATTTGCCATTTATTTAATATCTAATCTTCAATAAATAAAATTAACAACTAATAAATTATTGAGTAATATATTATTAAATTCATTATATATTAATTATATCATATATTTATTACATTAATTAAATTTATTAAAATATTATTTAATTTTATATATATATACTTTCAATTTATTTGCACAACTAGATTCAGCCAATGTCTTTATTCCGAGGTCCGAAATCTGATTAAAATAATTAACATTAATAATAATAAAATAAAATTTCTATTGAGTTATTAATTATTTAATTAAAAATCTGTACATGAAAATTGAAAATCGCCTGAATTTTCCCATGATAGAGATACAGAACAGAATCTTCCTTGAAGGTGGCAGGTAAAAGAGAGAGAGGGGGGTTGTTTCGTAAAACAGTGGAACATAATTTATGGATTTTTATTTCACAAGTAAAAATGAACAATTGCAGAAAATAATTACTTATAATGCGTTTTTCATGATTACAAAAGTTACGGAGGAAAGTCTAAAAAATTCAAAAAGTGCTGTAATTCTCGGACTTCCATATGAAAACTGTCGTTAAGGAATTATGGTAATTATTCTGAAACTCAAATTTAAAGTCCCATAACCGAATGGCAACCCACAATAAGTAGACAATTCTTTCCTTTTTTTTCAACTGTTTGATCGAAATATAGGAAACAGCAAATAAATACGGTTGATGCTATATTACATTAACTTTATACAATAATAATTCTGGTATACCTAATAAATTTAATTAATTAAATAAAATTATAATTTTTAAAACCGCTTTTTTATATATAATACAGTCAACCCTCCTATAACGCGGTACTCTCAGAACGCCATTTCCATATAATACGTAGCTGAAATTGCGACAGACCTCCAATAACGCGGTTCTCTTACAGCGAGGTTTCCGTTCAACAGCATCCCATAAGTTCCTTCCGCGCAGCCTATGAATGACTCTAGTAACTGGATATTATAAGAGGTTTTAATATAAGTTTTATTTTCGACGTAAAAGCACAGCCGAGATACATAAACAATATGCTAACACAATATGATACATAAACAATATAGGTAATCGAAAATAAGGAAAACGAATGGGCGCCAAATCTCGATTTACAAGATGTGAAAAAAGGCCTAAATTTGGCTAAAGAATTAGAACTTCATTTCATTCAAACTGATCGTTCAACGGTGCGCAGCTCAAAGTTTAAAAGAGAGTTAAGAAATTGCTTAGCTCCTTATAGAGAGGTTTTAATGGAGTTAGAAAAAAGCTACAATCGAAAACCAATGTGAAGATGAACCAAATGAGGAAGACATTTTGCCAATTAAAAGAAGAAGAGTTAGGCGACTCATATCTAACATCGAGGATGAGTGTTGAAAGATTAAATAATTTTTCAAGTCTTTCTTGCGTTTGTTGGATTATTTATTGGTCTCCATAAAACGCGGAAGAAATAATGTGATTTCTACTAATTCCGAGTTTCTTATAGCGCGGTTTCCATACAACGCGGTAGACAGTTTCCATAGAACGCTCTGCGATTTAGCCTGGTTTGTATGGTTAAATCCGAGTTTCTTATAGCGCGGTTTCCATATAACGCGGTACGCACTCACCGCGTTATAGGAGGATTGACTGTATATTAAACAATTAAACTGTTGTAACTTTACATATATCAGTAAATTATTTAGTTTTAATTTCTTTCTATTCTGACCAATAATCGGAGGCCCGAGAAAGCGGCGGGTTTTTGTTTCTATTTTATCTTATTGGATATTTTATCAATTCTGCGAATTCTATGATATTCAATCTCTATTCTCGTTTATTATAGCTATTCTAGCACACTTTGACCTCAATTAACTTTCAAGGTTATTTTTTATTAAAGGTATGTCAAGGCCAATAAATATATACTAATCGAATCATTTGTTTTAATTTTAATTTAATTAAAAATTAATGGTTTTCAGTGATTAATGTTATACTAGAATAGCGGTGCCCAACCTTTTTACGAAGTGGGGAACTATTTAAATTAAAAGGCCTTTAAGGGCACATTTTTTCAAAAAATAGCAAATTTAAAAAATGATTACAAAATCATTAAAGTTTAATGATTTTTCTTTTAATTTTCTTGGAATTTCTATTTAATAAATAATTACACAAATATGTTTGGGTTAATTAAATTTTATTGAAAGTTGGAAAATTTTAAAAATGCGTTTGAAAAATTATACATTGTAATGTTGATTTTTAAGCAATTTTAGAAAAACACCCACAGGCATTTGAAAAAGTGCCCGAGAGCACTTGATTGGCACCGCTGTACTAGAATATCTTATTTCTCTTGTTTATTGATTTTCTGAAATTTATCGTTATCATATGATTTATTGATTTTTATATAATATATTTTCATTCAATAATTAATGATTTATTTCCAAAGATTTCTGATTATTTCTTTTTGGTTAGGTTTAATTTTTGAACTCGAAATAATTGTTATAGTAAAATACGACAAAAATATGTAACTTATTATATCTTTAGCTAATTGTTTAATTTATTACAATTCATTAATTAACATTATTTTTATTAAAAATTATTTGTCTATGAACTAATAAAGATATCGATGTTTTTTGATATTCACGATTTTTCTGCACAGCTTTTTTCAAGTGCTTTCCTTTTACTTGAAGAAATTCATGAATACCTTAAATAAATCTGATTCATAGTCAAATTTTGTAAAAAATATTATGTATCTTAAGTAGTGGGATTGCGGCCCGCTAGCTCACTGGCACGCTGGCTCACATACCCCCCTCCGGCAAAATTTTTTTCCCTAAGTTTAAAAGTACAAACTTTTGTAGAACAAAGACAATGACTCATCAAGAAATTTTCAAGGTAATTTAAACAAAGACCATGACTCACTCAAGGTCATTGGATGACTCATCATAATTTCTCAAGGTAATTTAAACAAAGACAATGACTCATTCAAGGTCATTGGGTGACTCATCATAATTTCTCAAGGTCATTTAAACAAAGACAATGACTCATTCAAGGTCATTGGGTGACTCATCATAACTTTCAATGTCATTTAAACAAAGACCATGACTCATTCAAGGTTATTGGATGACTCATCATAATTTCTCAAGGTTAGAATACGCAGTGGGTTAACATTTGTTAACAAACATTATGTTGCAAGTTCTGAAGATACAGAACTCTTGTATATTGACATTAATAATTTATATGGTTGGGCACTTAGGCAAAACGTTCTGTATGGTGATTTTGTTTGGGTGCATGATAATCTGAATGATGTGCTGAGTGAATGTGTGAATGCGAATATTGAATTCCTTCCGTATGGCTATACAATGGAAGTTGACATCAATATCCCTGAGCGTGTGCATCAGTATTTGAATGACTTTCCGCTTGCTCCTGAAAAAATGTGCCCGCCCAATTCAAAAGTTGAGAAGTTAATGCTCACGCATTACAGTAAGAAGAATCACGTTCTTCACTGGAGACTTTTCAAGCTGTATATAGAATTAGGTGCGGAAGTTGAGTGTGTTCATAGAGCAATTAAATTTAAACAAGCACCTATTTTTAGAGATTATATACAGAGAAACACATATTTACGCTCAAACTCAAAGTACAAGCTTCATAGAGATTTGTATAAATTATTTAATAATAGTTTATATGGGAAGTCCGTTGAGAATTTGAAAAAACGGATGAATTTGAGGCTATGCAATTCAGCTGAAAAGATGATTGTATATGCTTCAAAACCGACTTTCAAAAAGTTCATTAAAATAGTGGATGATTTAATTGCTGCTCATCTGAACAAAGACTCTATATGTTTAGACAGGCCTAACTACATCGGCCAATCAGTGCTAGACCTGTCTAAGCTGCGGGTGTACCAATTACATTATAATGAATTGGCAAAATACAGAACCGAATTTAACTGGGATATTAATATCGTTCCCATCGATACTGATTCGTTTTTCCTTGAGGTTAAGCACTGTAAGCTTGACATTCTTTTGCCGGCAATGATAAGAGACAACCTTTTAGATACCTCAAATTATGACCCGGCACATCCCTTATACTCGAGGAAATTCGATTCTGTGATAGGAAAATTTAAATATGAAAGTAAAGGTCTCGGGTATAAAGAGTGGGTTTTCTTAAGACCCAAGTGCTATAGTTTATTAGGCAAATCTGATACAATGAGGGCTAAGGAGGTGAAGTTGTTGGGGACTGACATCAAACATCAGTCGTATTTAGATTGCTACAATAAGAACGTAGTATTCACAGTGCCTCAAAGTAGGATAGGGACGCGGAACCACCAGCTGTATACATTTAGAAACAGTAAAATTGCTTTGAGTAATAACGATGATAACGATGAGGAAAAATACCAGTATCGCATTTGGGCATTATTTTGGGGTGGATGCAATAGATAGTGACCAAGTAATAGTTAGTTTCTTGGATAAGCCGCTTTTCGGTGGTTCGAGCCCCAGTTTTGATGACTCTACAGAAATCAGCGATAATAAAAAATATGGGCAGCTTTTCGATGGTTTAACTTTTAACGAAGATAACATTGATATTGATGACGTGTTGCTATCTGATTAAATTAATAAATATTTTTTAAAAAGCAGTTTTTGTTAATTTATTTGGAAAATTATTTATTTGGAAAACTTGTAATAGTTTTCATTTTTATTATGAATATTTTATATGAAATTTTTTATAATTTATTTGTTATAATTTTCATTTTTATAATATTCTTATTATATTTTCATGCCAAAGTCCTAGAGTGAAGAAACGCGAAATATAACTTTATATCTGTTTTACGTGTAAAAATATTTTAATGTATTTATTATTAATAATTCATTGTTTTTATGTAGTTGTTTTTATGTAGTTGTTTTATGTAGTTGTTTTATTATATAATAAATTTACAAAATATATAATACTTATAAAAATAAGTAGTAAATTACATTTTAAAAATGTTTAAAAATACTATGACCTTGAGAAAATTTGAGTGACCTTGAAAAAATATGATGCGTCATCCAATGACCTTGAACTACTTTTGAATGACCTTGCAAAGTTATGACGAGTCATCCAATGACCTTGACCTACTTTTAAATGACCTTGAGAAATTATAGTGAGTCATAAAATGACCTTGATAAATTATGATGAGTCATCCAATGACCTTGATAAATTATGATGAGTCATCCAATGACCTTGAATGAGCCATAGTCTTTGTTTAAACGACCTTCAGAAATAATTATGAGTCATCCAACAACCTTGAATGAGTCATGGTCTTTGTTTAAATGACCTTGAAAATTTTTGATGAGTCATTGTCTTTGTTCTACAAAAATGTGTACTTTAAAACTTAGAAAAGAATTTTTTGCCGGGGGGTATGTGAGCCAGCGGGCCGGTGAGCTAGCGGGCCGCAATCCCACTACTAACTTATAAAAAAATCAAAGGTGAAAATCAAAAAAATCCTTATATTAGTTTTATTTGTTTTTATAAAATTACATAAACCAACTTTTTGTTTTGTAAGTTTTGTTTGTAATGATGAATAGTATACGTGTTTAAATATTTTGCTTTATTTTATGAATCACCTTGTATCTTAGTAATAGCAATTTGGAATCCATTGGAAACAATGCAATCAAGAAAGAGAAAAATTGACTCGAAGTGTAGGATATTCAAAGAACAGTGGACTTATGATTACTTTTTCATGCAGTAAAAGGAAAGAGCTGTGTGTTTGATATACCAGAATATATTATCTGTGTTGAAAGAATACAATCTACGTCTTCAGTATCAAAGTCAACATAAAGATAAATAAGATTGTTTGGTCGGAAAAGTGAGAAAACATAAAATTTCAAAGCTAAAAAATAAATTGACAACTCAGCAAAATACTTTTGTGAACCAGAATCAGTTAAATACTTCATCACTGCGAGCAAGTTGTCAAGTTGTTAAGCTTGTGTTAATTTCATCAGAGCTAATGCATTTACCACAGACAGTTTCAGGAATTTTTGACTGACCTTAATGTTGCCAATAAAAATGTTCTGCACCACACAAAAGTCCGTTGGCTGAGTCAAGATAGAAATTTGAAACGTTTCTATTGATTACTTCTACAGATTAAAGATTTTCTGCTTTCTAAAAACAAAGAAGTACCAGAGCTCAATGATGCAGAATGGAAATGGAACCTTGCCTTTCTGACAGATGTAACAGAGCTACACAACAGTTTCAGTATGTGACTTCAAGGAAAGGGCAAGCTCATCTGTGACATGCAATCACATGTGAAAGCATTTGCAGTTAAATTAGACATCCCCATCAAAGACGTGAAGGAGAAAAATTTCTGCCATTTTGCCATAACTCAAAACCTGTTAGCGGAAAAACCATTGGTTTCACTTCCAAACAAAACATGTGTGGATTAACTGAAAAAGTTACAAAAAGAGTTCCAACTTGGATTTAAAGAGCTTTGTCTCCATGAACAAGACATACAAGTTTTCCGTAACCCATTTTCTATCGACATTGAAAATGTAGATACAATTTACCAAATGGAACTAGCTGAACTGCAGAATTGTCACTCTCAGAAAGACGCGTTCAGTTTAAGCCGCCTTCATAATTTCTATTAATTTCTTCTCTCTGAGGAACCATGCACTCAAATGGTAACAATCTTTGGCAGCACTTATATCTGAAACATTTGAATTCTACAACCAGATCTAGACTTACTGGATACACACTTGCATCACTTGTTACGACTCACAATGACAAATATGGAACCGGACATCGAACATCTTATTAGCCAAAAACAGGCCCATATTTCCAATTGAAATATTTGTAAGTTGTTAGATTTAACTTTACTTGTTCTTCATTTTAATTATTGTATTTGTTCCAATTATAAATATAAAACGGTGATTGCTTGGTAGCAACATAAATTAATATATCAGATAAGTGAGTAACAAAATAAGCCCTTGCTGCAAAGTAATAATTGTATTTTTGAGAAAAGTTTTGATTATTAAATAATCCTCTTCAGTTCTTCTGAAGAAACTTCAACGGTCTGAGGGTCAGTGAACTTGCCACCTGTTGAAAAAGTTTGAGGACCTCTGGCTTACACTATAGGTGGCTATAAAAATTCTCAGTGAATAGAAAAATGAATACTCACTCACAAGTGAGTTTAATAATCACCAGTCCAGCATAAATTAAAAAGTCAACAAATTAATCATAATTTATCAAAATTTAGGTTTTTATTAACTTTTTTTAAATATGTCAAAATTTGGTATTAAAATTTAATTTTTAAATTTTTATTTTAATTTATTAAAAGTTTTGAAATCTTATTTTTGAACATTATTTTTACAATTACAAAATAATTTACTTGAGTTTTAACGAGATTTATTCCAATTAAATTCGTTGCATATTCGCTTAAAGATTCCAAACTCGAATCCGAGATTTGTATACAATTATATAAATTTAAATTTTCAAGTTGAGCACAACGTTTGGAAATGTACAAAATGGCATCATCTGTTATTAATACACAGTTTCGCAGTTGAATATTCCTCAAATGGCTGCATCCAGAAGTCATTGTTATTAAACCTTAAAATTAAAAATTCCAATAATAAAAATGTTTTGTAACTCTTGGCAGCATCAACCCCACAACCCAAGGACGAATCTTTGATTTTTTCTGTAAAAAATCGTGCATGGTGTTTATTGGTTATACATATTAACCGATAGACTCAAATAGTAAAGGCTGCATTATTAAAAAGTAGTCAAATTATTTTGACACTATTGATATAAATAAAGTATTTATATTTTTTAAAGTTTTTTTTTCAATATAAAATTATTCAATATTTCAATATACATCTAAAAATAAAATTTGGTTTGATTAGTTCATCAATTGCATGAAAAATATCAATTGAACATTCTGAAGTACACACTTGGATATTATTAATAAAACATTCATTACATAGTTCGTTAAAGCTACAAATGACTATATTATTTCCAGTGATTTTAGTTGAATTTATATACAACACGATAATAGCCTATCAAACGAAATTGTAAGAAAAAAGTGAAAAGAGATAGAAGTTGTTCGTGCCACAAGTTTAAAGAAAAATATTTTGAGATTTCTGTTTACAATTAGTAAAGTTGGAACTTAACAACTATTATTCATGGTGTAGAAACAAAATAACTAAGACAAAATAATATAACAATGATTCGGTGATAAATGCCCACTCGAAAAATGCACACAAACAGTATTGCTCACACGAAAAATCCTCACATAGAAAAAAGCACTACAATAAAATAAATAATAATAATAAATAATAATAATTAATAATAATAAATAATAATAAATAATATTAATAAAAATAATAATAATAATAAATAATAATATTAATAATAATAATTGAGAATTTTCGAGAAATTGAGAAGTGAAAATTTTCGTTCACAACTCGGGTTTGAAATAAATTATACTTAAGAATTTTTTAATTTGTAGTGCATTTTCCTCTATTTTTTTATGTGTGCATTTTTTGTGTGGGCAATAATCCGATGACGATAATAATAATCACAAAATATTAAAAATCGCATTCTGAAATCAAATTTCACAACTAAAATAATTAAATTATAAAACAGAAATAAATATCACATTTAATAAAATAATCAAAGTATTTTAAATATCATGCATAATAATTATACAGCTGTTTCAACTGAAAAACAACTCTTATAATACAAGTTATCACTTAAATCAAACTCGATTACAATTAGAACAAGTGAAAATAATGAAAATTTATTGAAATTTATGTATCTGCCGTTTCAACTATTTGGCATTTTAGGAATATATAGATGAGAGTTTTGGCATTTATTTTCAAAAATTCTAAGTCAGATTGATTTAAAACTAAAATTTGTAATGTATAATTATAATATTATAACACAGGTGTCCCTTAAACTATGACGATATTTTCGGACAGCCAAAATGGGACACAATTCGAGACTAAGAATTCATACAAAATTGGGGTGGTTTGGTACACAAGAAAAATATTTATAATAATAAAAAGCCATTTTCACCATTATTTGCAAAATAAAATAATTTCATTCGATTCTAACTTAGTTAGAAAAATATTTCTCTTTTATTTTAATAAAAAAATACAAAAGAATTATAATGTCATGCAAGAAAACTTACATTATGCATATAATTCACTAACTTTTAATAACTTTAACTTTTATTATTAAATTAATAAGAGGTTATAAATTTTCATCTGCTGAATCTGAATCTGTATTTTTATCATTTTCCTTGTTTAAATCCATAATTTGACAAAGGCAATAAATTTATTTGATGCAAATCATAAATGATTGCCTACATTACCACATCGTAATATGTGGGAACAATCACGACGATTTCCGACATATGAAGTAATAGATTTGCCATTCCGGCATACATCTTAGAATGTTCAGAATATCATTGCACAACATCATTACACCTTGCTTTTCTGGAAAACTTCAGTCATTAATTTCTGTCGTTTTGTATGTGTTAGTATGCAGCTTCTTTCTCTGAAAATAGGAGCAGTGTCTATAGGAGCAAGTACAGTTCTGTGACTTATAGAATTTGTTATTAATGGATTGCTTTTTAGAAGGACCTGCTTGTCTTTTTTAATTCAAAGCATGATGCCCTAGTGTTTTGTAAATGGCAGAGAAACTTAAGCCCTCTTTCCATATCTGGATCGTGGTCTTCAAAAAAACGATTTTTACTCAATGGATATTCCATTTCTAAGCCTAAAAAGTAATAAAAAATTAAATTACTCAAAAAGACGATTAGCACAGTTTTGTCGAGCAGACAAAGCCCTATTGAATGAATATAAAACACTTTGTAAACAGCCAAAAAATTCTTTGAAAAACAAAATAAAAAATATATCAAACCTGATGTTGTACTTAATAAAGACGCTAAAATCTACTTTTAAACTAACACATTCTTAAAAAAAGCCTTAGTTATTGGCTCACTGTCCCGTAACCTACCTCCCACATAGAGTAGAAACTTTACTGGGCTAAATGAACATTTTCACTGGTCTAAATGAACAAAGCGACAGTGGGATCGATAAAAATTCGTTGAATTGCGTACGATAAAAAATCCTAGATTTCAACTCTCATTAAAAAAGCCTACGGAGCAGTGGACTACACTATAGTCCAGAGGTGGCCAGACTTTACTCCGACAGTAGCCATAATTCATTAACTTAAATTTTGGAGAGCCATAATCAAAATATACAATGAATAGAGAATAATAAATATCACCTATCAAACGAAACACTTTAAAGAACTATTTATTTTCGACTTGTAAAGTAAAATAAAAATATGTAAATTCCATAATTACAAGGAGAAATAGATGTAGTCGCTGTATGTAATGGCATTTTTGCCGCAAGTATTTTAAATTCTGGCTCATAAGTAATTAATTAATTTTTAACTTCGTCTCGTGAGAGTTGATGGGAGCCGCATAGATGATGCTAAAAGGCCACATGAGGCTCGGGAGCCGCAGTTTGGCCATGTATGCTATAGTATAAAAATAAATTCTTTATAAAAAGCCAAGATTTTTGGCTCTCGATAAAAAAGTAAATACTTTTTAATTTGGTCACAGTATTTACTATAGAGAAATATTGTCTTTTGAGATTTTTAGTCAGATAAGATTTTATGGTCTCTTTAAAAATATATATAATTATTAAAATAAAGTAAGTTAAAGTATAGTAACGTCAGAGTCAACAAAATGATGTAATATGACATGTTTTAAAGTAATTAATTTGAAATAAATTTTAAAATGAATATAAATGTAAATGATAATAATAATAGTAATAATAATAATAATAATAATAATAATAATAATAATAATAATAATAATAATAATAATAATAATAATAATAATAATAATAATAATAATAATAATAATAATAACAATAATAATAATAAATTAATCTACAATCAAATAAACATTAAACGCTGATTAGCCAAGAACCAACATCTGGTCACCAATAACTGGATATCAATACCTAGTTTGTGACCAACAGAAATTTAAATAAAAACACGTAAAAAGTTGAATAAAAATAAATTCAAGTTCAAATACAAATTTTTTTAAATAAAAATCTCCTTTAAAGTCTTTCTAATGAACTGCATGTTTTGCTTATTTATTTTTTTTGTGTTTTGTTAATTACTCGCACACTGCTTTTGTACCCTGTATCCTTAATTATATATAATAATTATTTATATAATAATCAATTTCCCATAGTAAGTATCTACAAGACTTACTATGGAAAAAATAAAAATTAAAAATAAGAAATCAATACTCAATAATTAAAAGGACAAAACCTCTAAGAAGATCATCAAATATATCATATATCAGAAATATAATATTGATTAGAAAAATATTCCTGAATTATTTAATCAATGTCAAAAAATAAAATATATTACTTTCATAGTACTTAGAATAAATTTTAAAATTTTCATTTAAAGTTATTAGACCTTTTCAATTAATTACATAAAGATGCTAAATTTTTGAATAAAATTGATACATAAAATAAAAATTCACTAGCTAAAAATCAAATAATTCTCGACCAATCACTTAATAAATTGAATTTACGACAAAGTAATTATTATGATTCAAAACCCACAAAGAACAGGTACTACTACTGGTGTATAGATAGGTACTGATAAAACGTAATGAAAATCCAAATATTGATTATTAGTGGACAAATGTGTAATTGATGTAAAATATTAGTTTTTGTAGAAATAATTTTTATCACTAAACTTTGATTAAATGGCTATCTGATGAAAAGAATTTGAATACGTTGTTATATTTCTGAATAGATTTGATTAAATTTGTAAAGATTCTTGTTTTATAAAGAACATAATACTAACTATGCATATTCAAAATTTTTTCAATACACCTAAATTATTTAACAGCTTATAATATAATAACCTCCACAGTAAATTCTTTAAAAATATTTTCAAGTGACTTTAGTAATGTAATAGAAAATTCAAAACTATTTGCCAAACATTCACTAGTCTATTGAATAAAATATGTAAGAAAAGAGATACAGAAGACAAAAGAGAATGCCTGACGAAATCATCGAAGATCATGTATTTAAAATTCATTGGAAAAATATCAAATAACATTTATCGAAGTTATGGATACAACAATATATTATATAGAAATCGTTTTAAAAACCATTGAAAATAATATGCTGACAACGCAATATTAGCATAAAGTTTAAACAAACCATTGTTAAAAAGATTTCCAACAAGAGCATTTAAAACATTCGATATTGAAGATTTATGGCAAATAGATTTGATGAAAATGATTCCATATTCAAAAATCAATAAGGAGTATAAATATATTTTGACATGTATTGATGTTTTCAGCCATTATGTACGGTATATTCATGTCAAATCAAAATCTGCTAATGAAACGGATCGTACAATACAAATATTGTTCGAAGATTGTCATCTAGATAATTTAAGAACAGATAGACCAAGATCTTCGCTGTAGTTTTTGATGGTACTGGAGATAGAGAAATATATTTTTGTCAATTTACATACCGATCGACTAAATAGTATAGAACAGGGTTTACCAAAATCTTTTCAGTGACGAAACAGTTGGAAAATCCGCAAATTTTGGCTGAACACTTAGCTTATTTTTTAGGTTGGGTAATTCATAATAGTATAAATAAAAATAAAAAATATTATTAAAGAAATATCATTTATTTAATAAACATAAAAATACAAATAAATAAAACTCCTAATGACTTTGATGATCTTGGGTTCTTAAATGACAATATTTTTTACTGATTACCCAACTTCTAGGTACTAAATATCTTCGTCCGCACTTGACGTCATAAAACTCAATGAAGTTTAACAGTCACTCGTCTTTCATTATGAAGTAGAATATGTTTAATTTGCTAAATTTACTCCAAAGTTTTGCGAAATATATATTTAGGCTCTACGGAACACTTATTTTGGATCCACGGAACATAGTTTGGGAAACCCCGATATAGAAAATAAGAGAAAATGCTCCTGGTATAAGTAAATTCTTAAATGGTAAATAATCTTTTGTTATTAATATGTATTTGTTTAACTCTGCATGTAATTATAGGTTAAAGCTTTCTTTTAGATATTTGTAAACATAAATAATTATGCATTCTTAATTTATTTGAAGCCGGCCCACTTGAGCTTTTCCGGGCCGCTTAATTATGACCTTCAGCCTCCAAGAAAATTGTAAATAAAAAGTACTTCTAGATTAAAAATTGATTTCATAGATCGTTGATAAAAGTTGTTAGTGCATTGAATAAATTTTAAAAGAAAATCCTCAACAAAAAATGAATTTTTACCTAGAGCCAAAAATACCCCTTGATCAGTGTGACCTGCTGCCCACTGTCACATAAAATTTATACCCAATGGGTAAGGGGTTACGAGCAAGGGGCCACTAGCTACCTACTTGTAAGTATGACGACAATCCTCCTCCATTTTGAATTTCAGATTTCAAAACTTCTTCATCAACTTTTTTATTGTAGAGTGCCATCTGGCTGTGACATTTACAGTTTTTGATTTCGATAGGCACTTCATTGGACATTGGACATGGAAACTACTATTATATTGAATGTATAATAATAATTATTAAAAATCCACAGAAAATTCGATATGACAATGAAAATCCTAATTGTTTGTTAATATTGTACATAAGTTCTATAAACTTTGAATTTTCTGTTAAAAGAAATTCATCAGAAAATGTTACCCCCCCCCCCGGAAATACCCGATTCGTTTATTAAAAAAAAGTAAATGGACTCGGATTCATAATGAAATAAATATTCCAAAACCTTCATCCGTTACGTCATATCGGGGACATCGGTCATTGTTCAGGTTGACAAATGTCAAATATTTGCACAGAGATAATTTCTTGAATATTCTTTCATCCAAACTGATTGAGGACAAATCTATCTTCCTAATTGTGGAGACCATCAACTAGGAATTTATAATAATGGGGAGAAAACTATCAAAAATACTTTTAAAACTGATTCAGTTTGGAGATATCTTCTTTTCAATATGAGACTCAACAATCTGTTTTTCATACTTTCCGGGATTATGCCGAAATCTTTCTCGTATCTTATGTGATTGTATGCTAGAAATCGAATGCATCTGAGGAAATAAGTTTCAAAACCAACGAAGAACAAAAAGAAATAATTACAGTTCTTGCAATGTCTGAACAGAAAACCATGTCATTCTGATGGCAAAAACCTATTCCAATTGTAATGATATCTTATATCAAGTTCTAATTATATAAAGTTTAACAGTTAAAACAAACATTTAATTCATTTTATTTATAAAGTTTTCCTCTATTAACATGACCTTGAATTTTAATGGTGTTAATTTTTTACAAACCTTTAATATAAATTGTGAATATATAAATCATTTAAAAATTAATAGTTTATGATATTTTCTAGAATCAAATTATAATATAATTAAAACATAAAACTGACATAATCAAATGGAAATTATTATTGTATTATACACTAATTAGAAGCTAACACTATTAAATTTTAAGTTCATATTAATAGATAATAAAAAAATCTTTAAAAATAATTTCGATGAAAAAGAACTATAGACAAGAGAAGTGCAAACTAGGGTGCCGCAATTATTTCCATATAGAGTTATGTAATCAGTACCATTTTTGTTTTTTTGTACCTAATAAATATTATAATTTATCATAAATACTATAGCAAGATGTATCTATGTAATATAAATTAAACGATAACGCCAATAAAAAACCTTTCTTACGATATATTTCGATAGCACAGCTATCATCTTCAGGTACTCAAAACCAACTAAAAATATTATGAATTAACATTTAATTTAAACAAATTATTTTTTATTAATTTAATTTTTTAATAAATAAATATTTTTAAAAATATATTTTAAATTAATTTTAAATTTAAATTTTTTACTTATATTCTAATTTTTTTAAAAATTAATGCAATTTAAAATTTTCAATTATTTTAATAATATTAAAAAAACAAACATGATTTAACATACGTAAACTATTTAAAAACATTCAAAACATTCGTAGTCACAGCACTCTGCACATTAATCTTTGGATCCAATGACCTTATCAGCAATGCTTCACATATCACTCGTTCCCAATAACTATTAAAACTTCTCAACAAAATTCTAAAATCAGACATTCCGATATCACTTTTACAGCCTCTATTGTGTTCACTAATATTGGTCAAACCCTTCAATCGACAATGCTCTAGAACTCGAGTACAGAGATGACGGGAAGTCTCTCCAATGTATGTGGCATTACACCCATTACATGTAAATTGATAAACGAGATCAGAACACAATCCAACCGGAGTTTTTGATTTATTAATAAACATATTGCGTACCTTACACGAATTAGAGACGATCTTATACTCTAAATTTCCTATCAGTTTACCCAACTTCCTCTTATAATTTGTAAAGCCTTCAGAGTACGGCAATACTAACACATATTTAGGCTCAATTTTTTTATATCCATTTTTACAATCACCCAGATCAACACTCAATTCACACCCATCCGACAAATTACATTCAGACTTTCCACAACATGGATCCTTAGGATTTTTAATCAATTTATCAACAGTTTCTTTTATCATCAACAATAAAAATGATTTAGAATATCCATTCTATATCAACAACTCAACCAATTTATCAACACTTTTTACCGAATTAGCAAAAGTAGAAGATAAAGCCCATGAACGATAAATCAATCCTTTCACCATATTTCTCTTATACTTAAATTCACAAAAGCTTTCTGGAGAAGTATAAAGACCAGTATCAGTTGGTTTTCTATAAATCTCTGTCTCATACTGTTTATCTTTGCGTTGAATTAACAAATCCAAAAACGCAATTGATGACTTTCTCTCCGTTTCACATGTGAATACAATGTTTTTATGTAAACTGTTCATAAACTGCAAAAACGGTTCTACATGTTTCTGGTTTTCAAATATAAGAAAAATATCATCCACATACCTTTTATAAACAAAAGGTTTTTCAAATTGGAAAGAAGCAATTTTCTTTTCCAAACTAGCCAAAAATATTGATGCCATCGTTGGTGCTAAAGGGGAACCCATAGCGACTCCATCTATTTGTTGATACCATTCATCATTGAAAAGAAAATTGACATTTGAAGAAGCAAATTCAAGAAGTTTTCGAAATGCCCTTCTATCCAAAATGTGATGTTCCGAATCATTTTCATTCCACAACGCACAGCATAAGTCAATTGTCTCAACCAGTGGCACATTCGTAAACAAACTACAAACATCAAACGAAACCATAACATCAGTCATACTTCGTTTTTGTAGCTTTGCAATACAAGAAACAAACTCAAAGCTATCCTTACATTCAAACTCTGATCGCATTAATGGTTTTAATAATCCATCTAAAAACTTTGCTATTTTATACTGGGCAGTACCAACCATCGACAAAACTGGTCTCATAGGTACACCATCTTTATGGATTTTTGGTAGCCCATATAGTTTAGCTGGCTGCGATCCTATTGGACGAATAGACTTACCTACCTCTTCATCAATAAGCTTCTTCTCAATAAAACCATTTAACATTTTTTGCAAAAACTCTTCATCCTTAAGAGGAGGTAATTTTCCATTCTTCCGACCCTTTGGCAATTTCACAAACTGAGGAGAATTTAACAAATCATTCAACTTATTTACATACACATCATGGTCAAGAATGACTATCCCATTTCCTTTGTCAAACTTACAGATATTTATATTTTTTTAGCTAAGTTTTTTAAAGTCATAAAATCCCTAATATTCTGCTTTTTGTTTTTATCGATATACTCCATCGTACTTGCACTTAACGAGCTCTTCACATAATTACCATTAATGCCTTTCATCGATCGGGCTATATGAAAATATAAACTTTCAATTTTTGCACACAATTTTGTTTCATCCAAGCGATTCTTAATACAGTGATTTGGACCAAATTTTAAAACACGCTCTTCATCATCATTCAACACTATTTTACTCAAATTTATCACAGTATTCTCCACACTAAATTTAGAAATCCCAAATATTTTTCTCAAATTAATCAATTTTTTAATATGAGCATTCTCTTTCGATTTTATTTGCACAATCGAATTTTTGATACACCATTCTACACATACCTGTAAACAAAACTCATTCGTAGCATTATTTAACATTAATCCAATATTTGTTAGTTTTTTATCAATTCGTTGTTCTTTTTGATTATTTATTTTCGTTTAAATCTTTTAATCATAGCAAGTCCCCTTTAGCTAAGGCTAGTGATGGACACTAACAGTGCAGTTATTTTTTAATTAATTTTAAAGATAATGCTAAGATCTCAAATTTATGCCACAAATCTCAATATTTCATACTGAGCTTACTTGATGCATGATAAAAGTTTTGTGTTTATGACTATTGGTCTAATTTTGTCTCTATGATTACTAAAGCGTTTCAATGTCAGAGTCATTGGAACGATTCTAACATTAGAGGTCATAACCTTAATAAAAACTGATTTGACTAAACTACACCCGACACAAGTATCGTTGGAACTATGCAGGTTAATTTCAAAAACAAAGAAAACATACTTGGTCTGCTAAGCAACGAGTTCCTTGGGTTGCTTATTCATTCCCGTGATAACTTGAGATTTTGTGCACCTGACTGCTACTACTCGTCCGAGGCTGGTCGAAAGTAAAGCTGACTTGGCGGATCTGGTTCACCAGCTTTTTCACCAGTGTTTGCACTCTAGTCTGTATAGTACGTCCACTATTTGGGGGTGGGGAGCTAAGCCATGTTATCGAGAACCTTTAAAAATTTTCTTAGGACTGGTGGGCTACTGGGTTTCATTGTTTGTTTGAATTATCCTGTGGTTGCCCCAGTAACGCCATACAAAATGTTACTTCAACTACCACTCGGCACCCGTTGCTAGGCAACGTTCGAAATGTGTTCGAGTGGGTGGATTGTCCGCAAAAATTGAGCACTATTACTAATACTGTAATTGCCCGGACAACCCGCGGGTTCAACGAGCTGTCGTTAGAAGACCTGTGCTCGCTTTCTTCTGTCCCTTATGTGGAAATTCGAAATTCATGCTGACCAGTAGGAGAAGGACACTATTTTTCCGACGACATAATGAGAGTATTCACGACCTTCCGATGATCATTCCATTTTTAATTATATTGAGAACATACTAATTTTGATTTAATCACAATTATAATTTTTAAAGAAAAATGTAGTTCATCTGTCAAGTCAATTATTCAAGATTGTTTTTGTCTAATAGCCGTTCGGCTTTGCGGCGGGCACGTTCTTTGCGTCCCGGTCGATGACTGCTGGATGGGACGGTTGGAGAATCTTTGGCCGGTGTAGGATCGTGGGTCTGAGTCTGGTAGGGTAACTGGGATGGGGCGAAAATGAGCGGGTAGGTTACCGCTTGCCCCTTCCGACTTGCTGCCAGGGCGACTTCTAGCCCTCGGATTTGAGTTCGGAGATTCTGGTTTAACTGACGCTCTTCTGCCCAGCCCCTTTGCGCCGCTGTTAGGCGTTGGTAGATGGATTTTAGTCTGGCTGGGTCCACCCAGGTAGATTTTACTTGCTGTACCTCCTTGGTGATCTGGATGATTTGTCCGTAGAGTGATTGGTTGTTCTGTTGTGCTCGGGATAGTTCCTGTTGCAATAATCGAGTAGGATCCATAGCTAATACAAACAAATTAAGTATAGAAATTCATGTTAAGGGTGTAATCACACCATATTAGTGTTAATTTAAACAAAATTCATGTAATAAGGAGAAGAATTTTATCGGGTAGAAACAACTAACGACAAGTTTATAAATTTTATTTTTTAATGTTGATATAAGAGTAGCAAGAAATCACAAGTTACTAATTTAATATCGATTATTTTAAAACAAATGGAATCGTCACAACTGTTAGTGGAATTGGCTCGCCACCCAATCTTCAGGTGTGAAGCCAGAAATTGCCATCGTCGGCCTTTTAGTATTGCGGTTCTGGGTCGCGTTGTTTGGTGGGGTCCGTTGGGGGTGCCAGTAAGAGTTGGCGATCCGACCCGCCAGCAAATCTTCTTCTACATTTGCCAAATGCTGGCGAGCTCGGGCCACCTGCGAATTCAGCTCTCGTTGTTGCGACACCAGGTTTTCTAATTGCTGCCGGGCCTGCTGATGTATTTCTTCCGACGGGCTCCATTGAGTAGACGTACCCACTCCCAGATTGTCCCGGTCGAGGAATTTCGACGGCGGGAAATCCGGACATCGTTCCTGGCGGTGTTGGAATTGATAACTAAAATTAAACATTGTCAATAGGGTATCCACTTACGGGAAAGCCTCAGCAACGCATTTATTGAGATTATTTAACTTATAGTCTTGGTAAACAGTATTTGACACGAATTATGATTACAGATTGATGTTGGAAATAATTCCCTTGAAATATTTTACAGGTATTTAGCGTCATTATGGTTTTGAAAAATGCATTTCATAATTATAGATTAAGAAGATGTCATATTATATTGTCTTACCGTAGATACCATTAAGACTCTTATTAATTAGATCTTTTCCTTAAATATTACATCATCAATCCTCTAGGGATTCGGAATCTAGATTGTGGGAATATTTAACAATATGCAACTCCTCCAATATTAATAATTTTTTGTTTTAATTCAATAGGTTTATCAGTAAGTAATAAATATATAAACTAGAGATAATATATTAGTGAACTAATTCTAATGCTGATTCACCATATACATCTGATAATGCATTTGTGAATTAGATCTTGAAATAAATATTTTAATCTACAATTTATGAACCAGATTTGTAAATATTAAGAGACAAATATCAACTATCGCTTTCCTCAATGAGATCCAGAAACCCTTAACTACAGGAACTATTCCTTCTAACCGTAATTCACCGACATATTGTTACCATTGATATGAAACCGTCCAGGTTGATAACACTATACACTAGAATCCAAACTATCTTATGAATGGTATCTTATGATTTACACAGTTTCATAAAATTAACATTGTTTGTAAAAAGGAAGATTAAAATCATTTAATGATTAACCAGATACATCGCAATTATAATCATTTAACTATCATTAAAGAAAGACGATAAATATTGTAAAATTCAAAATAAGTTACCACTATTTACAGTGACCAATTTTCCCGGTCCTTCTCCCTCCAAGAACATTCCTGGTTTTATAGTTGTCTCTTCCGAATGTGATGCAAATTCCATTATGCAAATTTTCCTGATCAGATTTATTGATTCGTTTCAGCCAATTCTCCGGATGCTGAAATTACTAGATTATTAGTGGTAAACCCATTCTGATTATTTATATCATTGACCCTATTCACAGTTAGAATATACATCCTGTCGAATTTGTCGGTTTCCGATCATTGTGGAGTGAAATGGTCAATGGTCGATTATTAATTTTCGGCGATTGTCAACTATTCGACCTTCTGTGATTTGGCACGTTTTCTGCTTTATGTATCAGTTTTTAGTAATTCTATTTAGATATTGTTGAGTATCTCTGTTTGGTTTGCCGAGGGTGATTCTACAACGGGTTCTGCAAATGGTTGGTATTCTAATTTATGATTTTTTAATTTCGCACAAATTTAAGGTCGTCATAGGAATTCGGGATTTACTCCTTATCGACTATTGGAATAATCATTTTAATGGAATTTTATTACTTCTCGATGACATTCTTTACTCTTTAGCGGACGATGGAACAATCATTTTTTAATGGAATAAATTTTATTACTTTTCGATGACGTTCAATTGTTTTATTCAATTCTCATGATCCTACGAAATGGTTCAGGAAGATGTATTTTCTCGTAGTTTGATTTGTATTTAGATTATGGTGCCGAAATTATGGGGTGTAATTACTGGATTTTTCCTTCGATTTCTTAAGTAAATTATGGTTTCTTTTTTCTTTGAATTCATATTAATTATTAATTAAAATCTAATCACTGAATTTTCTGGCGGCCACGCATCGTTTTGATTTAATATTTTACGTGATTAGGGGTTTTTAATACTGATCGCAAGTCTCCAACCTTAGGGTTCCATCAATTTAATTCATTTACAAATTTAATTTATCAACGATTCTATTTTTTACTCTATAACAACGATTTCGTATTAATTCAGTCTTAATCGATGAATTTGTATTAATTCATTTTTAAGCAACTAATTTATTTTATTTTATCTTTAAGCAACGAATTAATTTATCTTTAATCAACGAATTTACATTATTTTATCTTTAATCAACAAATTACTTTAGTTTTAATCAACGAATTCATATTATTTTATCTTTAATCTACAAATTAATTTATCTTTAATCAACGAATTTATATTATTTTATCTTTAATCAACGAATTAATTTATTTTAAATCAACGAATTTATATTATTTTATCTTTAATCAACGAATTAATTCATTTTTAATCTACGAACTTATATTATTTTACCTTTAATCAACAAATTAATTTATTTTTAATCAAATTATTTTACCTTTAATCAACAAATTAATTTATTTTTAATCAACGAATTTATATTATTTTATCTTTAATCAACGAATTAATTTATTTTTAATCAATGAATTTTTATTATTTTATCATTAATCCACAAATTAATTTATTCCCCGTACCCTTGTCCTTTAATAAGCCTTAGGCGCATATTGTGTTTATATTATATTTAATGAGTGCCCACTGGACTACTCGGTGTGATGAATTTGAGCCGTGTGTAAAATAATTTAGGTCGATTTTACAGAAATGAGAAACGAGGGAGCAGCCAAAAGACCTCTTCCTTATTTCTCATTTCTTCTATATGGAACAATATTGACGTTACGACCCCTGCGTTCCGCACGCTGGGTCTTCACGGGTACATATCATTGGCGATTTTCCACGCGCTTACACGAATCTGTACTGTATATATTTTACTAACTTGCAATATGTGTTGGCTGTGGGCCGGAAAAATTTCGACAAAAATAATTTTATTTAATTATATAAAAACAATTTGTGTATATTATAAATATTTATTAATGCATATAACAAATAAAACATAAATTACCCTACGGTCCATTCCATAATAAATAAAAAATTCATAACATTGCATCTCCCTCCACGCCGACTTCCAAGCAGAGCTCCATCGAGGTTGCGAGGAAGTGACGTGGAGAGAGAGCTCCAAAAATCAAACTATTTCTCACCTAAAAATTCAAAGAATTGACTTTAAAATGCTAAGATTCTAAAATAGTTTTGGTTAAAATGGTTTTATGGTTAGTTTTAATGTGAAAATGAATCGGTATTTATACCTATTTTCTGTCCCTAACCTCACGTGTTAAATGTGATGTAGTAAAACAAAATTCGACCTTGTTATTTTCTAGTGTATTCTAATCTTTAATTTTATTATTTTTCAATTTATTTTAATAATTTTTCATTTAGAATTTTTATTGAATTATTTCCAATTCAAATTTTTTGATTTTAGTTTCATTTTCATGAACTTTTATTAATTTATCAATTTTTGTCGAATTTGTTGGGTTTTCGTGTTATATTTGTGTTTGTATCGTGCGGAACTTGTTGCATTTTGTTATTATTTTAATTTATTTTTATGTTTATTATTTTATATTTAATTCTCTTTTTCTCATATTTGGTAGGGTTTAATTGGTGTTTTAATAGGTTTTATTTTAAATTTGCATGTTATGTTTGCATGTATGTTACCGATCCATTTAAACGTTATCCAAGGCCATATGTGTTCTGGCCCAACAGGACTCCGTAGTTTAAGCCAAGTCTGATTAAAGGTTTTTCCGGAGTATTGGCATTAAACAACAATAATAAGAGTTTAAATAAAATTTAATGATTATTCAATCATTTCACCGAATACGCAATAACTCAAATTGGTCACCACAGTTTGGCTCCTTTACATGTTATTTCATACTGTTGTTGGGCCAGAACACAGACGGCCTTGAGAAATGTTTAAATGGATCGGTAACACACATGCAAATACAACATGCAAATTTAAATAAACCTATTGAAACATCAATTAAACCCTATCAAATATGAGGAAAAAAGAGAATTAAATATAAAATAATAAACATAAAAATAAATTAAAATAATAACAAAATGCAACAAGATCCGCACGATACAAATACAAATATAACATGAAAACCTAACAAATTCGACCGAAAATTAATAAATCAATAAAAGTTCATGAAAATGAAACTAAAATCAAAAAATTTGAATTAGTAATAATTCAATAAAAATTCTAAATGAAAAATTATTAAAATAAATTGAAGAATAATAAAATTAAAGATTAGAATACACTAGAAAATAACAAGGTCGAATTTTGTTTTACTACATCAAATTTAACACGCGAGGTTAGGGACAGAAAATAGGTATAAATACCGATTCATTTTCACATTAAATAAAACCATAAAAACCATTTTTCAAACCAAAATTTACTTTTGAGTTTGTTTAAAAATCTATTGCGAAATTTTTAGGTGAGAATTAGTTCTATTTGGAACTCTTTCTCCACGTCACATCCTCGCAACCTCGGTAGAGCTCTGCTTGGATGTCGGCGTGGGGGGAGAGGTATTTTATTTTTGCTATGAAAATTTTATTATGAAAATTTTTATGAAATGGAATGTATGGTAATTTTATATTTTATTTGTTATATACATTAATAAATATTTAAAATATTTAAACATTGTTTTTATGCATTTAATAAAATTAATTCATCTGTCGAAATTTTTCCGGCCCACAGCCAACACATATCGCAAGTTAGTAAAATATATACAGTACAGATTCGTGTAAACGCGTGGAAAATCGCCAATGATATGTACCCGTGAAGACCTATATAGAAGAAAGGAGAAATAAGGAAGAAGTCTTTTGGCTGCTTCCTCGTTTCTCATTTCTGTAAAATCGACCTAAATTACTTTACACACGGCTCAAATTCACCACACTGAGTAGTTCAGTGGGCACTCAATAACTATAATATAAACATAAAATGCGTCTAAGGCCTATTAAAGGGAAAGGGTACGGGGATACATTAACTTGAAATCGTTGATATAACTAAATTGAATTAATATTTTGGAATAAATTAACTTAAAATCGTTGATATAACTAGATTGAATTAATATTTTGGAATAAATTAACTTAAAATCGTTGATATAACTAGATTGAATTAATGTTTTGGAATAAATTGACTTGAACTCGTTGATGTAACTGAATTGAAATAAATTAACACTTATAACATACGTCCATTTAATGAATCTAATTTGACTATAAGTAAAAATCCCTAAAGCTTAAACCACTGATAAAAACCCAGACATTGATCTTAACACCGAGGGTTAATACAACTAGTGCTCTATAAAATCGACGCACAAATCAAAAAACGACCATAAAAATTTATGATGATAAATCAATTAACGTAGAAAGGAATGACCACAAAATTATATTAATACTACATAAAAGAGAACGATCATGAAGTTACATTAACATTACGAAAGCTGAAAACTACAAACAAGGCTTACCGCCGGCAGCGAATTAAATTAACTCCAACAATGTAGTCCAAATGACCCTATAAAAACGATGAATAGAAAATTCCAATAATATAGAAGCAATAAAATTTCAAACGCATTCGATTGCACAACTGTGCCGAGAAAGAGTCCACTCCGAAATTTAGGTTATGAATAAACTCTTGTTAAAACCTTAAATGTCCATAACCCAATTAGTGTAGTAACAGAGCGTCGCCTTTGTTAAAAAATTATTATAACCATTATAAAAAGGAAATATAGGAAAGTCATGAGCTAGGATAGTTAACTAAATATATAACATCATAAACTTATAGAGGAACAGTCGTATTTATTTCATTTGAAAAATGCAGTAATAATTAAAGTTTTAACGGAATTTGATGAGATTTAGATTTTGATAATTGCAATATCACATTTATTATTTAATCGGTTATTGAAAAATCAAACGGAAGATTTGGATAAATTAACTTTCCCTCCTTTATACGCAACTATCTGACCATGATGATATTTCAGAAGAAGACATGCCGCTCGATTGGACCTCTACTCAGGTAACCGACGGACAGTGTCAGAAGAGAGCACAGCCAACCACAGAAATTATCAAGGAGCTTCAACCAAGGTGGCCATATCCCACCACTTGGCGGCTGCTGGGCTTCGAAAGGGACCCTTGTTTGCCCAACGGACAGCGATACGCTGCCGAAGAAACCCTCGAACACGCGCGGAACCTCCTCACTCAATGGGAAAGGGTGCAGGAGCAAGTGGACCTGAACGTGGTCAAAGCGAGGATGTACCTCGCGAATGTCGAAGAGGACATCCTCGCCGGGCGTATTGCAGAGGCTTATCCACCTCGCCCGGTCCGCGATACCCGACGGCCATTCCCAGTTTCGCCTCGGAAGAAGGGCTTGAAGAGACCATTCATCGACGAACCCTGATTTCTCGAACCAAGGATATGGACAATAAGTCGTGTATTAACGTGATTAAGTTTTAAAAGAAATCTTCGTTAATTGTCGTTTGTTTTAATCCTTTGCATGAATAGATTCATTTTGATAATTATGTTTGCGATAATCATAACTACTAATTATGTAAATCCGTAAAGAAATTTAAAGATTTTGTTCATTATAGCGATGACAACTACCCAAATCCTACAAACTGAATTGGATCACGCAAGGAGCGCAAATGCGGATCTCCTTAACCAAATAATCCAGATAACTCGAGAAGTGCAACAAATCAAAGCAACCTGGTCAGACCCGAAGAAGATGAAAACTCTTTATCTCAGACTCACTGCAGCTCAAAAAGGTTGGGCGGAGTAGCGACAGCTCAATCAGGGCCTGCGCACTCAGATCAGGGGATTAGAGGTCGCCCTAAAAATTTGTCGTGAAGGGGAAGCGGTAACGTACCCGCTCGTCTTCGCTCCGTCACAGATACCATGTAGAGATTCCCACGGCATCGTAACTCAACCTACGAACCAATCCGCCACTCCATCAAGTAATAGTCGACCAGGGCGCAAGGAGCATGCCCGACGTCGAGCAGCCCGACCACCAAGCTCATCACACTAAGTTCACGAATATCACATGTTTTCCTTGTTGATTTGAATAATAAATAAGTTGCATTCACTGTTAATTTAATTCCGAGTTGCGACTTGTATACAATCGCCTTCATGAATATTCGTACTACGTTCTCAAACCTTCGTCCCATCTCCAACAATCAACAAAAATCTGATCTTGAACTTTTTACATAAGGGACAGAGCAAAGCGAGCATAGGTCTTCTATCGACAGCTCGTGAACCCGAGGGTTGTCCGAGCAATTACAGTATTAGTAATAATGCTCACTTTTTGCGGACAATCCACCCACTTGAACACATTTCCAACGTTGCCTAGAAACGGGTGCCAAGTGGTAGCTAGAAATCATTTTGTATGGCGTTACTGGGGCAACAATAAAGATAAACAAATTACGAAACCCTGTAACCCACCACTGTCAAACCAGCAAATTTCATCCTCCTCAAATCTACAATGTTGAAAATAAAGGTGATTCTTAAAATCAAGATCAGAGTAAACGATTTATGTGAAAGGGAAAATTTTCCTTTGATTAGGAAAATTCATCCACATTCTTTGTAACTTCGTAATTTAGTAAGACAGCTGAAAATTACAAACGAAATCGAAAATCTTTACTACTTTCAAAAATTTGAAATAAACCCGGTTTATTTACTAATTAAAAAAGTCGGAAAGTATATTTTGTTGAAAATAAAATTTGGTGTCGATGTTGCTGCTGAGTAGACCCAAAATATAAAATAAACTGTTGGGTTTTACAAAATGCACAAAAGTAAAAAAAATGGAAAAGCAATGATATTCGAAATAATAATTAAAAAGGCAAAATCAATTAAAACGGGTATGGGTGGATGCCAAATGACGAAACGAATCCAAGTATAATAAAATTAAATCGATTTGAGGCCCCCAGAAGGAAATATTTAATAAAAATAGAAATTAATTAAACATTAATTGGCTAATGGGAAGTCCGAGCCAACAGAAAACCCGAATAGTGTGAGAACCCCGAAACGTCAACAAATTTTCTAATTACGGAAAACGAAATTGGTTGACGAAGGAAACCCGGGATAAAAGGGGAACCCACCACCAATGAAATAACTGTAAACAAATGGAAACCCCGGGAGCCCAGAAATAACTAATTTGGTTTTGGACAGAGATGTCAAAAATTCCCAAACCAATTTAGTTTGCGGGTGACTTGAGTTGCAAGATGAGTATAAAAAGATCGTCGGCGCTGGTTATTCGCCTTCCATCAGTACTTCCTTACGAAGTATTCCAACTGTTGGAGCATAAATTCAGCCTCATGACGAATTTCTCGAGCCGGATTCCGTCCGGGCTCCCTCTTAATGGCTATGCTGGGTATCTCGGTATCTCTATCTTGCTCCTGATTTCAATAGGGCCATTCCTGACTTCCATATGTAAAGAGTGAATATCCACAATCCCACAGCGCTTGTCGGTATCTACCGGCGAATCTGCTGCTGATCGTCAGAGTGGTCCGAGAATCGTCGGTCCAGTTGCTGCAGGAGGTACCAGGTACTAATATATATGCATATTAAATCTTATATCAGTTTTAGTGTATATTGGTTTAAATAGATTTATTGGAATTATCATGGCTGTAGTGCAAAATAAAATTACCGATATGACTATTACCTTGGGATTGATCTTCTTGGGCATAGCTTGGTTCGACCTTCTCCACGCGGCTGATCTCATGGTGATTGATGTCACTTCGCTTGGATTTTTTCGGAATTGAATTCGACATGTTAAAATGCGTTTTATATCAATCCGGTGGTTGTATCTGAGTCATTGTCGCTCTGGAAGAAGTAAGTGCAGTATGTTTATTCAAATGAATTTATTTATTAGTTATAGCGGCCGTTTGCTGGCCGATCTAGATAATACTGCCTGTTTATCCGGTGTAAGGGTGACTTCGACGAGCAGCCGTTGGATTGCACATTTTAGACTTAGAATTGTGACTCATTTGTCGGTCGGATATGGAGCCGTCGTGGGATTCGATTTTCATCTATTAATTTTGTCATGCTTTAGTCGGTGAAATCAATCCACACCTGCACTTTGGTATTCATTGAATTAATACATTCGACATGTCGACTATTATCCATTTCATAGTGTATTCACCAATGTTAATTTGACATTAGAAATTGGTTATTGGCGAATCCGTCATTCATGCTTGGGTAGCATCGTTTTTGATGGCTGAAATTCTGTACAAGTAATTCTTATATCTAATTCTTTTATCTAATTAATTAATTATTTTGCAGCTTTCCCTTTATTTGAAACTTCTGTGGTGGATTAATCCTATTATTAATACTATAACTCAAGAGTGGGTCTACCATTTCAACTCCTTGTATAAATGGCGGCCATTTAACCTCCCCACATTGAATGTAGTAGTTGGTGGAGATTCACTGATAATTCTGCCATGCTGGAGCTCAATAGCTCAGTATAAATTTAGTTCAGAGCTTTGCCTATTTTATTACGGGTTTGTTTCTAGCTAATTTCCTATCCGGTGAATTTTCTTGTTTTTGGTTTAGGGTTAATATATGTTATTTTAAAGCTCAGATATGTGGATTTCTCAGGACCCTTTATTAATGCTATGTAGCTGCTCCTTTAATTATTTATGTCGATTTGCTTACTGGATCCTAGTTATTTCCTTAATTATTATTATCATTTGGATAAGATTTATTCGTTATTTCGATGAGATGATCTATTTGATTCGAGTTGTTCATTTGATTATTTATTGTTAAATCTAATTCACTATTTCGATACTGTAATTAAATATATTTGATTCGAATGGTTCATTTAATTATTTACTGTTAGACCTAATTTACTATTTTAATAATGTAATTAAATATATTAAATTCAAATGGTTCGTTTAATTATTTACTGTTAAATTTAGTTTGTTATTGACGGTTACTTAATTGAAACTATTTGGGTCTTGGTTGCTCGCAAAATTATTGCTATTGTTTGGTCCACGCTAATTCAACCGGTTTATTAATTTAGTTTCTATCTATTATGATTGACCAATGAATTTTATTTCGAAGCTTGGATCCCTCTTATCGGAAGGTGCTTTAACTCACTCGCCGTGTGCGATTTTATAAATAAAATTGATGCTTTTACTTGATTTATTTAACTGTTTTAGGATTTTTGGGTTGATTCTGTCTGCATTTAAGGGGCGTAGCATTCCTCATTCTTACGTGATTCTGATATATTGCTGTTACTTCGCGATATTTTTAGTACCGTATTAATAGGAGTAATTTTGAATATATATCTTCAGCTAACATATCATTATAGTTTTCGATTTTAATCGACTTAGCATGGGGTTTGATATTTTATCTAGTTGCAACGTTACTAAATTAACGTATCTTTCCGGCCATATAATTTAATTTAACTTCATTATTAGGTACTTTCTAACCTTTTATTGAATTAAAATTCCTAATTTCTATCTAAATATGGTGAAATGGTTTTATTTGTGATTAGAAATTTACTTTTTGATTTTAAATTACTATAAATGTCTTTTTCGATTTCCGCGATCCCCCTTCCCTTTATCCAAAATTTGATCTTAAGGAGTATATATGTTCATATTAGATTTTATGAGTGCTCACCAGACTACTCAGTGTGATCATTTTAGCCGATGTGTTTCGAAATTTAAGTCGAATTTTCGGGAGATAGGTGAAAGGGAGTCAGCCAAAAGACTAGTTCCCGATCTTCCCACTGCCCCTATAAGCATAAAAGGATTTGATGTTCGAGCCCGTCATTACGCACGGCGAGGTCTCTCACGGGCATGAGCTATTGGCGGATGAACGCACTTACACAGCTCCGTAGTTATGTAGAAGTTTAATGACTTGCGATTTGTGTGGCAATGGACCGGAAAAATTTTGACAGAAGAAAATTCCTCATAACATATTATCGTTACCTAGTTACGTCACTTCCATAATGCATTTATTACATCCACTCATGCTCACTTCGATAGTTTTTCCGATAGTGCTTGATAATAGTTCGAGACGTTTGTTCCGGACGCTTTGTGATACAATACTGTTTTTCCTGATAAAAAAACGCTGGAGTTTTTTACGAAAAAAAGTGATCCCTCACAAGTGAATGACTTCTGCAAAAATGAATTGATATATATACCTGTTTTGTGACCCTAACCTTGCGTGTTAATTTTAGTGCGATAAAACAAAATTAGACCTTGAAATTATTTGTGTTATCTAACTTTATTTTTTATTATTTTCTTGATTTAGATTTACAATTTATTTCTTAAATTTTTAATTGAATTTTACAAAAACAAAAATATTTTATTTTAATTCAATTTTATTCATTAATCTTTTGTTTTTACATAAATTGTCATTTTTCGGTCAAAATTTTATGTTATTCTGTTATTTTTATGTTAATTTCGTGATTATCTTGGTGCATTTTGTAATTATTTTGATTTATTTTTATGTTTTTGATTTTATATTTTAATTGTATCTTTCTCGCATTTTAAGGTTGTTTATTTAATGTTTGTGGGTCTGATTTTAAATCTGTATGTTATGTTTGCGTGCTATTTTCAATTCATTTAAACAAAATTCAGTCCTGGCCCAACATAAGGTAGGGGTGAATCCATATAACCAAACAAATATTCAAAATATTCTCCAATTTTTAAAATTTTTAAATCGGTAAATTTTTTATAATTATTATTATTTATATAGCTAGTGGATGAGACAGTACCCTTCGGGTGCTTCAACTTAACCCTGGCTTCAAAATCTAAAATTAACCTATCTTTCATTGTAAGTAATTTTAGCATAAAATGGAACAAATTCTGTGGACAAGATTGGTATATGACAGATACGCCAAACTACAGAGAGATCACACAGGTCAAAGATTCCAAATCAATGATAATCTACTGATCCCAAACTATCTAAGAATTGACGATAGGAAAATGAAGATCAAAATTCTTAAAAAAATTTCTAAATTCTTAAAAACTAACATCATGGAAGATACAAAGAGAAACAATGACAAAAACGATGCGAGCTGCAAATGAAAAAGTCATTATAGCCATCGAAATTAGAACAGAGAACGAAGCGCATGAAGTACCAAAAGCATACCCAGCTGAAAGTGAAGATTCGACATTATTACCTATTTCAGAAGACATGTTGAAAAAGAAAATGTCGTTTATAAGGAAGGAAATGAGTCTTGAAGAGATTCGTGATAATATATTATTTTTAGATGCTGAATATGGGACATCAGAAACTGGGAAGATGATACCACTGGCTGTGGCTATTATGAACTATCATGGATGTGTAGTTAAAAATACCTATTTAACTCCGAGAGGAAGAATCCGGCATTTCAATTCGAGGATTCATGGGATCACAGAGGTATCCAGTAGGAATCAGAGGGATCAATACGCGGAGATGTTAGAAATACAGAGATTGACAGTGGGTAAAACTTTAGTAGGCCATGACCTATATGCAGAACTCAGATACCTGGGAATTTGGATTTAGAAGCTTTACGGAGTACAGGATCTTGAAGCATCACAAGTCCTCCAAAACATGAGAGTAACCAGGAGAGGTGAATGGTTCAAACTGCAGACAGTTGTGAGAGAAATATGTGGTGAAGAAACTCAAATCCGGATTCACTCCGCGTTGGAGATGTCAAAGGCATCCGCAAGGTATATCAGGCGGTAGAAAACCAATGGATAGATGAAATTCCAATGCCCAAAAAGCAGTCATCGAATAAATACTCATTGAGTGAATATCGAAAGCTTCAAGGGACAGAATCAACATCAACAACACGAGAGATATGGCCACAATTTCTTGAAGAGACTACGATGACGGAAATTGATCTAACAGTGGATGAAAATGTAATGGAGTTTGAGAATTTTTTCACTGAGTTAAAATGGCTATTGTGAAGATAGAGAGGATCTAACCAACATTGGAATATGGACCAATGCCAAAGTGCCGGCCAAGTCGTTAACGGAAGTCTTCGTCAAACATAAATGTTGGAGAAGATAACATCACAATAAATGGAGTTGTGTATGAAAGAAAGGAATCAATTCATATTTATAAACATGGATCTGAACATGTGGAGATATAAATTAACCCAAAATCCATATAAAGTATCTATAATTTATTAAAAATTAATAATAAATGATTTAATCTCGTTTGTCTTATTTTTTTATTTTTTGGCATGCCGCACCCCGAAGAAAATAATAATAATAATGATGATAAATAAAAATTTAATATTAAATATTTATTATCAGTATTATTTATAATATTGTGTATGTCATTATTTATATCATTGCTATAATTCTAATTGAATGATAGCCCCTTTGACTCGCAGATCCTGAACTTCGAAATCGGGAAGTAAAAGGACCCCAAAACCGATCACCTGCAACACTGGCGTACCCAGTGGTCGGATTGAGGAAAATTAATTAAAACTATAAACACAAGGATGGTATTTTTATCAAAATATTATATTCAATTGGGGAAAAGTAGCTAATTAAAATAGTTTTAAAAGAAAATAATAATAAAAATATTATTAAGCTCAAAAAAAAGGCAAAATATTTTTCAAATAAAATGTTTTCCATTGAAATAGATTTTCGGATTGCAAAACCTTTCTTGGGGGTGTTCATTTCTTAACAACAGCAGAATGTCTATATTTTTTTTCAAGTCAAAATATATATATACAAAAAAAATATAATAATAAATAAAATAAATTTTTACTCACCTGGATTACATCCATTCAAGTAAAAAATACCTGTGAAAGTAAACTAACTGATTAGCAGGTTATATCTAAATAGTAAAATATCATTATTAAAATAGAAAATATATTGATTCTTTATTGTTCTCTAACGGACAAGTGGTTAGGTGATTGAAAGTCACACATAGCATGACCATTAACATGGCCAAATGTAGATTAGCCGGGTAAACTACGGCTTACTTAAACACGCAACAGAAATATTCAATGTAGTAATGGCCATGATTTTGACAGTTGATTGGAGAAATTGGGTTAAAGCACAAAATTAATGAAATAGTTACTTGTATGTATATTTCATGGTAGCTGAAAAACAAAAAGTAAATAAATCTCCAGCAAAAACAAAAATTTTGTAAAAATGATAAAAGGGGGAAAATTCCCCATTATAAAGGAAAGGGAATGAATAAAGAAGAGCCAATGAGACGGCATCCAAATATGCTGATAATCAATTGAAAATTGTGGGGGGAGGCCGGTAAATATTGGTCGGGATCAATTCGTGATAAAATTGTAAACTATTTCTCTTCATTAATATTATCGATTTAACAGAAAGACACACACACACTTACAAAATAACTGAAACAAAATCTTATCTGAAATGGGGAAGGAAAATCATTTATGATGGCGAATTAAATAATAATTTTGAAATCTCGATAGCGATAGTCTATCTGTTTGCATGTCTTTACAGTTCAACCACACATAAACTCTTAAATATTCCAATAGAAAACATCACTATTTATATGACGGCCAGGAATAATTGATGGATTTTATCATGATAAGTGGATGAATAAAGTAGATCTCGCCATCGGAGAAATGCAATGAATCTAATAGGCAACAATTAAATTAACCTGTCATAGAGCAAGGCTCTAAACAAATTAAATGCATGACAGGAAATAAATTGCTGGTCACGAAATTCAATTCCAAATTAATAAAATTAAACTGTCATAATGACTAGAGCGAGGCTCTAAATAAATTAAATAGATGACAGGAAATAAATTGATCACGAAATTCAAATCAGTGACTGCGTTTTGAAGAATCTATATACAAAATAAAATAAAATTTCTTCTGGGTCGTATCAAATAATTGATGAGATTTATAATAGAATCATTTTAACAATGATTATTTGTAATAATTGAAACATTAAATATTTCGCCAAATATTTTGGAAGAAAAAAAAATCATGTTTCACTTTTCATATATTTATTAGCAAATTTTTATAAAAAACAAAAAGGGAAACCAGGAAAAAGTTCATTAAGTAAATTTATTTGTCATCACAACTAATTTAATTATAAATTAATTAACATTATCAACTTACACAGAGATTTGTTTGTTTATACTGAATTATTTAAATCGTTTAATTTAATTTATTTTCAACAAAGCAATAGCAAAATTGCGAGTTTCATCTATTGGGAGAATAAATTATTATTTCAGAAAATTTAGAATTATAAGATGAAATAAATTATTCAACAAACAACCAGTTAGGATGATTATTATTATTATTATTAGTATCACTATTGTTATTATTATAGAAATGTCCGTGGGACGTAAAATAAATAAATATGACATGTATATCTGTATGTATGCCTACTAGTATATATGTAAATCAGAAATAAACAGATTCGAGGACGAATCTAAATTAAAAGGGGAGATATGCTGGGGTTAACAAAATGTACAAAAGTAAAAATAATGGAAAAGCAATGATATTCGAAATAATAATTAAAAAGGCAAAATCAAATAAAGTTTTAAAATAAATATTTGTCGGGGGAAACGGGTATGGGCGGATGCCAAATGACGAGACGAATCCAAATATAATAAAATTAAATAGATTAGGAGTCCCCAGAAAGAAATATTTAATAAAAATAGAAATTAATTAAAATTTAATTGGTTAATGGGAAACCCGAGCTAATGGGAAGTCCGAGCCAACAGAAAACCCGAATAGTGTGAGAACTCCGGAACGTCAACAAATTTTCTAATTACGGAAAATGAAATTAGTTGACGAAGAAAACCATGGATAAAAGAGAAACCCACCACCAAAAATAATTATTGTAAACAAATGGAAACCCCGGGAGCCCAGAAATAACTAATTTGGTTTTGGACAGAGATGTCAAAAATTCCCAAACCAATTTAGTTTGCGGGTGACTTGAGTTGCAAGATGAGTATAAAAAGAAAAGTCAGATCAACAAAATCGCCAGTTGGTCGAAGAGAATATTTCAGAGAGGGGAGTAAAGGAGGTAATAAACTTAAAAATAAATCAACCAGTCAAACAAATTGCATACCAGACAGTGACATCTCCCTTTGGAAGACGTATCCCTACGCATTGAATTTTGTGAAATCATGCAGATTTACTTTGTAGAGTATTGTAACTTGAATCTATTTTTTTGTGAAAGTTGTGAATAAAGTTGTGATATATAAATTGGAAATAAATCTTATTGTGTTGGGTTAATTAAATCGATTAAAGAAGGACACAAAGGAATTAGACCGACTGAATTAGACCGACTTTATATATAAAAGCCCAACAAAACCAATCATTGAAATAAATAAAATAATTCAGTGAAAAACGTAAAAATTGAAGAGTATATATTTCCGAAATTTCATAGGAGTTTTTGAATTGCTTTTAAGTTCTTTACATTTTTTGCCTTTATTCCATTTTCGTTCGAATTCTCTTCTGTCTACTTTCTATCCGCGCTTACTTTTCTTTCATTGTGTAATATTTAAGGCTTTCCCACTAGTAGATGACGGTATAATGGAGGTCTATGGATATAATTGCAGGTGAAAGACGTCAAGGCCATTCACACAACTAGTGGGCCTCCTGTTCACCATGGTACAAAACCACCCATTGTAAGTAGCAAATCATTTTGTTAACTTTGCTGGGCACTGATGGGTAATAAAGAATTTTATCAGAGCCTAAGGGTTAACAAATCCCCACCCAGCGCCTGCATGAGAGTTTAACCGCTAGCCACCCGTCAAAAATTGACGTTGATACTGTGTGCTAGTGGGTGACTATTAACAAAAGGTGAGCCTCTTTTCAAAGACTGCCAATGCCTTAATATTCGGTTGAGTTCATGAGCTGTCATAGAAGACGTCATGCTCTGACTTTAAACGGTCCCCGCTCTCAATTATCTAACTGTTTTAATCCCTTAACCATAAAACCAAAACTAAACACAAGTAATATTATTATTAATAATTTAAATTTAATAAACAACAAAACAAATATCACATTAAAAGTTAATTTAATATTGTGGGTACTAGAATCCAATGGACTTGAGGATGTGTCCCACCATGCGAGCCGTTTTGACCTTGTTTTGCCTTTCGCGCTCCTTCTTGCCAGGCCTATTTCGCTACCTATTCCTTTTCGGCTTTTCTTCTGGTGGGCGCGAGGTTCCTTGAGTAAGGATTTTTACTCTAATGTCTTTTCCTATTACATTTCGAATAACTATCGCCTCTTGCTCGGCAGATAGCTGTATTCCGCATCGTACGAGTCCAGCCCGGATATCGTCTTTCAGTTTCAGCTCGATTATCTCTTTATCCTGAATTTGGATTTTTTGCTCGACTTGTATTAGAGCTTCTTTCTTTTGAGACAGTTTCGCATTTAGGGCTTCGATCTCGGCTCTCAATTTAGCCACTTCTTCTGGTTTTAGCCAGGTTTGTTCAATGCGCCGGCATCGGTGTACCAGAGCTTCGGCTTTTTGATTTTGAAAAATCGCTTTCTGATGGTATTTGGCGATACCTTTCCGGAATCTCTCAATGATTTTGCTATTCTGTTCCACTGAAATAGATAAATGAACAGGTAATGCATACATCGATTAACACTGGGTTAAAATTTAATTAAATGCAAAATGTATTTCATAAGTTTATTCTTGAAATTCTATTAAAACCTTCCTTTTCGGGATTTCATGATACCGTCTGGAGGAGGGGAGGGATGAGGAAGTCTGTATTTTATTCCGCATTATAATTTTGGAAAAGGTCTCTACAACAGTGCTCGTATACACGACACTTGGCCAATGTAGTAGGAACACTGTTGAGGACATCCTGGGGCATCTCCTATTCTTAATGAAGCCAACCATACTGATGATAAGATAATAATATTATTAATAATAACAAGAACAATAATAACCACATGATAATAATAAAAATTAGGGTAGTAATATTATTAATGATTACAATATCAATGAAGGTGTCTGTGGGAATGTTAAGGATACATATGACAATAATGATAATAATAATTATAATATTTATAACAATAAGAATAATAATTATAGAATAATAATAATAATTATAAAAATGAGTGATAAAATTAATAATAATAATAATAATAATAATAATAATAATAATAATAATAATAGTAATGATTACAAAAATATTATAAATATGTCAATGTTGATCTCATCTTTACTCATAATGATCATATTGTAATACCTAAAATGATGGTTACATCAATGTCTAAAACAATATTAATAGATTTTTATTATCTATATAGTAGGAAATAGGAAAATTGGTTTATATAATACAATTAATACCAGAACTTGTAAGAATTTCCTATTTTATATTACGGGTTCCCATCATAACCCTTTAAAACCAAAAATCTAAAGGATAATTTAATAAAACACTATATATTTTATTCTTATTCTAACTATGACCTAATTAATTCATCTATTCGCTTGCCATTTATTTCTATGACAACTTATTATAGTATCTCAATTTCCTATAATAAAAGTAAGTATGTATAATTTTTACTCCTTTAATTTAATTTTCTTGTTAATTTAGGATTTTTTGGGGGGAAATGAATCCTATCTAGTAAAATTAGCAACCGCTGGCACACACAACATGGTAACTTTGCTTTAAGTTAATTTAAATTGTAGATCTCCCTGCTTCTTAGTTGGAAAGTAATTTAACTAATCTGGAATTTTTTATTTTATGACTTTGCGAATTGGTGATTTGTTCCTATTAGATTTTATTTTCAGGTAACTAAATTTGAATTGGTGATTTATTCTTGTCGTATGTTATTTTCAAATAAATAAATTTATAAATTGTTTCCCCATTAATTCTTGTATTTTATTTTTATATAAATAAATTTATGAATTGTTTTCTCATTAAATCAGTTGGTAAAAATTTGAGGAAAATTCGTAATTTATTTTTGTTTTTATATACATCCTTTTTTACACAATTCTGTAAAGTTCTCACAATGAGAAAGAACCGTTAATTTTAAGGTACACCCATCCCCCGATTTGCCTCTAGATTGGTTCCAACAAAAGTGAACGCAAATCGAAACTCATTTTGCCATATATTTGCATACAAAATTCTTGGATCGGTTCCAAAGGAAAAAAAATAAATGAAATTAGTATTAAAATTCAGTATTAAATTAAAATAAATTTTATTTCTTAGTAGTTCATGATATATTAAATAAATATAAATAATAAAATAAATATAGTAGTTCACTTTATATATAACAAAACATAAAATTATAATTAAACAAAAAACTTGAATTCAACAAAAAATAACAAATTTTTTGGATTATAACATTACAATTACAAAATTTCTTCACAATCACTATCATTATCATTATTTGGTGAGTTATCATTTAATGGTAAAAAAAAGCAGTCTAGTGTTGATTGAACATTTTCTTTTTGCATTTCTTTGTAGCATGTAATTGATTGCTGAATTTTCTGTCCCGTGGTCCAACCGTGGTCGTCTCTTACTACATATTCCTGTTAACTTTTAACAAGACAAACTGAAGAGCGTAACAAATGCGAAAAAAAAATTTTTTTTTTCAAAGGTGCAAATCGAATTTAAGACGCAAATTCAAAAAATGGTGTCATTTTTGGTAAGGGCGCAAATTGAATCGTCGCAAATCGAAACGGCGCAAATCGGGGGATGGGTGTATATAGAATTACCAAAATAACATGATTATTTTCATTTTGAATTAGGTGGAATCTGAATCGTACGAATTGTCGTATAGTTAACTTTGACAAATTATGTATTTTATGTTTGGTTCGAAATCCAACTGGGGTCATAGTTGACTTATAATCATAGGAATTTGGTAGTGATAGTGATAAGTATAGTTATATAAGTATAGAATATAAAAATAAAATCAATATTTACAAAAATAATTTTAAACATAATATTAATAATAAAATCGAAATGGATGTAATTGCATGAAATATAACAATGAAACTAAATTTAATAAAATTATCACAATAGGATTAAAATAATAATAATATAGTAATTCGAATGAAATAGCTAACGAGTGCATGCGTCTAAAGCTTACTTGGAAACAAATTTTTGTGGGATTTTTAAAGTCATGAGATCTAAATAAGACTTGAAATCATTCTTTTATCAAATTTTGGACAATCGGACATTTGCTTTCCTTTGGATTGGGTTCATTAATGTTTATTAAAACGTATTCATTTAGGTATATTCTACTTATGTATGTTCTTCTATCGTCGTTTTCAATCGATTTTTAAAGTAATAGTTCGTGATTTTCAAATTCAAAAATAACTTGTGTCTCATTGACCATAATTTGTGTAAGTAGTGATTTCTTTCGTTCTAATATCTATCCTAAATTTTATTTTCGGTTCACTTTTGCTTGTGTCATTCATAGTAATCAACTCCTCTATATATTTTTCAAATTATTATTTTTATCCTTTATATTTAAGCCTTTCCCAGGGCCTCAACGCGCTCTTTCGAGGGTTGGGCGATAGGATTTAGGAAGGCTGAATACAGGACGGTTCCAGCGACGCCTTCACAGTGAGTTCCCCACTAACCACCGGTTTAATCCGGGTAAAAGAATTAAGTTTATTTACTTGTGTGTGTGAGTTATGGTATGTAGAATATAGGATAAAAATCAAAGTTTAAAATATTTCCTCGTGATGGAGGTTCGGTCGTAACTATTATATCATGACATTACAATTATTAATTGTCTTTAAAGAAAAAATGATAATAAACAAAAACAAAATAAAAATAAAAAAAAACTTTTGTGATTTTCAAATTTTTAATATAAATCGACATTACAAAATTATCCAAGTAAAAAATTAATAAAAATAACAATAATAAAAAGCAAAATTTTACTTTTATGCTTCGAGTAATAACTGAGATGCAATAAATAGATTAAGAATAAATTATTTCGTTCAAAGATTTTTCTAACAAATCGGATTGAAATATAACTAGAGTACTTCAAAATAAAAATAAAAATATGTTAATATTTTATTCGTGTATTCAATATAATTTTTATGAATACTTTCTTTAAAAAATTCGAATAGTAGCCTTCATCGGTCGTTGTGTTTGATGCATTTTTTTTCAAAAACCCTATTTTAGGTTTGGGCTATAAGATTTCACAGTTCTAACCTTTTATTTTCTCATGGTTTTCTCTAATTTAATCATTTAGGGGAGGATTTATTTTTAGGAGAGTAAACTTCACGTTTTTATTTGATTTTAATATATCCTATTGGGTTAGTTATGGGCTTTTACTTAGTCAACACATTGAGTGATGATTAATTATTTGTTTTATTTATAACTAAAAAGGAATTTCTCCGTAAACTTTTATTTGATCTATAACACATTGATAAGATGTCTTTCATTCCAAATTAACCATGTCTAAATTCCATCGTCATGGCGTCGGAAGTCCGAGTCTCCCGTGGGTTGTTGTAGAGCGTACGCATGTTCTACATTCCACCAACGCTGTATCATCCAGCTCGAATGATATTCCTTATTTGGGGATACACCAGTCGGTACTGGGTTTGCGTCCCGACGCGATGTTGGCATTGATCCGATTGAGATGGCATCGCGCCATGATCGTCTTCCATTTCGTCTTTCGGCCTAATTCCTTCAGTTTGGCCAGTATATACTCGGCCCTCTGTCGAGCTTCCATGTTGAATTCCGACAGGGTTCCAGTTTTATTGCCATACTGGCAGATCAATCTCATCTTCCAAACTCCTTGGGTTTATTCGCCAACCGAGATCTCCTGCTGACGTCACTGTGTAACCACCGTCCCAAAGCGCTTGGCGACACCGGGCAGCCGCTCTGTCAGGAAATTTGACAGTAATCCGTGAAACTTTGCTCCATGACCCTTCCCGTTTTCGTCGATCCATTGTTGACTCTAGAAGGTAAATGGCGTAGAGAAATATATATTTTAATAGTAAGCCAATTCATTTTAGTATTGATAATATTAAGAAAAAGAGGGTCCCCACCCACTCTGTGATTGTGACGCCTTCGATCTCTCCCTTTCTTAGGTGTTCGAATATCCTTTCGTGCGTAAAACCCATTTCTAGGCCATTACTCTATCCGGTTCGCTTGGATTTATGCCTTCCACTCATATTGGAGTTCACTTTATTTGGCCTAGTCTTTAGTTCATCGTGTTTTATTCCCTTTGAATACTATAATTTACATGTGTCTGTGTTTCATAGCAACAAAGTTCACGCCATCCGTCATAAAATTTATCAAAATATTTCAATTGAATTACTTAACTTTATGTTTATACCTTTTATCAGTAATATGTTCTACATTGATGGTCATAGATTTAAAAAGTTTCGTAAAAGTATAGAGTTTCACTGACCAAACGTAAAACGTCCGAGTACTTTTCACAATGAACAATAATAGTTTTTCTGTCAAAATCAGTATAAGCTTTTTGTAAAGAAAAGTGATTGCTCACTAAAGTGATTAAAATTCTGGAAAAATGAATCGGTATATATACCTATTCCGTGACCCTTACCTTGCTTGTAAATTTTGATGAGTTAAAACAATATTTGACCTTGAATTTAGTTGTATTATCTAAATCTAATTTTTACTATTTTCTTGAAATAAATAATTCATATCGTCCACAAAAAGTGAGTGCTATTACTAATGCGATAGTTGATTGAACGACCCATCAGCCCAAAGAGCTGCCGATAGAAGGCCTGTGCTCGAATTTGATATTTAGGTCCCATTCTTCTCTTATCTCATCCAAATTCTGGTCTAAACCTGCACTGTAGTTTGTCATCATATCCATCCTCCTAGTCTTCCTTGCCGCTGTTCGTATTATTGATTTTTTATGCCGGTACATCCTTTGTTACGTTAAATATCTTCACGGTACTTCTCTTACCATTATTCCATTATAACTAATATATTTTCCATTATTATTGTTAGTATTATCAACGTTACTATCATAGGTATTATTCTTATCATTTGTTACTATCATTACCATTATTATCCTTCTTATTACTATCGCTATCATTACTATTATTACTACCATTATCATTATTATTATTACGGTTGCGATTATTGTTATTATAATTACTATTATCCTTATTATACGTCTTACGCTTTCTTTATTTGATCTTTGAATATAATTCAAAACGAAAGAAAACAACAAACAAAACAATCAAAACCACATTGATTATTTCCATTACACCTTTAATTATTTTTATTGTAAATTTCCGCGAGTGATTTTTGGTGCTTCATCAACCAACTTCGGTTCGACTCGCATTAATCGAAGACTGGCTCGCTCGGCCTTTCCAGGTTTGTGCTTCTTTGGATTGGCCTGACTATAATTATTTGTCACTTCTCGTTCTTTATAGGCAAATTGTGCCGGGGCAAATACCAGTTACAGCATTTTCCTCCTGGCTAGTCGACAGCGCAGTCTCCAAGGCTCGGATTTGCGTTTTCTGAGAATGGTTTATCTGGTTTGCTTCTCTCAGTGCGGCCGAGTAGCATCTAACTCCTGGTAAATTTTCTTCACTCTCTTCGGCTCAAACCATGTAGATTTGAGCCTTTGGATTTCTTGGGTAGATTCCATTAATCGTCGATTGAGGCGACTTTTGGTTCTATCAGTGCTTTCCTGACTATCTCGGCGGTGATTCGTCACTAAATCAATAAAACAATTTTAACTAGGTTTTCGACATATGTAATTTATTCAATATAATGGTGACGTTTTAAAATAATCCAATGTTACTATGACAACTATTGTCAGTACAAGTTTACGTCGATGATTATTATACGTTAAATGCGATTATTAGTGGATTGCATTTAGAGTTATTAAATTAACTAAAATATTGGTTTCACAATTCAAATTTTTTACATAGATTTTGCGTGAGTTTAAAAGGGGTTATTATTATTATTAATTTGTAAGTAATACAGGACTGACATTTAACTACTTTAAGTGACAATTTAAAATGATTAAAAAAATAAATTCAGCTAAAACAATTTTATTTGCAAAATACGGTACGATGTCATTCATTTGTAGAATTACTGTCTCTTGAAACGAGGTTTTATTCACTTGAGCACTCACATGATTATCGTCACTTTCTTGTTGTTGCCATTCTAGCCATTCCAGCATGTCCGGATGAATTAGATCGTCGGGAATCACTAACATAATCGGGGGCATTTGAGTTTCCAAGGCCGGATCATTGAGTTCGTATGACATATTATATTCTGGGGCATATACTTCTGAGCAAGGGATTATGCCTGCGGCGATTTCGAAGTTTATTCGGCACAACTCTCTTGAGCCATCCGGCGTATTTGCTGTATTGTATCGTGTATTGACTGTGGGCCGAAAGATTTTTCTATATAGTTTCAGTTATAATATACTAGAATAATATACCTGCTCGAATACATATATTTCATCGTTGGTAATAATTACATTCATAAGCATAATTATAATTCATCGTTGACAATGGATACATTTATAATCATAATCACTCAGCAATAACTTCTCACTTCGTTTAAAATGAACCCTTGCACAAAGTTGGGTCTGTAAAGAAAATTTCTCTCACACAAGCTTCCTGTATCACACAAAAGCCCTTCTGTTCAAGAATTATATTTTTGCTAGTGAAAAACGGTAAGAGCTTTTCACCAGACAAAGTGAATAAAATTATGTAAAAATGAATCGGTATATACACCTATTTTGTAACCCTAACCTTGCGTGTTATTTTGAGTGTGATAAAACAAAATTTGACATTAAATTTATTTGTAATATCTACTTCAAATTTTATTGTTTTTCTTGGATTTAAATAGAAAATTTATTTTTATTATTTTTTAATTTAATATTCCTAGTTAGAAATATTTTATTTTTAACCAGTTTTATTCGTTAAAATACTGGTTTTATAAATTAATCTATTTTCAGTTAAATTCTCATGTTGTTTTTATGTTAATTTCGTGCGGTTCTTAATACATTTTGTATTTTTTTTAGTTTACTTTGGTGTTTTTTATTTTATCTTTATTTATATTCTTCCTCATATTTTAGGGTATTTTGCTTGATGTAAATAGGTTTGATTTTAAATCTGCATTGTTGTGTTTGCATGCTATTTCCGATTCATTAAAACAAACTCGGTATTGGTCCAACAAATCTATTTTCCTTATTTTATTCAACTATTCCGTATTTTTTATAATTTGTTCATTTTTCGGTAAAATTTTCATGTTATCGTGTTATTTTTATGTAATATTTTTATGTATATATATTAATTTACTTTTTTTTGAATTTTTGTATTTAATTATATTTTCTCTCATATTTAGGGTGTTTAATTGATGTTTATAGGTTTGATTTTGAATATGCATTGTTGTGTTTGCATGTTATTTTCGATTCATTTAAACAAGATTTAGTCTTGGCCCAACAAGCTTTATTTGTATGTTAGAATTTGATTATTGAAAAATTTAAAATGATTAAGTTACATAATTCTTTAAAAGCTTTTTTTTGAAACACTAAATTTAACAATTTTTAATTTCTTTACTTTACTGCCCTACCTTTGGGTTTTTATTCAAAAAATAGGTAAAAAACATCGTGTTTTTTCTCGTTATATTTTTCAAAAACAATACGTTTTTTTCCTTTCTCTTTGACTAGTGGTGGGTTACAGGGTTTTGCTATTTGTTTATCTTCATTGTTGCCCCAGTAACACCATACAAAATATTAATCTGACTACCACTCGACACCCGTTGCTAGGCAACGTTGGAAATGTGCTCGAGCGGGTGGATTTTCCGCAAAAAGTAAGTGCTATCGCTAATACTATAATTGCTCGGACAATCCTCGGGTCCAACGAGCCGTCGTTAGAAGACACATGCTCGATTTTTTGTAATTGGTCCCCTTATGTCACGTATTTATCATTAGAGTCTAATAAATTACAGGAATTCGATCATGATTTTCTGGATCCTTTTACATGAGTCAACAAAATCAAACTACAAAATATATATTATCTATGAGTCACAAGGTTTGTAAATTTGATTGGGTTAGCAATTTGGCGGCACGACGCCTAGCTCTTTCCTTGCGTCCGGGACGAGAATGAGTGTTTACGGTAGTTGTAGGATTCGAGACCGAAATTGAAGCAGCTGCCGACTCCCGATAGGCTAACTGAGCCGGTGCGAATACGAGCGGATAGGTAACAGCCGCTCCCTCTTGACTGGCTGATAGGGCAACCTCCAGACCTCGTATTTGCGTACGTAAACTCTGATTTATTTGTTTTTCTTCTGCCCATCCCTTCTGAGCAGCGGTGAGTCTCTGATATAAGGGCTTGATTTTTGCTGGATCTACCCAGGTGGCTCGAATTTGGTGTATCTCTCGTGTCAGTTGGATTACCTGATCGTTTAGGTTCTTGTTATTTTGTCGTGCTACGTCTAGTTCTACTCTCAGGGTTTGTAGGGAATCCATGTCTGGAATTGATAATATTAGAACAATCGTCATTACCATAGAATTACCTAATTAAACAAAACTTTCCTAACGAATTGTTACAACATTCAAAGGAAACGAAATTAATGTCTATTCGAACAAAATCTTTATTTTAATAACAAATTTTAAACTAAATGGGATTCACAATGTTACTATCATGTGTCCGTGAAGCCTCTTGCTACCCATTTCTCGGGGGAGCAATTTGGAATGATCATTACCGGCCTTTTGGTATTCCGAACCCGGTGGGACTCAGTCATCTGCGAGTCCTTCAGGTGCACGCCCGTCTCTTTCCCGGTGTCTCCATACAGGGATCCGCGTAGCCGTGGGTGATAATAGGTAGCGGCAATCCGGCCGGCTTCGAGGTCCTCATCAATGTTTGCCAAACATTGACGGACCCGAGCCACTCGTAGGTCCACTTGTTGTTGGTGATCGAGAAGATCATCGAGTAGACTCCGTGCGTGTGCGTAGATCTTTGCCGTGGGGTGCCACTCTTCCCAGAACGGTTCTGGTACCTCGGGAGTTCGGTTGAGATACTCTGATCTGTTATTGATACGTTGGAATTCGAGTGGGGATTTAGAGTGCCAGTAAAGCTTCCAGGCTTCTCTCCATCTGTCGGCGAGTTATATGGGAATGAGATCTGGGTCTGCACTTCCTGAATGAAATCGTAATTAATATACTTCCTTTAGGATACTGTATCGGTGATGTAAGTGTTTTCTGCGATTTCGAATGGGGTTTTAAATGACTTGACTACACTACGCGTGAAGAGTTCCTTACGTTTGGTGCCCTCTCATCTATGTGTAATGAGACTAAAATCTGATGATTATGTCATTAATTCCCGTGCCGTAGAGAAGAATTTTCAACAACTTAAACGTAAAGTGTTACTATCTTAGAGTTCTATTTCGAAATCTACTATAGCGTTTTGATGGCAAGGTCGATGCTGAAGTATTCACAAAATGGTGATATCATTATGCTGCGTGTACATAATAAGATTTTATGTTCAATCATCATCATCTATATATAAAATCACTACCTGGGTGTGGTGGGTCAGGATCAGCTGTCGATCTTTCGCCGGTTGGGCTATTTGAAATAGTTCTCTTCCTATAATTCCGTTGTCGGTGCATTAGTAAGATCAATTTACTGCTATCGGGCAAGGGTTTATATACTATTGATTGTTTACTCTATGTACTTTAATATAAGTATATGATCGCGCATCACTCGCCATTCGGCGGAAACGTGGACGTCGTTTAATTCAGTTTAGCACTTCCTAATCAAATGTTATTATATAATTTAGTTGTATTAATAAATCGATCGTCAACTTTGTGAACTGAACGGATGTATCAAGGTTCAGGTTCAATTTGTATCTACATGGCTGTCATGGAAAATAGTCGGCGTTTCAAGATGATTTGACTTTGGACGCGTGTTTCCGTGGTTGATAAATTTACCAATTTTCCGTTGTTTATTCGTAAATTTCCGGTCAGCGTAAATTTCCAGTTTAACTTGTTTATTTTTCAGATTAAATCTTACTGAATCGATGTCGAGATCTTGGAGAAATATAATGGTTCGAGATATTGAGGATGATGTTGACTGTCTGGATGGTTCTTTCATTAACCGGTGAGTTAGTTTTGTGTGAGATTTACTTTATCTGGTTACTGAGATTTTCTTTCAGGAAAAATTACATTTATCGATCGGCGAAAATGGAAATCTTGATGTCGATAAGTTGATTTCATTTCATTCTATCTCAGGTTTATCGTGGGAAGGAATAACTCACCCTCTTCGGATAGCACGGCATTACTCGGCCGAAGGCTCTCTCTCGTTGGATTCAGAATGTTACCTATTTGAAGTGCATTGTCATGCATTCATATGTTATTCGTGATTCCTAGCTTTATATTCGATGGATTTATTCTCGTCAATTTGATTTTCACGTACTTCTTACTCTTAGTATTGGACTATTAATTTGGATATTATTCATTTATGTTTTTGATCTTCGTAAGTGTTTGATTTTTCGGTGATTTTGTGGGCTTCTTCCTAATTTTTATTTGTTACGTGAAAAATCTCTAATTAATATTGAGAATTATAATTTATACTTTACATGATAATGATATTAATTTGTAGTTTTGGTTAACACTAGAAACGCTTAAATAATATTGAAACATCATGAATAATTAATTTATGAATCGTATACTGGATCATATAATATGAATTTATAGTTAGTGATTGAGAGTTAATAGTAACTTTAATATATGAATTGAAAATTTATGATAGGAACTTGTAGTAAAGGTTTTAAATGACAATAATATCTTATAATTAATGATTTGAATTGACGATTATTAAGATGAGTTTACCATTACTGAAGCAATTTTCATTTAGTATTATAAAAGGTTTACAATTAATTATTAACAAAACTTTACCATTAAGGATATGAATTTACCGTTACAAAAAAGGATTTATAGTTAACAATATGATTCTACAATTAATAATATCAATTTTTCTATTACTAAAAAATATATTTACGATTACCAATATGAATTAATAATAGGAGGTTATCATTAATAAGAGGTTTACAATTATCAGTATGGATTAATGATATGAATTTAATAATAAAGATTTACTATAGATAATCTGAATTCATGATTAATATTATGAGTTTTTAATATAAATTCGTGATGAATAACATAGATTGATGTCATGAGTTTATAGCAAATAACAACGATTTCATTTTTTATTTAATTTCCCGGCACCTTCCCTTAATTGACCTTAGTCGCATATTGTGTTTACATTATAGTTAATGAGTGCCCACTGGACTACTCGGTGTGATGATTTTGAGCCGTGTGTAATATAAATTAGGTCGATTTTGCAGAAATGAGAAACGAGGAAGCAGCCAAACGACCCCTTCCTTATTTCTCGTTTCAGCTATAGGGATAATATTGACGTTACGACCCCTGCGTTCCGTACGCTGAGTCTTCACGGGTACATATCATTGGCGATTTTCCACGCTCTTACACAAATCTGTACTATGTAGATTTTGCTTTCTTGCGTTATGTGTTGGCTGTGGGCCGGAAAAATTTCGACAAAATTATTTAGTTATCAAACATATAAAAACAGTTTATTAATATTAATAATATTTATTAAGTATATAACAAATAAACATAAATTACCCTCCATTCCATTCCATAAAAATAAAAATTTCATAATATCGCATAGCAAAAATAAAATAAAAATACCTCTCCCCCCACGCCGACATCCAAGCAGAGGTTGCGAGGATGTGACGTGGAGAGAGGGCTCCAAAATAAAACATTTCTCACCTAAAAGTAAGGTTTTAAACAAAGTTCAAAAATAATTTGAAAAATGGTTTTATGGTTAAATTTAATGTGAAAATGGATCAGTATTTATACCTATTTTCTGTCCCTAACCTCGCATGTTAAATTTGATGCAGTAAAACAAAATTCGACCTTGTTATTTTCTAGTGCATTCTATTCTTTAATTTTATTATTTTTCGATTTATTTTAATAACTTTTCATTTAGAATTTTTATTGAATTATTACTAATTCAAATATTTTGATTTAAGTTTCATTTTCATGAACTTTTTTAATTTATCAATTTTTGTCGAATTTGTTGTGTTTTCTTGTTATGTTTGTGTTGGTATCGTGCGAATCTTGGTGCGTTTTGTTATTATTTTAATTTATTTTTATGTTTATTATTTTATATTTAATTCTCTTTTTTCTCATATTTGATAGGGTTTAATTGATGTTTCGATAGGTTTATTTAAATTTGCGTGTTATATTTGCGTGTGTGTTACCGATCCATTTAAACATTCCTCAAGGCCGTTTACGTTCTGGCCCAACACTAGATTATTATTTTATTTATTTTTAACAAATCCAATCAAAAATAAAAGTTATTTAAATGTTAGTTATATTATATTTACATATTTATTAAAATGTCAGAAATATTATTTAGTTTTATATAATGATTAAATTTATCTCATAAAATCTTTTAGTTTAACCTCATTGTTTTAAATTATCAAATAATGTTAAACCTTTTCGTATTTATTTAAATAGCAAAAATTCTATTCATAATGTTCTGGTTTTAAAATTTTTATGAAGATTTATATTATTTTATATGGATAATATTTTCATTTATAGGTTTGACTTTATTTTAACGCAAATATCATCCAATCAAATTTTCTAAAATTATATTGTTACTAAAATAATTGTTTCTTTTCATATTAGAGAATTAAAATCAGAATATTGTAAGTATGTCGATGATACTAATAAATTCTCAGAAATCGACGTTCAGAAGGCGTCATGGAAGTTTGGAGTGTACCCGTCGACTTCTCAGAGTAAGTTGATATTAATAATTATTGTGTTTATTATGAACTGACTGGATCAGTTTATGAAATACGAGCTTGTCAACAAGATGAAGATGTAACCAGCGGAATAGAATTTTACGAATTTTGTTTACTAATCGCCACGATTAAATATGCAATGTATATTTTTTATTTTGAAAAAATCAAAATAATTTTTTTAATATATTTATTTATATTGTGAATAGAGCAAATCAAAAACATTCATTCAAAGTCCAGCCGCAAGGAAGCCTTCCTAAACATCAGAAAGCCCGCTGGGATGGTAGGTTGATTGTGATTTCCGTTTTGAATTGAGAATTAATTTTGATTTTTTCAATTATTTAATCCAATATTTAATATTTATTTTTAAAAATTTACAATTTATTCATGGAACGGGAAGCTCTGAACGAGATGAATTGAAAAATGAAAAATTAATAAAACATTTTAAAAATAGAATCAATCTAATGTACAGCTATAAAATCAGTGAGCTGTGAATTAATTCAATGAAAATGATTAACAGTATCAGGTTATCATGGCTACTAGTTTTGGTTAGCTTTTCACTGAATATCACCATGAAATTCCTTAGAAATTCTGATATTATTTATAAATATATTGACAATAATAACTTGATAACGATGCAAATTTCTTAATAAATTTTGAAATTTTACTTCAGAGATCTGATTGGTTGAAAATTTTTATTGATCAAATTTGATATTTTTAAATTTCTAAAGTGCAATAATAATAATAATAATAATAATAATAATAATAATAATAAAAATAATAATAATAATAATAATAATAATAATAAACAATAAAAAAATAATAATAATAATAATAATAATAAAATAATAATAATAATAATAATAATAATAATAATAATAATAATAATAATAATAATAATAATAATAATAATAATAATAATAATAAAATAAATAAAATAATAATAATAAATAATAATAATAAAAATAATAATAATAATAATAATAATAATAAAAAATAAAATAATAATAATAATAATAATAATAATAATAATAATAATAATAATAATAACAACTACAATAAAATAATAATAATAATAATAATAATAATAATAATAATAATAATAATAATAATAATAATAATAATAATAATAATAAAAACGATAATATTAATAATAATAATTACAATAATAAAATAATAAAAATAATAATAATAATAATAATAATAATAATTATTATTATTATTATAAAAATAATGATAACAATGATAATAATTACAATAATGATAATAATAATAATATTATTAATAATAATAATAATAATAATAATAATAATAATAATAATGATAATAATAATAATAATAATAATAAACTATAAACATAAAAATAAAAATAATAATAGTATTAAAACCAATAATTAAAATAGTAAGAATTTCTTGTAAGAATTATTTTATAATCGATAATTATTTTATTTATTTATCTTATTTTTAATTTAATATTTTCAACAAAATTTGACTATGAATCAGATTTTGTAGAAAATATTATGTCACTTATAAAGAAATCAGAGGTTAAAAACCAAAAACGTCCTTATAATATTATTTTTAATTGTTTAAAAAAAAGTAATATTAATATAAAATACAATATATACATATATATATATATATATATAAAATATAAAATAATTTATAAAGAAATATTATTATATATTATAGATAATAAAATCTTGACTGATTGCCAATTTTAGTGTCAATTTCATGGGTAACGGATCAAGTATTGAGCACTTTATTTGGTATTTTTAGTAACAAATTTCAAGTTTGTAAATTATTACGTCATTGTTTTTGAAAAGCTATAAAATAAATGTAATTAATTGTTTTTGTAATTTCATATTTTGTTTATATTTTCATAAAACCAGTATGTCAAACACAAGATCATTTGTGTAACATGCCCTCCCACATAGCCTCTCCATCCCTTCCAACTCCTAATTTATTACCAAATCGTCATTCAATTACATATTAGGATCACTCATGTGACTGATTAAAAATAAATAAAATTTAAAATAGAATGAAAAAAAATGAAAATTGCTATTGATTTATTTAATATTTTAATTACAATATATATTCAATTTTTAGTCGGCTACTTTTTGACGTTTCCGGCCCTCAATATTACCTCCTTCGAATTTTTTGAAATTTACTCTTCTAATTTTCCAGAGCATCTTTAACAAATTTTTCGTATTTCAATTTGTTATAAAAGCTTTTTTGCAAAACTGAACAACGATTTAACCGACATCTGATATTGGAAATGCAAAAAACTATACAATTAACATTATTTGAATCTCTGTTTTTCTGTTTCTTCAAGTTGGTATCTTGTTCAATTTTGCATTCGAAAGTATTTTTACCAGTGAGAAGTTTAGTTAAGTTAAATGACTCAAAGGTTACCTTCAAAGTTTGGAAGTGTGAGCGATAAACATGCCGATTCCCAGCAGAACAAGACTAATATAATTCATATTTGATAACATTTCACCAAAATGTTGTTCTAACAAGTTCGAAAATATTCTTTTAAAAAATTCCTTTCATACTTACATTTCATACGTTTGTGTGGCTACATTTAATGTCATTGAATACTGCTGTGAGAATCTTAGACTAATAAAAATGTTATTAAGGAGAATCCTGATACCAAGCGGTGAAAAATTTTGATCGTGCCAGAAGTTTATTGCAATATATATTTTCAAACCAATTATTATTATTTTCTGGGGGGGGGGGTATTGCAAACAACATTTTACCTCTATCGATATGTTGGGGTTAGGTGATTTTTAAAAAATTATTATAATAAATAAAAATTTGGGAAAATAAAATAATTAATTAAAAAAATTATCAAAAAATTAAAATCAATATTTTCCGGAGGAAATGGGTATGTGCCGATGCAAATTGACGAGACAAATACTAAAATAATGATATAAAATTAATTTGGGACCCATAGAAAAATTTATTAAGAAAATACAAATTAATTAATTAATTAAAATGACGAAAACAAATAAATTTAATTAGGAAGAAATTCTCCGATTTGGATAAATTTAATTATGAAAGGAACTAATTATTCCCTAATGTGATTTATTTCGCAGTCTTCTCCCCGGGAACGGCCGAAGCGGCCAAAAGATGAAAGTAAATTGTTTAATTAGTTCCCCGGGAGTCCAATGTAAATTGCCGTAAATCAGATTAGTTGTTTGAGGAGAGATTCCCTATATAAGGGAGTCTTAAATCAACAACAGAGACACAAATAATTTCGAAAAATGCGAGTAACCGAAAAGTTAAAAAGATTCGTGAGATTGAAAAAGAACTAGTCAGACTTGTCAAGGATATTTTAGTAGTTAATTGAAAAGGCGGTTTCCCATGGGGATTCCTGCCATTATTATAAAAGTAACATTCGAATCGTTATTAAATTGTTAGTATCGAATAAAAGTTTTCCTGTGTTGAGTTATTCCAGTATCATTTAAAGAGCACGTGGAGTCAGAGCAAACAGTTCTACCGAACCAAATAAAATTATAGCTCAACAGATATAATTAATTCTTTTGACTTCATTTGTAAATTATAACATATAATTAATTTATAAATCAAAAAATTATTAAATCTCATTCCATTTTAATACTATTAACCATTTGTAAGTTATTTTAAAATATACTTCAAATATACTTTGTTTTCTTTTTTTTCTTTTTTGTGTGTATTAATAATTTCTAATTTGAAAAGATTAATTAAATTTTACTTTTACTAATTATAATTATATTTATATATTTACAATATTTTAATTTCCATCAGAATACTCAACAACCAATTATTATTATTGCGTGTTGAATTAATTTTATTCCATTTCTATTGGACGAATTCCTGATATACTATTTATAATATAATAATGAAAAGCAAGAATCAGATATTTTATTATTTCATTTCATTACAAAACATTTATTCGATTCTATTCTATTTTCAATTATATAATATTCCTCCGCATTTTGATTATATGGAATGGGTTGTAATCATGGGGAAAAATTTCACAGAATGAAAATTTTTAGAAAACTTTAGTGAATAAGCAGACTTGAGGGATAAAATTTACTAAATGTCACTACTGACAAATCCTTCCACCTCCATATATGATGTATACAATTGCACATTACACTAATAGTGTAACTAATGAAATCGCATTACGCGAGTTTATCGTCACAATTTTAAATAAAATATTGTTTAACCTTGAATTAGTTTTCATTGAAAATCATTTAGAGTTTGTAAATAGTTTTATTAGACTTTGACAATGATTTATTTATACAATGGACCTTTACCTTCACTGAGTCATTTGTAAAAAAATATTTTACTTGTTTGTGATTAAAGACGGATGAAAATTAATTTATAATAACCACCAATTATCAATACGGATTTGTTTTATAATATTTTTATTAATTTGAAATATTGAAGACTTTTTTCAAAGATTTTACTTTTAAAGCATTTGAAAATTTTTTTTATATCACAATATAAACAAAAAAATAAATAACACAGTTCATTGAAATCAAAACATAAATGAAGAGAAGAAAGTAAAGAGGAAAAATGCAGATAGATCATTGATAAAATGTTTATCTATTAAAGTTAAAACAAAATATTTATCTCATTTTATTGTCCATTCGTATTATTTTTAATAAGGAATATTTACGTGAAACATTATCTGATACTTTCTGAATTCCGACAAGAATAAATGCGGACAAATATTCAATTGGGAATATAGAAGATCCAAAGTAATTCTCAGAACTAATTACAATTGTTATCTTATATTTAACTCCTCACTTAATCCGGCCTCAAACAGTAAGGCTTGATGAAGGGAGCAATCAGTTGTACTAAGCTAGTTATTGGAGTACTTCTAAATTATATTTTTAACAATTTAATATAATAATAATAATAATAATAATAATAATAATAATAATAATAATAATAATAATAATAATAATATTAATAATAATTAAAATAATTACACAAAATTAGCTCTGATTTAAATTAAAGAAAAACACAAATCCAAAATATATATTCAGCTACAATATATTTCTGCCTTCGTCAGGTAGTCTTGAACTTTAAACTATTTAGAATAAACCATTTTTATTTAAACAAATTTCTGCTTTTAAATTCTCAAATTATTTTATCAAAAATTAAAAATCTTGTTTTGATAAGTTTTACAAAACTGAGACTTTAAACAAAATTTAAATATAAATTTCAACAAAATATTAAAAAATTTTTTTAACAAATCTATTTTAGATTAAATTTCATCCTACATCAAAAAATTGCACTTACTAATATCAATCAATTCCATCAGTCGACTGTGATCGAAATTTTGAGAGCGGAACGGAGAGTGTTTTTCTTAAATTTATATCAGAGCCAATTTTGTGTGATTCTTTTATTCAATTTGAAAGTTTAATCAATGACTGCCCGTTCTAAATAGTTTAAAGTTCAAGACTACCTGACGATTTTGGATTGGTGTTTTTCTTTAATAATAATAATAATAATAATAATAATAATAATAATAATAATAATAATAATAATAATAATAATAATAATAATAATAATAATAATAATAATAATAATAATAATAAACATACAAGTGAAATATCAAATTGAAAATAACCAATGAAATTAAATATGATAAATATTTAAATTTTCATCATTGTAAATGCTAATATCAAAACCATAGAAATAGTTTATTACTAGGCAATAATGAGTATAAATTTTAATTCTTTCCAATTTTTATATTTTTGCTATAAAACTTTTTCTTTTAATAAGTAATAAAAAATAATAATAATAATAATAATAATAATAATAATACATAATAATATAAATACGTAATAATATAAATTGATATACAGACGAGGTCAATGTATTATCCAATATTCGGGCTGTACTCCGAATTCAGATCTAGATCTGTAACATTTAAACAATGCATTTTTTAGTTTTTTAATCGACTGATTAGATGATTTCTGATCAGGTTCTCAAGTAAAACAGAGGGGAGGGGGTATTTATACTAAAACATTCTATTATAGTTAATCATTTAATTTATAAAACATTATTATAAACGATGAAGTTATATAAACGGAATTAAAAATTTCGAGTTCAAATAAATTATAATTACAAAAATCGATAAATTATAATTTTAGAAAAAGTACAAATAGATAATGAAGAAAAAGTTAAAGATAAATATAATAATTTCAAATTGCAAAGACAAATACAAATTAATTAAAATATTTTTTCTCAGCATTAATCATTTTAGTAGTAAGATAAAATAGTGGAATTTAACAGGTGTGACTGTGTTTTCTCAAACTAAGGCCTAATAATTAAATTAATAATCATATATTGTCACATTGCATAAATCATATCGGATTAATGATAATTTTTTTCAGCAAATAAATTAAGTATGCAATTTGTGACATGCGTCGAGAATTTGGGTCAAATGTTGTCTATCAGATTTGCAAGTATTTTCGTAGGCAAAATATAATCTAAAGCGAACTTCGGTCGGATCTTCTACTCTACCGAAATTGTTTATAAACCCAACATAAGTATAAAATATCGAAAGACGGGGACATTGCTCTTGAATGATTTTCCGTGAAATATGATTCATTTATAAATTTTACATTCTATTCTCTGCTCAGAACTTGGTCGTCATGAACATCTCTTTCTTTAATATCACAATTCTTTCTCACTAAACTATTGACTACAGTTTCTGAATCGCACAAAAAAGTTTCTTCTTGAATTACTTAAATACTACAAGAATTTAATACTATAATTTTCTTTTGATCAGTGTGATAATTTTTACACTCACTCCATCTAAGTTTAAAATCGAAAAGTAACATTTTTAAAGAAATGTTGATAACAAGCGAAGTCCGTTAAAAAATAACAATCGAATATCTTTTGAAAATTAGTACCTCTAACTTTTTTCTTCTGACACAATTTGTGAAGTTTTGTATAATACATAAATTGGAATTTCATACAAAAATCCTTATACAAATCAATTTTAGAATCTGCACTTACAATGGTCCTTAATTCTCTATGAATCTATTTCCACGAATAATTATATTAATTCGGCATTTTTTTTCTTAGAAGTACATGTTTTTTTTATTAAAACAATTTTTTTTCCTTTTTTAAATAATTACTAATATTTTATAAATAACTTGATATGATTTTTAAAAATAAATTTTTAAAATAAATTGTTAATAAATATAGATATTGATTAAATCTGCCTATTATAGATATATGACATTTGAAATTTAACTATTATGAATTCAGAAATCAATAATTGCAATGTTATTATAGCTGACAATTTTGTTTTTGATTCTAAAACTAAAGGAAGTGAACCAAAATCATACATTTTGGTTCATGTCAAATGATAAACAGTGTTTTAAAAATAACTTAAATATTTAAATAAATTGTGAAAAAGTTTAATTTATTTAAATCGAATCTTACAGAAACCCATGAAAAATGAAACTGAAATAAAATTTTTTTTTACAAATATTTAATTATTTAGTCATTTTACTTGGAACTATTTTACATTCTTCAACACTAGAAAAATGGCAATCCTAAAAGTTTTGTAGTTTTATTTAAAAATATTGATCAATTGTCACATAATAATACGAATTAAACAATTTTCAATTACTGACAAAAAACTTTTAAAAATACTTAATCATATTTTATTTTTTAAAATTATATATGAATTTTTTAATTTAATACGAATTTTCAGAATTAATCAAAAGTTTAGGATTAAGAATAAAAATTGAAAATGAATTTAGTTGAACTTTGGTGAAAAGCAGTACTCGCTGTTAGAGTTGGCAACTGATACTCTTTCAACAATGTTAGGATATTTGAACATAACTATCAGCGAGCAGTAAAATTAGATTTAAATAATCAAACTAAAGAAATTGATTAATAGATTTTATAAAGAAATATCAAAATAATTAATTTAAATAAGTATTTTAACACTATAATGGCCGCTAGTGTTGAAGTAAAAAGTCAAATTTAAAATTGTTAGAAAAATAAATAAATTTTGTTATTTAATTTTTTTAATAAGATAGTGAGTGTAAATTATTAGTTAGAAATAAAATTGTTAATTAAGTTAAATTAGTGTTGTTTAATTTTAATATTTCGAAGGTGTTTTTAAGTTTATTTTTAAACATTAAAACTAAATTATATGAAAACAAATTGCTCGATCTTAAATTGTTTAAATATCACAAGAGAAGTCATGTTTTTGGAAAATAATAAATACTTTGGATTATTAAAAAGGACTTCTTATTGTAAAATAAATGAAGAGGTTTTAACAAAATCAAACAAACCTACTGTAAAATTTTGGTTAAAAGGTTGTCAAAGCCTATAACCTAATGATCTATTATAATAATTGCGAACATTGAAAATAGAAAATATTTTATTATTTTTGTTTTACCACGAAACTTATCCGCTTAGATTTAAATGAAAAGGAAATATAAAATTTGACATTTAAACTGAATATCATTTGGTAATGGTTTTAACTATAAAAATTAATTTAATTAATATGACAATATTGGTAAGAAATCAAGACTTAGGATTATACGAGTTCAAGCAAGTGCTACAGGAAAAAGAGCAAAACCTGCCAAGTTGAGACTCAAATTGAAGAAAATAATTTTAAAAAACACAGATTTAGCCTTTTAAAAAGATCCAATAGTATCATTGTTAAAATATTAATTGTTAAATTTTAAGCTAAAATAATATTATTAACCCCTTAACGCACATGCCCTTAACTCGGGTAAGTGTTACTCCCAAATTTGTGCGTGCCCGAGAGATTCGGGTATACGAAATATAAAGTTTTATTTAGGATTCACTAACAATTTTATCTCGGGCAGTATAATAAATATAAAAAAAAGATTTATTTTTGCCGTTGTATCAAAAAAAAGTGCGTTAAGGGGTTAAATTACATTTTTATTGTTTCTTTTTGATTTTAAGAATTATTTTTATTATATTTTATACATTATGTTACTATATTTTTTATCAATAAATAATTAAATAAATTTGGCAAAGATTTAATTAAAAGATAATGCCAATAAAAAACTGTTTGTACGATATATTTCGACAGCATAACTGTCATCTTCAGGTACACAAAACCAACTAAAAATTTTATGAATCAACTTATAATTTAAACAATTTTTTTTATATTAATTTAATTTTTTAATAAATTTACATTTAAAAAATATTCAAATACTTTTAACTAATTTCAAAAAGTTGTTTATATAAATATTATAATTTTTTATCTATATTATAATTTTAAAAAATTATTGTAATTTATAAATTAAATTATTTTAATAACATTAAAAAAGTTTTTATTTAAAAAAATAATTCATAAACATGATTTAACATACTTAAACTATTTATAAACACTTAAAACATTGGTAGTCACAGCTTTTTGCACATTAACCATTGGATCCAATGACCTTATCAGCAATACTTCAACATATCACCCGTTCCAAATAATTATTAAAACTTTTCAACAAAATTCTAAAATCAGACATTCCTATTTCACTTTTACAGCCTCTATTGTGCTCACTAATATTGGTCAAACCCTTCAATCGACAATGCTCTAGAACTCGAGTACAGAGAGGAAGGGAAGTATCTCCAATGTATGGCGCACTACATACCAATAATAAATATTTTTTATCGGTATTTTCGCAGTTTATTGCTTTTCGACCAATTAGAATTTAATATTAACCAATGAAACAGTTTATCGCTAAAACATTAATTCTCCGGAGACGAAAATTCGGTCCATGTATTGCTCTCAATTACATTAATCACCCCTCTTCCAAAATCTTGTAGTGGGTTTTCAGATTTGAGTTCGGGACCTCAGAATTAAAATGTGCATTTTTTCTATAATAAATTAATTTATGTTAATCAAATAACAATTGACTAAGAAGAACTCGAGATAAATACAAATATTTCTGAAAAATATCTTTTTGAATTACTTTTAAAAAAGTCTATCAAGGAAAAAATATTTTAAACAATTGAAGGTCATAGGCTTATTTTAAACAAATTTTAACGTTACATATATGTTAACATGATAAAACCGTCAAGAATTGAATGATATTTAATCTGAAATGTTTGCATTGGACAAATGTCGGACACATTTTTAATAGTTTTTGTTATTTTATACAATTTCTGATATATTTTAAAATTAAAATTATTTATTGTTTTTAACCAAAATTGCACCAAAGTAAAATAAAGTATATTGACCCAGGGCTCCGTGGTTGCCAACGGTGATCCCGGTTAAGAGGATAAACTATTTATATATAATTTATATATAATTATATATATATTATAGTTTAGACAATCAAGCTTTCTTGTCGTGATATTTCTACTTGTCTTCAAATCCAAACTATAGCCAATGTTGTTAGAATCCAGTAAATGGATATATGATATGTGACCTTCATCATCCTTGAAAGTTTGCGCGTAATTTGGCTTATTATTTTATCTCAATTCCGGTGATCGAGACTCAGTAAACCGCCATTTTCTCATTATTTTCATTTTTAGCACTCTTAACTATCAAAAAATATCGAAATCTGTCTATAAATCTCGAAACTTTATCAAATATAACTATTTTCGTCTCAGTCTCGAATTCTTTACCAGTTTATCGCCAGTCATTACCAGAGCACTAAGTGATATGGAATAGTGACACGTTCAGTTTCATTTTAATACTAGTCTAGTTCAACGATCTTCAAACCGTGATACGCGGGGGATTGGCAAGTGGAACCCAAAAAATTTCGAAAAAAATCAGAATTGATACTAGGATTTTATTAAAATAAGAATCTGCATTTTATTGTGTTTATTAAAACAACTCGATGAATCTCATAATGTGAAACTTATAAAAAAACATATTGCACACTTTAAACAACTTTAATTAACGCGGGGAATACGTTCCATCAAAGTAGAGCGTTATGCAAACCAGCGTTAAACGGGGTCTCATTGTATTACTGTATTACAATGACGACAGCAAATGCTTGACACAATAAGAATACAGTTGTGTAACACCCCAGGGAAGAATCAATGCAGATAAATTACTTTGAATTTCTGGAAGCCCAACGCTGATTGCCATTTACGAGGAATCCCACTTTTCAATAAAACCGCGTTAAACCGAAACAGCGCTAAGCTAACCAGCGTTAAGAGGGATCTTATAAATTTTGATAAAAAGAAAATAATGATAAAATCTTTTTTGTTTTTTGTAATTTTCGGTTAATTTTTATGGGACTGACATATTTATCGTTTGAACCTTAATAACTTTTTGTATGTTTTGGTTCATTTAATTGATGCAGCAGGAAACATGATAAACATTATAACATTATAATAGTTTGAACTAAAAGCAGGTGTTCCCAAAGATGACGACCTCAAACTATTTTAATATTTACGAATCCGGTAAAAACACTTTTGAGAAATTTCAACACAGTTAAGTCTTCTACCGGAAAGGATAAATTAGGTAAACTTTTATTTCCTTTATACAGGTTGAAACGGAAATTAATCTATTTAACTTAAATTTGTATCATTATTTTCTCTTAATTGTCATTTAAAATTAATAAAATAAATCATAAATATTTTGTCATCTCCTGACAGTCAGATATTATGGTTACCAGACTTGGGGATTTTGAATTTCCAATGAAATGATTAATATCACCAACAAGCTTGTATTATTCTCATAACTTTGCATAGGAACCTCCATTTATTTATAATTATAATATTCATATTCGACTTTTTGTTTGCTACCTGGCCAAATATTCATACCGAGAAATATTGATTTTACATTTTTTAAAATCTATTTTTTTTAAATTTTAAATGGTTTTTTACAAATTTTTATGCAATTGAATTTTATTTACATAAACAAAACTAATCAAAATTAGTAGATTTTTGTTTAGTTTCGTTTGTTTTTCGTTTCATACGGATCTGATCCAATTATAGTTATAATTCGCTCATTATCAACTAATGTTACCGAATCAGTAAGGGGATTATCGGGCAGACTCTTGTTGCCCGATCAAATATTTCAAACCAGAATCCCGTTCATTATCCCATAAACCCTACATATATCCCTAGATTTGTTCGGTTTATCGAATCACATATAATAAACACAACCGAATCTTATTTGGACTCAAAAATAATTAATCAAAAATAGTCTAATTATTTCAATATTTTTTAAAATTAATACATAAAAACACATAAAAAACACAAAAAAGTAAACATAATCCTTTACGGTGTATAATTTATTTAGCTGGTTGTAATCATTTTTAATTATAATATATTATAAATCAGACGAAAACTTTCTGCCAACCTTATATATAATTGTTGTATATATTTTTTTATCAATATCATAATTCATCCAACAATAATTTAGAATCTTATAAGGACTTTTTTTGTGTTTCACCTCTTAAAGACATAATATTTTCTACAAAATTTGACTATGAATCAGAGTTATTTAAGGTATTCACGAATTTTCTACATAGCCTTTTTCACGTGATTTCACTAGAATCAACAAAACTGCAATTACAAATTAGACAATAGTCACTACCTAATATAGCAGGGATGGAAAAAATTTCAGGTTTAGATATATTTATTTTATTTAAAAACAAACAAAATTAGTAAAATATAGGTTAAATATAGAATATCACTAAAATATACTTTTTATATCTCTACTTATCATCTTTTTTTACTTAAGGTCAATTTCTCTTTTGTTCAGTTTACTAATCAAAATTCTCCTTTGTCATTTTCTAGACAATGCGTTGGCTCCCGTTATCAAGTAACCACTAAATTCTTAACAACTTTCAAAAACCAAGTTAAAATTTGTTTTTCTTTTTTTAATTATATTAAGTTTCTTTTTTTAAAAAATATATTTTACATCTCTTAATTAATATTCTATTATTTTATTTATTTCACTTTATCAGGTGCCCGATTTCTATCAACTTTTATTTGAAAATCTTTTCTTACACACATTAATAATTCTTTATATTTTTTGGTCACCTTTGATCTGTTTTCTTGTTTTGGTATTTCATTTATAATAGAAATTTTTCATTCTATATTATTTTATATTAATTATAAAGGAGATGAGTTTATTTTGGAAATGTTTTCTACAAAATCTGGATAATTATATTCTTTCTTTCCAAAATTTTAAGAAAAATTTCAAGCTACAAAAAATAATTTTCTAAATTTAGCAAAAAAATTCCAAATTAATTTCATTGAACTAATAACCAAAATAAGTCGTAGAAATTCATAGAAGAGATTCATCCGAATCTCACAGTTTTCATTTGAAATAACTGTAATTTTCAACAGAATAAATTATTTTTCACATTTATTCAGTCTTTCTTGGAGGTGCTTGTAATCCGACAACATGGAGATTTGACGTGGCAATTCCATTTCTCAAGGAGAAAAATATCACTTTCTATAACCCGGTAGTTATTGCTTAAATATCATTTTCATTTGTAAATTTATTATTATTATTATTATTATTATTATTATTATTATTATTATTATTATTATTATTATTATTATTATAATTATTATAATTATTATTATTATTATTATTATTATTATTATTGTTATTATTATTGTTATTACTATTGTTATTATTATTATTATCATTATTATTATTATTATTATTATTATTATTATTATTATTATTATTATTATTATTATTATTATTATTATTATTATTATTATTATTAATAGTATTATTATTATATTTAATAAATTTAATTTTAAGCAAGTTTCACAGTGGGATCCAAGTCTTATTGAAATAGAAGATATGGCAAAGGAGTCTGCTAGAGTTTTGCTATTTGTATTAGATCTCAAACGTACGCGAGGAATCGCGAGTCTTGTCGAAGCAGCTTTTTTATCTGGACAAGGTCGTAATCTGATTCTTGTTATCCCTTCTGAAAGACCGAAAACTGTCCAAGATGTTAACGTAAAGGAATTAGAGGAAAAGTAGATAGATATTTTCCTCTCGTTTTTCATATATTATTTTATAGTGAATTTCAATCTATTAATCGAAGCTATTTGTTTATTGCGGATTTAGTTCAAAGACAGGGTATTCCATTATTCACGAGTGTCTTTGATGCTTTGAAGGCTACTCGGATCTGTTTGATTTCGGTTAGTAAATATGATAAAATGTTCTTAGCACATTAAAATAGTAGGTTATATTTTACTATGCAAATGATGGCAATAATAAATCCCAAATTTTTATTTTTCCGGTGAAAATTAAAATTAACTGAATAAAGTTTCCGTGTTTGGGAGCCTAAACAATACCTTACAGAGACAGTAGTATATATTTGAAGGAATATTTGCGCTTGCAGCCAATCCTCTTGATTTGTATAATTTCTGTTTTTTTAATAATATATTTTAATAATATTATATTTAAGACAAATTTAACCTTACAATATGGTAGTGTAAATTATTTGTCAGATAAATATGCAATTAACACTTATCGATCTAATAATAACAATGACAAAGTCTCTATATTCTCAATATTTATTGTCTATCACAATTACAATCAATTTAACTTTACTAACACAACTGCACTACTCAAAATTGGATACTCAGATATTATTAGTCACATAGTGAGTAATAGACCAATCAAAAACTGCCCAACTGATTCTTTAATCAAACTTCTCATTATGCTCTTATCACTTGACTGGTTACTTTAACTTCTGTTGATTTATGTTATTGTAATACTACCTTTACACTTTATAGTTTCTTCAAAGGTTCAATGTATATTTTTTTGTCTCTCTCCTAGTTCAGGTTTGTCTTAGTTGTCACAAACAATTTTCATTCTGCCTTTATTTTCACTGATTTTTCCCCGGATTTCTTCTTCAACTTTTATTCTGATTTTCAATTTGTTTCTCTGCCTTTTATCGGTGTTTTTTTAAATGCACTTGAGATAATTTTAATTTTTTTTTCGCCGTTTCCATTCATTTTCGCCATCTCTGACTAGTGTCATTACATGTAGCTTTTTTTCTTTTTTCCCCAATTTTCAGAATGCACTAATAATTCATTAATTATCTTGAGCAAACTCTCAAGATAAGCAAATTCCATTCCCAAACTGTTTTTGTTTTCCTTTTTTCTATTTGCATTTATTAATTAAAAATAACTTGGCCGTAATTCTTTGTTTAATTTTATTGATTTGTTGTTTCTCTTCTCAATTTTCATCTATTTCCCTTATAAGTTCCAAAACGACATACTTTCCCATTTAGATATTTCCCACTGATAATTGTATTTTATATTTATTATTTAGGTATCCTCAACAAATATTATATATATATATAGCTAATAGAATTAAGACCAATTTCAATAATATTAAACAAAATACTGCATTAAAATATTCAGATTTCAGAGTTATATAATATTCAAATTTTAATAATAATTTCACATTGAATTTATCATTTTAACCATTTTAATACGGCAAAATTAAACAAATAACGAACAAAAAATATAATTAATTAACCAAACTATTAATGACTGTAATGTTTTGCAGTTATAGTAATTTCAATATCAACTTCACTCAAAATTTATTTTCAATCGAATTGAAAATGCACTAAATTGGTATAAAAATGTACTAAATTAGGTCATGATAATTCATTTTTAAATTTGTCACATGCTTTGGTTTGAATCGGAGTATATTGTCGATTGCGATATCAATAAATTTTAATATATTATTAGAAAATGGTTTTAATTGATGCAATCAATAAATATTATGTAACTTATTTGAATTAATTATTATTATTAATAATAATTAATAATAATTGATTGCATCAATTAAAACAACTTTTAATCATGAAATTTCATAGATCTAATGTCAAATACATTTTGTATGAATTCAGATTTATTTAGTGTAATAATCATTTTTTAATCAAAATCAATTATTTAGTGTATAAATTCCGAAAATGAAACTTAATAATAATATAAAGATAATTTTTAAGTGTATTTTAATAATTTTTAACCATAACAAGTATTACTTGTGAATACAATAATGTCAGTATTTAATAATTTATTAAATACTCACATTATTGTATTTTTTTTGTTTGTTTCAACTGTATTTTGTATTAACATTTTATTGTATGAAATAAATTTAAGTATTAAACAAATCATGTTCAAATTGAATTACCTTATACAATTAATCACGAATTATTGAGGTGAATTATGAGTGGCAAATTTATCCATATAAGCTCTATAAACTAAACAACAACCAAAAATAGCTGTAATGTCTGTTAGCTATTTAGACAATTCTTTGAATGAATGGTCAAACAAAACTGCAGATTCCCGAGATTCGAAACGACATATCTAACAGACAAAGATATATTGATTCGGAGATTTACTTAGTTACGTGAAGATCACACAAAACAAGAGATATATTATTGGTTTTTATGCACTTACACGGGACGCCATATTTCGATTACACGAATAAATATAAGTTACCAAGGCTTTTAGAAACTTATAGATTTTATTACATTGAGGACATGACCATTGAGATGGTTTTAATTTTAATTCAGCGTCAATTTGATCAAGTTTCATATAGAAAGGTTCGTCATTAGACAGTTTTTCAGTAATATTTTCTATTCGGCTTTCAATAATCAATTCTTTATTCAACAATTCAAGATTAGGAGTTTTACAAGAGTTGTTCATCAGCATTTGGGTTTCCAATATTTGAACTGAATTATCTTTATCATCCATTTTGTTTGTTACAATCAATAAATTTGCTTGTTAGGAACAAATAGTACAATAACGCAAATGAATTTAAAAAAACAAAATTAAAGTAATATTTTTAATTCTAAATTTACATTCAACAACTTCTCACTTTCAAAAACACTTTAGATATCTCTAATATTTAAACACAAATTTTTCATAATCAAAAAGCTTTTAATCATTTACATTTTTGTTAAATATAAAAACTTAATTTACATTTTTTATTTACATTAAAATTTCCCAATTTATATTAAAGTTTTTTTTCTCAAGAAATAACAAATTTTAACACGAAAAGTTAATCAGGTGTTGCAGCTTTATCAGATGGTACTTCTTTGTCAGCTTCAGTAATTTGATCAGCATCCTGGGCCTCAGCAGCTTCAATTGTTTCTTTGTTAGTCTAAAGGGGGTTAATTCCATTTATAAGACCCCCAACAAATTATTTGCTTTAAAGTTAAAACGGTGTCCGAACATTGGGTTTACTTTTGTTAAAAAGACTTTTGTCTTTTTTACATTTTCTGCAATTTAGAAAATTCACTTTGAAATTATAATTTTAAAAAAAGCAATTGGCAGTGAATATTTTAAAAATTAAGAATAATTAAATAAATTAATAAAAGTAAACGACTAACCTACTAACTTATTATAATTAGAAAGTAGTGAAACAAAACATTTTCATGTAAGATAATTACACTATTTCTAAATTGAATCTGCTCATGTGACATCTTTCTGCTTTGACAATACATACCTAATTAAATCAAAATTGCATGCTCATTTGTAACTTTGCTAGACGTGAATGGATCCGGATGTATTTTGCCTTTCTAGTTCTGACTTCATAACATTCATACGTTTAAACAAATTAACTTTTTTAGTTAGATTCAAGATAGGAAAAGGACAAAATCAAAAGTGATTTAAACATTATTTTTTTAATATTTAAAAAGATTAAGTTACGTTTTCATATTATAACTTCTTTTTCTTTTTTGTAGTTTAATAATTGATGGGGGCAGAAATGTAATATCAGCTTATATTTCTTTTTTCCTAATTCTTATGCTTCGCATAAAACATTTGAAATTTATCCTCAGGGACTTGCAGATATTTAAATAGAAAAATTCGTCACAGATTTCTGACCTCCTTTTCTCCAATTAACTGTGTGACATCATTCATTAATTTCTGCCTTGAGAAACAGTGAGATATATATATAAATGAATTTCATTGTAATTTTTCGATAAAGATTTAAAATAAATTTATTTCAGAAATCAATGGTGCAAGACCTTACTGATATTGACGGGGTTGTCCCTGTGAAACATTCTTTTGTAAATGTCTCAAGAACTGTGAAGTATCTTTTTATTAGTACCTTCATCAATAATGCATTTGTTGTAGAACTCTACACAAAATTTTCCAATCATTAGACTCTACGAATTCAGGAGTGATCTCTCAAAATGACGTAATAACCTAAATATATTCAATAATAATAATAGTAATAATAATAATAATAATAATAATAATAATAATAATAATAATATTAATAATAATAATAATATTAATAATAATAATAATAATAATAATAATAATAATAATAATAATAATAAAAATAATAATAATAACAATATTAATAGCAATAATAATAATAATAATAATAACAATATTAATAATAATAATAATAATAATAATAATAATAATAATAATAATAATAATAATAATAATAATAATAATAATAATAATAATAATTATAATTATAATAAAATTTACGTGAGGAATGTAATTAATCAAATTTTGATAATTTTTTATCTTAAAGAAAAATCCAGAATAAATTTAATTTTCGATAATAAATAAATTTCTATAAAAAATGAAATTTAGATAAAATTTAATTTTCAATCAATTAAAACAAACATATTATTTTCAAATGAATTTCAAGAAAATTTCTTCATTTGCTCTAGATTTTGATTGACGTTAATTTCCAGGTAAAATTAGCAATTCAAACTCTGTTTAAACAAGACGTCCAGTTGATCAGCAAGGAGAAAAAATTGTTCAGATTTTCCGATTTTTGTATCGAATATTCAATTTTACTGTTGAACAGCGTCCAACATCGCAAGGAACAGCTTCGGTCTAATTCTGTGGTGAATTTCAAAATTCGATGCAATTCTCTGGAAAATCTCGAGATCCTGGACAGAGAAATGAGCCTGAAATCTTCCATTAACATTAAGCAACAGATGGACGCAGTCTGTGTTTGCGAGGAGAACGAAAATAAATCAGCCGGAATAACATTTCTTTGCAACTGTATCAATACAAACAATAAATTAGTTCGTTATTGATTTATTATTATTATTATTATTATTATTATTATTATTATTATTATTATTATTATTATTATTATTATTATTATTATTTTTATTTTTAATATTAATATAAAAATTTTAAAACTATTCATATTATTATTTAAACATTTTTTTAAGAAGTAATTTGTTTAAAATATATAAATTAATCCATATTATTTTAGTTTGTTTTCATACCCGAAGATAACAGTTAAACTTTCGAAATATATCGTATAACTAGTGTTTGAATGACGCTTTCTTTTGATAAAACCGTTGCAAATCCTATTTAATTAATTATTATTATAAACTTTAAAATATTTTTTATTGTCTATAGCTCAATCTTTTATATAAATCAAATTTTAATAAATAACTATCTAAGCCAATTTCTGTAATGGTTATTCGTAAAATATGAAATGCTTCGACCTAAAATAGGTCCTGATCACTCACAAATAAAAACAAATTTTAATGAGTCTTTCGCTTTCTCTTTCTTCTATGATTGATCTTTTCTTTCAACTATTCAAAATATATACAGGGTGGCCCAAAAAAAATGGGAACACTAAATTTTTTAAATGAAATTAAAAAAATATAAAGAAGAAAAGCAAATAATAAAAATTTAATTATCTCATATTTATAAATAATTCTCAATATGACCACCTTGTCTTTCAATTACTTTGAGTAATCGAATTCTCCATTCATTAATACTTCTATCAATAAAAGATTGTTCAATATTATTCCATTCTTCAATAATTACTTGTTTAAGATGTTCAATTGATGTAAATGTTCGTCTTAAATATACCTTTTCTTGCAATGCTCCCCATATTAAGCGACTAACAGTGGATTTACTCCACAGCTTATTTGGAAATTCATTTAGTATTTTTCTTGCACCCCATCGCTTTTCTAGTCTTATAATTTTTATAAAACTACGATCTTCAGGTGTAAGTTTTGTCATTAAGGATATTTTAAATATTTGAATTTATCGAAAAATAGAATAAAAAATCTTAGTATTATTTTATCAATATTATCATTCGGCATTAATTCATCATTTTTTTAATTAAATAAAAATGTTCCCATTTTTTTTGGGCCACCCTGTACATATTTAAACAAATTTCTTAATTTTAAACATTAAAAAAATTTAATAGATTCGAATAAAATTATTATTCAATGACATTTAAAATTTTTGTTTTTTTTTACTACGAATCAGTAAAGTTATCAATGATTCTTTTGTTATTCACATATTTTCGACACATATTTTCACATATTTTCAAATTTATATAAATATTTACAATTTTGTAATTGTAATTGTTATATAAAGTAATGAGAGGAATATACTATAAAAATAAAGGTTTGAGCTTTTAAAATATAAGAATATTGCTACAAATTAAAGTTACAATTTAAAGTGAATTGTAAAATAAATAAAGGACAGAAATAAATTCGACATATTTATTAAATTTGAAGAGAAAAGTGTAAATCTTAAAATCCATCTTATAAATGTAACTTGTCCAAAATTTAACAGAAAATTAGGATGCAACACGATATATTAACCCTTTGCTTTTGATGTGTATCACATATGATACATAAACGCTGGAAGATGATAGACTAGACATGTTTTCATAGGTCGAAATTTTGCACTGGGTCATAATTTTATAACACCCTAATGACACAAACTAAACAGACGAAATCCTTTGAAGTCTGGTTATTAAATGTAAGAAAATTTAAAAAAAGGTTTTCCAATGAATGTGGACAAGGTTTTAATTAAATCATAATTGAATAAAAGATCAAAAGGGTAATTTCTTGATAGGAGCATAAATGTACATAATATAATTAAACTGTAGTGCATATGACGAAGTACCAAAGTGAATGTTTACCATTCAAAGAAAAGAGAATCGTGAAAGATGCCTAATATTTAATCACATTCTGAACTTACCCGAAATTGTCGAATTGTTCTTATTCTAATACTTTCGAATGTCAAGATTTCTATTATTTTCCAATTAGCAAAAGGCATTATATTACTGAAACATAGGGCTAATAATCATTATAATAATTTTATTAATATGGACATAAAGATGGCGCTGTCAACTGAAGGGATTTAATAATATTATTGAGCATAATAATGAATTTATGAAAAATGCGTATTCAAAGAATGATCTGCTTGTATTTTTATTGCCGCTTTCCAAGTGATAAAAGCAAAATAAATGTGTAAAATGATGTGAATATTTGTGTTGAGAAAGTTTTTTTTTAAATTAGAATAATAAATCCAGTTTATGTTTGGTTTAAAATGATTTGATTTATTAAATTTTCATGTCAAAGTTATCAAATTTAATAAAAAAAATGTTTGTTTAAATTTTAATGAGTTCTTAAATATATAAATAATTTGTTTTTTTTTGATAATTTTTTATGATTTGTTCGAATAAGCCATTTCAAATTTATATATTTTTATCTTAGCTAGTTAATAATGAGAGTGGACCTGTATCAAATATAATGTAAACTCAGCCCATTCGTGAAGGTCGAAAAAGACTCGTAAAATTATAAATGAAGGTTTTGCAAGGTTTACCAACACCAATTTGTTGTAATCTTTTATCGAAATTATTAGATTAAACCATATAAAATATCATTTCAGCTTTAAAAATACACTTGACAATTATATGTGATTTGCAAATTAATACTTATATTTCACTCGACGGTTGTTATGCTAAATAATAATCCGTTTGTCTGACTGTTTGTGTCACATCACAAAACTTTGCTAAAAAAACTAATTCAATTTATATTACTGGTTATAAAGAGTAGTTTAGTTTAATTCAATTAAGTATTTTCAAAAAAGGTTTGAGATATAATTATATTTTGATTGGCATTTTTAAATTTCTTATTTTGTTTTAATTTCAAAATTTTTTTCTAATAATAAAATAGTTATAAAATATAATATTTTTAATTTCTATTTGGTTCCCCTCAACAAAAAGGCTATAATTATTATGATAATTTTATTGTATCGTTTGATTTATGAGTTTGTTTTTTGGTATTGCAAAAGATATATGTTGTTAAAATTTACAATTTTTTACTTTTAGGCTTACAGTGTTTATCGCTTATTGCGTTGCCCATTTCGTCGTTCAGCTGTCAAGCCACTGCAGTCTTTGGAAGCGGTATCTAATCGTGAAACGATGAAAATTGATCCTCATTTACTGATTCCGGAAGAAAATTACGACGTGTATTTAGGTGGCACTTGTGGAAACAGTAATTGGAGAGAAAAAATTGCAATACCTTTGCTGCAAAAATCTGGTTGCACATATTTCAACCCCAAAGTAAAATTATTTATTAATTTTAAAAATAAAGATGTATAATATCAGATGTATAACACGGATTGGAGTAGGAAATTACTCCCGATTGAAGCGGAAGCACGCGACCGCGCAAAGATATTGGTTTATGTAATAACCAATGAGTGCACCTCTACCGCAACATTAGTTGAAGTAAATAAATAAAATATATTTAATTTTAATAATATTTTCCTATTTATTACATATTTGTTTTAATTTGTGAGTTATCGTAGTTATATATACTGGTTGGATAAATAAGGCCGTTACAACCTGCATTTATTTCCAATGAAAGTCGTAGTAAACTCTCATTGTGCTCGTCGCTAAGACTCTGGACCATTCATATAAACGTTTAATCTAACATATGCACAATATTTTCCATTTACGATATTAAGATCGTGACTTTAAATGTCATTATTTCTATCTTCTTCATCCTCATTGATACAGTTTCAAATGTGAAAAACATAAAAACTGAAAACTTTGGATAGAAATTTTTAAATAAACGAAGTTTATTAAAAATATTTAATAAATTTTCATAAAAGATAAAATTCAATTTTTTTATTAGTTAGTAAACTAAGCCCGATCATGATGGCTGGATAAGACTCATAAAATTTTAAATATAGGTTTTGCACCGTTTACTAACAACAATTTGTTAAGGAGAGTTTTTATCGAAATTATTAAATGGAATCAAATTAAATATCATTTATCAGCTATACAAAATTCACATACCAATTATATGCGACTCACAAAATAATACTTTTACATTTCACTCTGCAATTAATATGCTAAATAATAATCCGTATGTGTCTGTCAGTTTGGGTGTCATAGGAAAAAATTTAACTGATTTTATCATTATATATATATATATATATATATATATATATATTACTAGCTATAGAGAGTAGTTTAATTTTTTTCCAATTAAGCATTTTCAATAAAGGTTTAAAATATAATTTTATTATAATTAAATGGTTATAGTTAAACTGGCTACGCGTGGTTCAAACCTTTTATGAAAATGCATAATTGAATAAAATAGCCAGTAATATATTTTTGTTGTGGCACACAGACAGACAGATGATTGCTTTAATGATAATTATTACATGATAACATTACCCAATTAACTATATAATTTTTAAAATTTATTTAATTTCTGACAATTCATTATTATTATATATTTCAAAATTATTTTTATCAATTTTACCATATATAGTTTAATATATATATATATATATATATATATATATATATATATATATATAAAACTATGAAAATAAACAAATAAATAAATTTAAACTTTAATTTAAGTAAACTAATAATAAAATAACTTATAATAAATTAAAATTAATTATCTTTAATTGAAAAAAGAAATGGTAAACAACAAAATTTCTATCAATAAAGTTCACCAGATGGAATTATTTATAGACTATTATTCCACTGACTGGCATAAATTATTTATTTTCTATAATTAAGCGCTAGCAATTTTATGATAACAGGTTTAATAATGTTATAAATCATGTCAAAAATGATGTTTCCCTCGAATTGAAAATTTTATTTTTTAATTATCCCGGATCTTACATGACGAAATTTATTTCTTTATTGCACAAAACTTCGGAATTCTGCAAATAAAAGAGAGAATATTAGGCAGTGGCAGCGAAATGAGAATAATTATGTTATCATAGAATATTCGATTTTCAATGAGATTTTCGAATGCTAAACTTTCACATTATCAAAGAAACCTTACGAAACTATATCTTAAGTCGTCCAATTTCCTGGAACCTTTGTGTTTCAAATAAATGCAATAACACTTAATAATGGACGCTCACAAAATTAGATATAACATTCAGGAAATTTTTTGTATTATAAGAGTTGGTTTTCAGTTGAAACAGGTGTATAATGTATGCGATTCTTATCCAATGTTATGCGAATTAGTTTTGGTCTGCATCAAAAATTGATTATTATTATTATTATTATTATTATTATTATTATTATTATTATTATTATTATTATTATTATTATTATTATTATTATTATCGTTATTATTGTTATTATTATTATTAATATTATTATTATTATCATTATTATTGTTATTATTATTATTATTGTTATTATTATCGTTATTATTGTTATTATTATTATTAATATTATTATTATTATCATTATTATTGTTATTATTATTATTATTGTTATTATTATTATTATTATTATTATTATTATTATTATTATTATTATTATTATTATTATTATTATTATTATTATTATTATTATTATTATGTTATTATTGTTATTATTATTATTAATATTATTATTATTATCATTATTATTGTTATTATTATTATTATTATTGTTATTATTATTATTATTATTATTATTATTATTATTATTATTATTATTATTATTATTATTATTATTATTATTATTATTATTATTATTATTATTATTATTATTGTTTATATGAAAGATTAAATGACCAATCAGTTAAAAAAGAAAATAACTTTTATATAAATAGATTTCTGAATTTTTTATAGTTTATTTTGGTATAATTAATGATTAAATTTATTGATAATTTTTCCAATTAAATAAATCAAAATTGTTGACAAATTTATTTACTCTTTAATAAATATCTGCATTTACTTTATTTTTTTTTGAACTTAATTATAAATTTTTTTTAATATATTTGATCATTTTAATAATAATAATTGCGAGAAAAAATTTAAAATAAAACAAATTTTATAATTAAGTAATTAATGATATTTATTTTATTTTATTTGCTATTTTAAAAAATCACTTGATTTAACTTTTCTGATAATTTAGTATAAATAAAAAAATATTGTAAAAGATTATCACGAAATAATTATATCCTTCATGATTTTTTGACTTGAAAATATTTAAATTAATAAATGAAAATGATAAAACACCATTTATAAAAGACATTTGAAAAATATTCTGCATTATACTTATATGTTTATTAGTAATTAAATAATTGGATTATTTCACAAATAATAAGTTTCAAATGGCTTTTAACATTCATGATTTATTATGCTCAATAATATTACTGTCTCCACTCAATGAGGCATGCTTTCGAGCTTGTGTACTGAGATGACGGACAGTCATTCCAATTTATGTGGCATTAGTCCCATTACAAATTAAAAGATGTATGAGATCAGAACATAAATAAAATGTGTCACAGATTTATCATTGAATATCTCACAAACCTTTCAAGACGTTAATTTTGTTATTTGCATTTAGAATATTTTTAAAATAGCTTTTCTAAAGCTTTAAAACCCATCAGAAAACGGAAAAACAATAACAGTACAAACACCAAAAGACAAATCACTTTTTTATCAAATATAATTGGGCACAAAATTTCTACAGCTGCTGAAATAATAGTGATGCATTCGAGAAGTGAGCTTATGAACTTGGAGGAAAAAATAAACATTGCAATCAAAAATATCTGGAACAATGATATTATAAGGTGTCATTAACATAGGAATACCCCTTTAGTTGGCTTATGGAAAAGGAGAAGAAAGATATCAGTATTTGTTTGAACTTTAGACCACTGAACAGAATAACAGAAAGATAATCGTTTTAGATTTCCAACGTGTACGGAATTTTGGATGACCTACTTGGAACCAGATATTTCTGTTCAATTGACCTCAATATGAAGTAATACAGGATAGGAAAATACAACGTTCTCAACGAAAGAAGGAAAATTATGTTTTGACAGGATTCAATTTGGCATTGCAACATCATCATGACAAAGATGTTAATATACATATTGGAGGACGAGTAATGATTTATCTGGATGTTATATTACGTTCTGCAGATACAATGGAGGTACACTAAACTTCTGGAACATGTATCTAAGGATGAACTTAGGCAATATTATAAACAAAGTAGGTATTCAATTGGACCTAAGCAAAGTAGAAACGATTCAATCATTCCAAACGACAAAGTGTGTGAAGAATTTAAGGGGTTTCTTGGGCATTTGCAACTACTATTGGAGATGTTAAAAGAACTATGCAAATAAATCGAGAGCTTTTAACAGTGTATATGAACGATAAGATAATATTAGAATTGTGAGTAAGTATTTGAAGAAAACAATTGATAACTGTACTTATTCTAATATTTCCGGATTTCAATAAAGAGTTTATATTAGACACTGACGCAAGCTTTGATGCAATTGGATGAGTCTTATCACAAAAGAATGAATGAGGAATTGATCAAGTTATCGCATATGAATCAAATGTGATTATGACTATGGAAGGGGCTATTGTATTGCTTTTGGCTACATACTGTTTTTTTCAACATTTTAATTACTTTTTATACGGTAAGAGATATATGCACTATATACTTATCATAAGACTATTATGTTTGTTAACAACAAAGAAGCCTATTTGGCGTAATTCCAGCCTTGATATAAAACTTATATATATATATATGATCGACAGGACCGGCCCTAGAGTTTTTGCTGCTACAGGCAAGGTTTTTTTTGGTCGCCCCTAACACGAGTAGAATTAAGTAAAATAACAAAAAATACAAATTTGCTAATTATTCATTTGTAAATATAACACAAAAAAGCAAATTTGTAATAAAAAACTACTTCAATCAGTAATCATAATTAAATAAAAAATAAGGAATACAAGTACAAAATCAATATACATTTACATCCATGTGACCGGAAAATTCATAAATACTACAGTTATCCAGTATAGTTTATCAATTAGCTATATCGTACTGTGAGCGTTTAAGCAAATCCCTTTTTTCCCGTCCACACAAAATAAGCGCGGACAAGCCTCCTCTTGTTCTCTTTGATGTTCCGAGATTATTCTTTTTATTATTTTTTCACACGATATTTTTTTTAAAATTCGAATATTGTTTTACAATTTTTACATGCAAGTATTAAAATTACGAGGGACGCATTCGGCCGCCCTCATAAAACGGCCGCTACAGGCGGCCGCCTGGTTTGCTTGTACGTAAAGCCAACCCTGATGTTCGAGTCAAACTGGCTGCACATCTATAAAATTTCCTATGGGTAACTAAAGCCCCAAAACTAGAAGAAAGAAAACCAGGAAAGGATAAAAATGACAAGGAGTAGTGAAGAAATAAAGGAAATTTAAAATAAAATAAAAATAGAAGATGACATAATCTGTATAAAAGAAAAGAGACTATGAAGAGTAATGGTTGGTCCATATATCAGTAGAAAAATTGATAAAATACATACAAAACAGATTTAATATGAGAAAAACAACAAGATAAAATTTGCAAGGTCCAAAAAGTCAAAAATGTAATTTTAAAATAGAAAGAGGAATCAAAGGAATTTCAAGCATCTGAGAACCTTCTGAGGAAATAAATATAAACATATGTGGCCCAACGAGAGAAACATTTAGCAGGAAAAGATAGATCTATGCAATAGTCCAACATTATAACAAACACATCTCGCTTCCGGTAACCACTAATCAAGAAGAAGAGACAATCGGAAGATGTTCTTAAAGAATTGTATTATAAAATTTGGGGTACCCAAAGAAACATTTCAATCAAATAGTATTGCTTATTGTGTAAATGTATTTCATCCGCAGTAATTAATTAAAATTATTTATCAATTATTTTGCATTTAATTAATAATTATTAATTAATTATAATTAATCAATAGTTACTATATTAAATAAGCATAATTTTGTTTTTATTTGTTTAATAGATGCTAGCAAAATATGTTTATGTGGCAAAGATAAATTTATGCATTACTGTTTGTTTAAACCGTTAGATTATGTAGTTAAATGCTTTTTCACGACTCCGTCCAATTTCTCTCGCTTAATTCCTATTTTATTATTTGTAAATTTATTTAATTCGTTCGGTTTTCGTTTTTCTATTTATTCAATGAAATAAATTTCAAAATAAAGCCTTAACAATTGTGCGGTTCATTATTTCTATCACTTTCGGGTAACGTTCGACAGTTTCATAAGGACATCTCTTCAGAAGGTTTTGTCTTTGCTCTTGAAGAATCTACTAAGGTCAATTTGGATATCTTCCAAAGATTCGAAATTTTTATCGCTAAGAGAATTTTGTAGAGAGTGGAACAAATCTTAATCACCCCTCAAATATCAAATGGTGCAGTGGATGGGTTATATGATTGGTGGTTGCATATTTGAGAGGTGCCGCGTTGTCAAAATGAAAAAGTATTTATCACCTATTAACAATATCAGAAGAAAAAGCTCTCTTCAAGCTGATGAGTTATTTACACTGAAATGCTTTCTAAGACCAAGATCCGCGATCCACAAAATCCATTTTCGTATCCAGTAATCATATTATAAAGAATATGCTGTTCCTTGTTTCTTTTAAGACCCGATTACAACTGTTGTTTATTCAACTTTAAAGAACCCATACATACATTAGGATCCTTTCAGAATAATAATCGGTTTACAGACATCTTCAACAATGTCAAAGAGTTGTTATTTTAAAGGAGAAAATCATTTGAAAACTTTCACTAATTTCAAAAATATTTAATTTTAATTTAATTTAATTAAAATGAAACCAATTAAAAGGTAGAAATTGAATTTTAACTGGAAACCCAGGAAGCATTTGAACATTTTTGTTATATTTTGACAGATTAATTTTGACAGCCGTTAATTTTGAAAGTGGCACAAGTCACTTTTATCGAAAAATGAATTAGAGCTAAATAGCTTTAAATTACAAAAATGTTTTTTTCATATTTTACATATAATATACAGAATTAGAAAACAAATAACAATAAACCAGTAAAATATGAAAAAATCATATGTATTTGTAATCACAAATAGCTCTAACTCATTTTTCACAGGAAGTGACTTATGCCATTTTCAAAATAAATGGCTCATTTTTTCATTTAATTGCTCAACTCTTTTAGCCAGTTTGAACTATTGAATTTTATATGGTAGACAAAATTGTCAAATGATATTTTGAATGATAATACGCAGTCAAGTTAAATGTTGATTTCAACAATCTTTATCTTTAATTACAGGAGAAACTTCAAAAATATAAATAATAATTCTCCTGCTACAGTCTGACAATTAAAAATAATAAATAACTGGTGTAACATGTAATTTAGTCTACTACAAAGAAACTATCTTAATCTTCTTCTTCCTATTATTATTATTATTATTATTATTATTATTATTATTATTATTATTATTATTATTATTATTATTATTATTATTATTATTATTATTATTATTATTATTACTATATATTCTTTGATTAAAATCAGACATAGTGATTAATAAAATAAAGGTTTTCAAGTGGTTTGGTATTCTGATAGCTTCTTACCAGTTTCTGTGTTGAACTTATAGCTCACAAAGGTAAGATTGTATTTACCATGGATTCATGTGAAAGGAGGTTTCAAGATAAAGATTCGACTTTTTTCTTGCCTAAATCCAAACTTTGAAAACTTATTTGATGTCCAGTGCATCAGGATAAGTGCATAACAGTGTTAATTTAGCACTGTTTACACTTACCTGGCGACCAGAGAAATCTGAAAGCCTCCCGCATAGTACTGATGACAGCCATTAGCTCGAAACTAGTATACTATTGGGAAATTTACTGGATTTCATTTAATGTATCGTATATATTTATTATTATTATTATTATTATTATTATTATTATAAGGACTTTATTTGTGTTTCACCTCTGATTTCTTTATAAGTGACATATTATTATTATTATTATTATTATTAGTATTAGTATAAAACAGTGATTCTGTAAGAAACTGAAAAGGATTATTTAATAATCGAAATTTTTTTCAACAATATTATTATTACTTCGCAGCAAGGGCTTATTTTGTTATTGATTTATCTGTTATAATATTATTATTACTATTATTATTTTTTTTAATGTATTAGATATATGGCATAAAAAATAGTTTATGTCAATGTCCTTTAATGTTTACCATGGAGTGATTATGATAGTTGATAATAATAGTACAATAAATCTGATGAGTGTTTATATATTCATTTCGGATTAATGAAATTTAATGAATGATTTACAGTCATTCTCATAACACTATTTAAATAAATGGATTTTTATGTGCTCGCACATGTCACTCCCAATAATCGTTCCTTCTCTACACGTTGTTTTAATAATTGAAATTTGAGCAGCTTCAACTCTCTCATAAACGAGTTCAAAGCAAAAGCGACATGGTCAAGATCTGAAATTCCAAAATCCAGGAGTTCATATTCAGAATATTCTGTGATACTGAGGTTTATGCCTGAGTAGGCTCTCAATAATTTGACATGCTCTTCTTAGTCTAACAGAATTTGCTTCTTAATTTATCAAAACTCTTTACCGATGCTATAAAGTGTTTTTAGTAAGAAAATTAAAATGTTAAATAAATATTTACCCGTTAACTTAAGTCTTATGATTATGTTATTTCCAAGTTCTGGTTAACTCACCGGTCGCATAACTATTACATAATATTAGCTTAAAAAATGTTTGTTTTGTTTTAATAATATCAAATTTTGCTTAAATAGATGATTACGTAATTTGTAAAACCTGTAAGAGTACACTGTTAATTGTGTTGGTAAACTACATTTTATTCAGTGTTACTTGTACAATTATTTTGATGGTATTATTTAAGGAGTAAAACATGTTCGTGAAAATTATTATTAAATATGCCTTTGCCACGTAATATTTTTTTTGTGATGGAGTAGAGCAGCCTTTCTACTCTCCCGTCTTTTCTAACATTTTGTACGTAAATCGAATGTAGTGACAGTGTTAAGTTTCAAGCATTGTTTATACAAAATTTAATTCTCTATAAAGTGACCATTTCAGGATTTAAAGTAGAGATAAAACTCTATCTATCCATTTTTAAACTCACAATTCGTTTATACTTTTAAAACTACATGTAAATGTTGAGCTGTACCGTAGAAACAATTTATTAAGTGCATTAAAACCAGGATTAAATTTGACCCATAAATGAATCAACAATTCTGGATGAATGTGAAATTCTGTGATGTAATCAACGATTTTTAAAAATTTCTTAAATTATGCAATTATCGATGTTAGCAACATTTGATACTACGTAATCATTAATTAAAACAAAACAAAACTTTTGATAAAATAATATTGTATAGTAGGAACATAATAATTCCACGACCGATGATTTAAAAAAAAAGTTACGTAACCAAATATTCAAAGAAGCCCTCAACAGGTGGGGAATCATTTGTTCTGAAGTGTATACATCTGTCTACTTGCATAGTTCCATCCGCAGTGGAGTACCTAGAGTAAATTGCGCCTAGGGCAAACACCAATCTTGCACCCCTCTCCGGCGATAGGTTACTTACGTTTTATTTTCTAAAAAACTACTTTAAAATTGGGTAAAAAATCACACAAGTTGAATCTATTAACACTTTGTAAATTTATCTTTCTTGCTTTAGCTGATGCAAATCGTTACATTATCAAAGTCAATTTCTTCGGTCATTTCTGGTTCTATGCTAAGTAAAGCAAGATCACATAATTGACTTTGGCCCATCGACGCTCTCAAATATGAAAGTATCAATTTTAATTTACTAAATGATCTTTCACAACTGGCAATAGAAACCGCGATTGTCAGCAATATTTGCAATGCTATACGCATATTGGGAAAAATGTTTTCATCTCAATACTGAACTATAAAATTAAGTAATGGTTTTTAAGTAATTAGTTTTTTAATAGACATATTTATATCTATAAAAATATATTTTTATTTTCATTTGCGTATTTATACGTTAGGCGCTTTTTCTCGCCCCTTCAGTTGGCACCCATGGCACGTGCCATGTCTGCCATACCCTAGTTACACCTGTTCCTTCTGGATATACTAAAGTCGAAAATTATAAAAAAAATTGGATAATGAAATATATATATATATATATATATATATATATAATATGCGTGGTTTCTATTTTTAAATGACGATTCTGTTAATTAAATTGAAAGCCTCTTGTGTAATATCATCAATTGCATGCCTATAAAATCCCAACAAAATTCCAAACTCTTGAAGATTGTTTTTAATATTTTTACAAAGACTAACTTTCATGATTTCCTTCTTCAAAACCTACAACGTCCGTATCACTAAGTTATTTTTTAATCTTTTAATTAACCAATGGAATTTATCTCAAATCTAATTGGATGAAAGTTTGTTGTGAAATATAGTTATTACATTAAATTATAGTTAAATATAATTTTATTTGGGTAAAAATATTTTGTTCGCAGAATAAATTCTCGCCTGGTTTAAGCTATGCTTAAAAATGACTAATATTTTTATTAGATATTTTGTTAATTTAGCTGTATTTTTTTTACTTATCTTTCAATTGAAATGTTTAATTTGATTTTATAGGTAGGTCACTTTATTGGCCAAGGAAAAAAGATATTGCTATTTATTCAAATGCTATCTTACATGTCCTCACCTCCGTGTACTCCTATGTCTCAATTACTCCAGTCTTCATGTTCTTTTCCACTTACCTCACTCAACACTAGTATCAGTCATTCCTTTTTCTCTTCAGTGAAAAAGACTGAATCAACAACTACTGGTTACCAATCAAGTTATGGTACAGGTAACAGTCAATTTAGTCTTCCTCAAATATCAAATAAGCTTTCCATTTCTGATGCTGGTTTTCTTGGTTTAACACAGGATTATTCAGAAATGGCAATCTCAATTAACAATATTTCACAAATAAATTCTTTGTCTCATGAAGCCTGTAAAGATCACAATCGAGGCAGAAAATACCTCATAGACCTGGCCAACCGTTCCAAAGTGCCAATTCTACCTTCTATCGAAGAAACTATCAATCAAGCTATTCTATGGTCTCAAAAACCTAGTCCTAGTCATGGTTGGACGAACAAATCTAATTCCTGATGATTTTATTTATTCATTTTATTGTGCCAATATTATGTTCTCATTAAATTTATTTTATTTCAATAAACAGTGTCGCTTTGTTTTATTTTTAACTTTACTGAAATATTTGCCATTCACTTTTATTTCTTTTTTGATAAGAAAAATATCCACAAAATCATATTAAATTGGACACACAAAAGAACAATCGGACAACCAAAAGGTACTCCTACACCAGGGATGGGCAAACTTTTTTTATAGCGGGCCAATCCACTAAATTTGTACGAGTTTGTTGGCCGGACATATTTTAAAGTTAAAAATTTTAACAATATAAGGCTTGGTTTGGTATACTTATTATATTTTATAATATAAAATTCGAGGTTGAATGATTCGAAAATTGAAAAATGTTTATAATTTTGAAAAATTTTAGTTTTCCAGAACTGATGGATATGAATTTAAATAATTTTTTCGAATGTTTCGCTAACCAGGTAATCGTCGAAGTTGGGCGAACTTTGCCCACCTCTGTCTTACCCGATTGATTCGCATTTGTAAGTAAACAATACCACCACGAAATGCCCACAATCAATATTTATCCCCACAACATTTTTTGAAAATATCATTTTCTTTTTTCTTTTTCAACATTGCTGCAAATTTGTTTATACCTATAAATATGTAAATATAAGAGACGTTCGTTTAAACAATGGTTCCAACATGCTCCGCACTTTTTAATAAATAAATATACCAAAAACCCAATAAATACATCAACCAGATGAGTTATTGCACAGTACTTCTCTTGAAATTCATTAATTTACTCTCCTAATCTGTTGTTCACTCGGCGAATTTGTTACTTCCTTAAAATCTCATTGCTTCGAGGTAATTTTATCAACGTTGGGTTCCCTTTTAACTCTGTATTTTCATTATTTCTCAATTTTCTCATGCCTAATTGATTAAATTTACTGACAATCGGGTTTCTCAAATCAATAGAGTCTTCCGTTAGATCGGGTTTCCACAGCGCTTGGGTTTTCCATCAAAGTCGAAACAAACTTGTCTATGATCAGAAACTTAAATCTTTACTAAGGAAATTAAATGATGACAAATATAATCTTTTTATTGACTATTTTCTTTATGATGATTGTAAACTTGGATGTCTTGGTCTTACCACTTCTATTAATGAATGTTTTGTGCCAAGTATCAATAACATCACACGTCTTCTTAATTAACCAAATCTATCGTTTCATGACACGATTGCCGGAGAACATTCTCAGGTTCGTGGTAATGCTTCACTTGAAGCTGCTTTACAATGGATCAATGGTGACTTAAACAAATTTTCCCTTCTTTTTTCTTTACAAAATTTAGAAAAACTTTCTTTACGCTTAAAGGCTTAATTTGGTATCTCTGCTAAATTACGTCTTTGAAAGTAATTTTTTACTTGAAGTAGCCTACAAAGAACTGATTAATTACTTCAGTAGCTCAAACTTTAAAAGCATTTCACCTGAGCTACATTAAATTAATAGTCTTTTCTATACTGAACAATAGTGCCAATTACGTGTCCAAGGACATATTGCTGGAACAATTAGCAATAGCACAAATTCCTCTTATCTTATAAAATCTGACATCCTTAATGGTGCTCAATATCTTTTTCTTATTAAAGCTCGTAACAATCTTCTTAAACTTAATTATAATCCTTACTGTCTTAAAACAACTTTACAACTCTTTGCAGGCAATACAACTTGTAAAATGAAACTCAAACTCCTATCTTTAATCATTGCACTTGTTGAGAATTTGGTTAGTTTGTTCCTTTAGCCCCCATGTAGTTTAGTAACTTGGAGAATGGATTCAAAATTTGAGTCTTTTCTCCAAGTAATAACAATAATTAAAAAAATATAAAAGAAAATGAAAAAATTAATTTTATTTAAAAAAGACGTAAAACTGTTTGTTTAAGTCTTGTAATGTAATTAGAAAAATCAATTTTGTTAAAGTTGTAAAATTTTTATTAAAATTTGTATATTAAAATTTGTAAATTTCAATTAATGATGGATGTTCCTATTTATAAGCTAGATTTGCACAAAAAATCTTTTGGTCCTAATAAAAAGGGTAAAAAATCTTCGTCTAGCCATAATGTGCAGAAAGACAGTAGTGATTCAAATTTATTTTCTCAAGAAAGTCTCTTAAATGCATCTAATGATAAAAATGAAAGTTTCTGGCAAAGTTTGCGCAATTTGTGGCGAAAGAAAGATTGTGATGAAGCTTCTTTAGTCAATGTAAATAACTTTATCATAAAATTTCAAAAATAATGACAATAATTGATAAATTGGAAAATTAATATCGACGATATATCTTCGAAGGTTAATAGTATGGAATTCATTATTAATATATATGACAATAAAGTAATTAAGGAATTAGTTAATCTTTTGGATTTTATTTTAATTATGCAAAGTTTGGCAAGCAGTATCGATTTTCGTTACTTGGTAGTCATCAAAATATGGAAACTAATGATCTTCCTTACAGTAACAGAATATCCCAAGATCAGTGAACCAGTAACAATAGAATATCGATCTCACGGAAGACTCCTTGTATTCATTCATTAAACCACACTCAAATATCAATTAATAACAAAAATGGAGTACCCGTTGTCGAAAAGAAAACCTATATTACAATTGCGAACTAACCAGAATTTATGTAAAAATCCTCAAGAGAAGAATCGGGACTGCGATTTGGATCAGAAAGACATCGAATTTATTGAGGAAACAAGAAATATATTTAAATTTCCATGTAATTGCCGCGAATGGATCAAGGAAAACATTGAGGACTGGCTTCATTGAATTCGCCATAAATTACGATTCAAATTTCCAAAACTATACAAGGAAATAATCGACATTCTCACTCGACGAATTTTAGTTGGTACACAAACTGAAGAACAATATTATCTTCTTATTGCATCATGACTGTACCAAATGAATTTAAATGCTTCGAATCCAGACATTATGATGCTGAGAAAGATGAATTTGGAGGATATGATTTAGTTACTGCTTATACAGATATTAATGTATATTTGTTTGACTATACGAGACATCCCAGCAAGCCAGATCAAAATGGAAAATGTAAGCCCGATCTTGTTCTTCAAGGACATTCTCAGGAAGGTTTTGGATTTACTCGTGCATTACTTAGTTCTGCAGTGAATTGAACAATTCAATTGTAGGGTATTAATTGTACTCTAGAAAATAAAATGGAATTCTCCGTTCATCTAGACGTAACAAACATGATAGAGTACTCTTATCTGTCTCTTCTTACTTTACAGATTTAAGCGTTGATCATGACATTGAAAAAAGTCCTAAGTATGTCTCTACACCTACCATTCTTAAACCTGATCTGATTATACGATTCAAAAAGAACAAATCTGTACACCTCTTGGATTTAAAAGTACCTTATGACTTTAGAAGCAATTTCAATTTAGCTCAATCAAAGAATTACATCAAATACAGAGAACTCGCTAAAGAAATTGGAGAAACCTTTAAAGTTGAATGTACAACTCTGCTCTTGTGGTGAGCTCACTTGCCACATGGGACAAGGAAGATGAACCAATATTGAAGAAAATCGAATTAGTAAAATCTAAAATTTTGAACTTATCAAGGAAAGCCTGCCATAAAGCCATTGTTTCCTGCTATCATATCTATAGAGAGCATACATTCAATTCATATTAACAGTCAGAACTTCAATTCCAATGATTCAAATGACCTACGAATGGTTCAAAGAAACCTAACAAAAATTACAGACTTTTGATTACAGCATATGAATATCATTCTATTACTTTATTTTTTTTTCTTTATTTTTATTCAGATTGCGTGTGTTGGTGAATTACTACAAGTATAAAATCAGAATGCTAAGATTACTCTCATATAATAGCCATAGTTGGCCGATTTGTCTTAAAATAAAAGTTTTTGTTAATGAAATTGGAGATCTATTAAAATCCATTAAACCCTCACCTAAACTCAAAACACTAAAGATATTGTACACCATATACCAACAACGTAGTAGCCTTTGATAACACAGAAGTTAGTGTAGGGTTAGCATAAACCCTATTAAGGTATAAATACCCAACGTACCTTTATGAAAGTATAGCGTATCATATTCCAAACACAACTAATAATCAGAAAATATTAGCTCACAATGATCTCTGGTCGAACATAGGCGGACTACTTGATCAAATTAATATGAAAATTAATATGAAAAATAAATATTTAGAGGGACCTGCCAGTGGATACAAAAATATCCACGGCCATCCAGAATGAGTTATAGAACCATTAATATACAACGAAAATATGTTTAAAATCATAAATGAATTACTTACAAACTGGACAATGTTGAATCAACAAAATATTTGAAAATTAGCATAAGTTCAAAATTGTCTGAAAATGTCTAAAGTTATGCCTAAACAATTGTCTAAAGTTTTGTTGTTTAATGCTGAAATAGGATGGTTAATTCGAGGCAATGTTCTTGAAAGGTTTGTGGAGTGCTTTGATGATATAGAAATATTTCTTTATGAAATCGGTGAAAATGACATCAAACTCAAAGATAAACAATGGTTTTTAAGACTTTTGTTCTTAACAGACATTATGAAACATAATAATTTCAACGTCCGACTCCAAGGAAATGACCTTACAATTTTGAAAATGTAAAAGGAATGGAAGAGTTTGTGTTCAAAATTATTATTATTTGAAGCTGCCATAAAAAGTAGAATATTTATGTTTTTTTCCTTTGTTAAAAAACCAACATGAAATCAATCAAATTATGTTCAAAAGTTATATTTTGAACTAAAAATGAATTTGAAAGTAGATTTCAAAATTTTAAGAGACACAGCGAAATGTTTACCATCATAATAAAGCTCGATGAAATAGACGATAAAAATAAAGAATTACAATATTTTAAATTTCTTAAAATTAATAATCTTAGTTTAGAAATAATTGATTTTAAAAGCACAACGTTGTAGACTGATAAATTCAAGACGTCACGAAAAGATTTGAAAAAAACAGATGATACTTTTTATGATATTGACGCGTTCGGCATCACTTCCTGCGAAGGTTTCGTCTCTAAAAAAATTGCATTTGCAATTTTATCTGCTTTTGGATCCACATACAAATGCGAACAAATATTTTCACACATGAATTATGTTTTAAGTTAAAGCAGAATCAGTTAGACTGTCTAAAATTCAGATGCTTTCGTCTTAACGTAACTAAATATTCACAAGACTTAACTAAATTGACGTCACAAATTTAGTATCAGGAAAGCCATTGATAATGAAGAAATCTTTTATAAAAATAGTTCATAATACATAAATAAATGCTATATTAGTTTAATAATTAAATTTGAAAGTATTTTGTAATTGATTTTTGAATTATAAATTACTTTTTATGAATCTAAAGATATTTAATTAATAAGTTTATTAAAATACCCACTGACCCAAATAGTCTTCTTAATAGCCACGTTTGTTTTACTTTGACTCGCAGCCAAAAAAGGTTTGTCTAGGCATGGTCTAAACAGACGTCCAAATAAATGTCTAAACAAATGTCTAAACAAATGTCTAAACATATATCTAAACAAATATCTAAACAAATGTCTAAACAAATGTCTAAACAAATGTCTAAACAAAGGTCTAAACAAATGTCTAAACAAATGTCTAAACAAATGTCTAAACAAATGTCTAAACAAATGTCTAAACAAATGTCTAAACAAATGTCTAAACAAATGTCTAAACAAATGTCTAAACAAATGTCTAAACAAATGTCTAAAATTATGAAAATGACTGCTGTATATATACTAGTTTCATGCCTAGGTGCGACCAATCAGAGAAATTTAAGCCTTTTTCGACTATTTTTCGGGGTTTTTATTGCTTTTATTTTACTTTTAATATTTCATTTTTCTCCTTAATTTTATCTATTTTTTGATATTATTTTCTTAATTTTTGTAATTTTTTATTATTTTATTGCTTTTTTTGGCCCTTTTTTCTTTTTGGCAGCTTAATATTTTATTTTTGGTCTCCACTTCCGTCCGTGTATTTTCTAAACCTTCTTTTCTAAGGTTTTGGCGGTTTTATGTTTTGGTGTTATATTTTTTCTGCATCTGTAGGCTTTCAATGATTTTAATTAATATTTGTTTTATTTAATTTTGTTATGTTTTTATTTTGTTTTATTCAATATGTTTTATTTTATTTTTGATTTCTTCTTGCGGTATGTGCTTATGTTACAGCACCCATATTGATAATTTACAAACCACATTAAATTAATTAATTATTTTGTTTTAATTTACACACTTTATTTTTAAATAACAGGTTATATCCCAACAATGGGTTTCCTTACAGTTTTGAAGGCTCTAAGTCCCGCGCTGTCTCTCATAACCAAATTTGTTAGATTCCAAGTTTAAATTTTATCTGAGTATATTATTTATTATAACTGCTACAACGTCCGTTCATTTTCGTAGAAAACGTCCCGCTATCATCCTTTACAGTTTGAAAATTTCCTCCTAGCTTTTTCTTGTATCTCAAGAGGTTACAAAATTGTCTTTGTCAATCTAATTTCGTTATTTTTTCAATAAATCATAAAAAAATTAATAAATAAATTAATAAATAAATTAATAAATAATTAGTATTCAATTGTGAGCAAATTTATATGTAAACTTATGATATAGTTACAATCTCATCAAAAATCATAATTTACACTAAAGTTTATTTAAATTAAAAACGTGTCTAACTTTATTTTTTTCTTAATTCTGAATATTAAAAAACATTTTTATTATTCATTATTGAAAATCACTCTCCTCTTCATTTTATTTGTACTTTTCCGCCATTCGATTCTTCTTGATTTGATTGATTGTGAAAATTGTAATTCAATTTGTCTTGGCGATAAGAATTTTAAAATTTTGTAATGTTCTTCATATTGAATTCCCTCCTTCTTTTGTCTATGCGGTTCCAAGCGTACTAATACTTTCTCTCCCATCATGAAAACTCGAATATCCTGGTTGTTCTAAATCTCTATTTTGCATAGTTGTTGCTGCCTTTTCTAGATTAGTTTTCATTTTATCCTCCATTTCTTCTCTACATTTTTGTATATGTTCTACTCCCGAATACAAATTAATTCTCCGGCCATATACAATTTCAAAATATGAGAATGTTGTCGAGTTTTGTATTTTAGCATTTAAACTAAATTCAATCTTTGGTAACAATACACACCAACTATTTTTTGTTTTAATCTCTGTCAATGATGTTGCCAACATGTCCCGAACTGTTCTTATGATTCGCTCTGCTAACCCATTCGATTAATGTTAGTGCGGTGAACTAAATTCTTGTTTTATACCAAATTTCTCCATCCAATCACGAAACATTGATCCTTAAAATATTTTCCCTCCATATTTAAGAATGCTTTCAGGTCTACCAAAACAATATATCCAATTATTCAAAATGACATTCAAAATTATTGCTTCATCCTGTGTACTTGGTGCTGATAAACTAACCAGTTTACTAAAACGATCTATTATCACTATCATGTATTTCTTACTTTCTTTTGTCACCCTATATGCAATATCCACTAATATCTGATCTAAAAATCGTTCTCCTGTTCTTGTCAATAAGATTTCTTTTGTTCTTCCTTGACCAATCTTTCTACTAGCACAAATCTTTAATTTATTAATACACTCTGTAATAATCTGATTGATGGATGGCCAAAAGAAAAAGTCTTTTAAACCATAAAAAGCACAAACATTTTACAAGGGTTAGCGAACAACAGTGCCTTTGAGTCTCTATGACTTAGTTCTTTGTATTTTGATAATAATTAGAATCAAATAATTTATTATAGAACAAAAATTACTTTATTTACATAAAAATAAAAAACATAATTCAAAAAAATATATACATATGTAAACATAATTACTTATATAATTTAACAAAATAATACCTAGTTATTTTGGCATGACGAACAATTTATTGCTTTTATTGAGTGTTTATTACATACATTTTTTGGAAATTATCGCAGCATTGCTTCTGCATTCTGGATTTTGCGTATGGACACAAATGACACCGTTTCCGTTTTTGGATGCTTTCACCTGAGGTGGAAGTTGAAGGCTTGCTAGAAGAACTTTCAGTAGGCAAAGCTACAAGATAGGTTTTTATTGCTGGTGGGTTACTTTGGTTTTGATATTTTGAAACTATTTGGTTGTCACCCAGACAACCCCATACAAATATTCTTTCGCTTACCACTCGGCACCCGTTGCTAAGCAACGTTGGAACTGTGTTCGAGTGGGTAGATTGTCCGCAAAAAGTGAGCGTTATTGCTAATACTATAATTGACCGAATGATCTCTGGGTCGAACGAGCTGTCGATAGAAGACCTGTGCTCGCTTTTTATTCTTAGGTCCCATTATTAACCTATCTCTTTCAAATGTTAACCTATACTCTCATATCATCTATCTTTATGTCCATTCGCTTGGTCCTTCTTATTATTGTCCATGTTGATGATTTTTTTTATGGTCTGTAAACCCTTGGTTATGTTAAGTAAACACAGTACATCTCTTACCCTTATCCCTATTATAACTACAATGTTTCCCATTATTATTACCAGCATTATTATTGTTGCCATCATATGTATTACCTTTATTAATTGTTGCTACTATAACTACCATTATATTTATTGTTATTACTACTATGATTATTACTACTATTATTATTATCATAATTATTATCATCATTACTACTAATACCATGATTATTATTATTATTATTATTAATATTATTATTATTATTATTATTATTATTATTATTATTATTATTATTATTATTATTATTGTTATTATTATAATTACCATTATCCTTATTTTACGGTTTTATATTTTCATCGATTCGGAAAATTTGAGCAGCGTTCCGCCCTTATTTTACACGCTCCATTTTTACATTACTATTTTTGTTAAGTATTTGAATTAGTTCGGAAAATTTGAGCAGCGTCCCGCCCATATTTTCGGCCTCAACTCAAATTAATTTATTTAATTCTTATTTAAAAACATTATTTTTCATGATTTTGGTCGTTCGGATTAATCTTTTTTCCGATGGCTATTCATTTTAACTGTTGCAACGATTTCGCAATTTTTCCCGCTACCCGTTCCCTCTCTCTGTCCTTAAGATCTATTTATGTTCATATTATAGTTAATGAGTGCCCACTGGACTACTCGGTGTTAGAGATTTTGAGCCGATTGTTGTTAAAAATTTATGTCAATTTTACAGGAAACGGATGATGAAGGAGCAGCCAAAGGGCTACTCATTTACCCTCCAATTTCCCTATCTACAGATAATATTGACGTTCCAACTCCTGCGTTCCGCACGCCGGAGCCTTCACGGGCACGAATCATTGGTGATATTCCACGCACTTACATGGTTCGAATAATATGTTTGATTTTATTAACTTGTGATGTGTCTTTGGCTGTGGGCCGGAAAAGGAATAACAAATAATATTTTACCATAGCATTTGGAATAAAAGTTTCGATGCACTAAGGCTGTAGATAGAAAATATTTATTCAGCATATTACATCGGCCACATACATTTGAAATTCATTGTATCCATTCCATAAAATTTACTTCGAAAATCCCATAAATTTAATTCGATAAATCATCCATAAATTCGATTTGAAAAATCATCCATAAATTCAATTGGAAAAACAAAATTATCCATAAATTTGATCTGAAAAATCATCCATAAATTCAATTAAGAAAAATCACACATAAACTCGATTCGAAAAATCATCCATAAATTCAATTGGAAAAACAAAATTATCCATAAATTCAATTTGAAAAACAAAAGTCATCCATTCGATCTGAAAAGTCATCCATAAATTCAATTGAAAAATTACCCATCAATTCCCTTCGAAAAAATCAATTAATAATATTGCACCAGTTGAGAGTGATCGTGTTCAGGCAAAACACTTACCCGTGTTAATTGCCTGAATGCACGGATCTCAACCAGTTATACAACCAGTTATACAGTTCTGTAATGAAATTTTTTCTCCGAAAAATAAGACTGAAAATTTGTGAAAACACATCGGTATTTATACCTATAATTTGGGCTTAACCTTGCGTGTTAGTTTTACTGCGATTAAACAAAATTCGACTTTGAAATTATTTATGTTATCTACATTAAATTTTTATTTATTTCTTAATTTAAATTGGTAATTTATTTTTAACATTTTTAATTAAATTTATTCATCCAAAAATATTTTATTTTTATTCATTTAATTCATTTATTTTTTAATTTTATATAAATGGTCATTTTACGGTCGAATTTTCTTGTTATTATGTTATTTTTTATGTAAATTTCGTGCGGTTCTTGATGCATTTTGTATTTATTTTATTTTAATTTTTATGTTTTTGATTTTATATTAATTTATATTCTCTCAGATTTTAAAGTGTTTAGTTTATGTTGTATATTGTATTTTAAGTTATCTTGGTGCTGGGTTTTCGTGCTGTATTACTGATGCATTTAAACAATTCTCAAGGCTATTTGTGTGCTGGCCCAACATTGCACTTTGGGACGATTGGTGTAAGTTTTTGTTATTTTGCCTCTTTCTTATGAAAGGTTAAACTAAAAATTCACCCTATTCTCACAGGAATAAATTTCGTATGTTGCGTTTCTTTTAGTTCCAATACGGAAATTGTTTCATCCGCAGAACATATGCAGCTATTCCAGCGGCATCTAGTATATTCATAAAAAAGCTAATGGCCAACGATTAATTTTTCTCTTTATTATTTTTATTTATGAATAAGTTGATTTATTTCCAACATAACTTTATCTTTTTTTCAGTAATTTTTTCGTCATGGTGCATTGTTGACAAAAAAGTTACTGCTTTACCTAGCTTGGGTACATGCTACGCAATAGTAATATTTTTTGAAAACCAAATAAAGTTGAACGTGTTTCCCGTTTTTGTTTGGATGAAATTGGGGTGGAATATAGGCCTTATTTTTTCGCAGAGTGCCATCTAATGTTAAACCATTAGACAAAAGACTTTCAGCTAATTCTTTATTTGTGAAGTAATTTTCCATAGTTACATTGCGATTCGTGCCAAAATTTCAGTACACAAAGATTTTTAACGACTTCTCTTTCAAGTCCAACTGCTCTGATTTTGCCAACTTTACCTGTATATGCAATTCGGCCGAGTGGGTAGGCGGTTTTGGAATCGCATAACCACAAAATTTTTATTCCATATTTGTTAGGTTTTGATGCCATGTATTGAATAAAAGAACACCGACTGCGATAGAGCATAAACTGTTTATATATAGCAATATTTTCTTCAGGAAAATAATATTTACATAAATTATGGTTTACCATTTCCAAAATAGATCTGATTAGTGCCAACATATCAGTTTTCTGTATGTTATTCCTAGTATCTTTATCATAAAAACGTTTAAAACTTAGTATTTCCATAAATCTTCGAACACCCATTGTTGCTTTGAAAATTGTAATGCCGTATAATTTGTAAGTAGGCCGAAAAATGAATGTAGCTCATCCATATCTATTAGTTTCCACTTTCTTGATTGACCATATATTATTACTGCTTCTTTGTTCGTATATTTTAAAATCTGGTCACAGAGGGTCTCATCAATAAACATTTTGAAACTGCTACAGATGCTATTCAATCATTTCCTGGTGAAGTACACTTGTATTAAGTTTCCCCTTTATGATATTGCACGATTTTGAGCGGGAACTTCCATATGGTTTTGCCATCCACTCAGTTCTTTACCGTTATATTTTTTGTTATTTACAGGTATATCAAACTGTTCGTTTTCATCTTCCGATATTTCATCTTCTTCATTTGACGCCTCCATCACAAGTTCAATTTCAGAATCTGTTGCTTGATTAGCTTCATCTTCAAGTAAGTCAATTTCATCGCAGGTCCAATTCTCTATAATGGCTTCTAGTTCTATTTTACTCAATGTGACGTTGGCCATATTTTAACTTTTCTAAATGGTTTTTAATTGTATATAAAATGTAAACTTAGAAAATAAAAACTAACTTACCAATTTTATCAATAAAACGGGATACCAAAATTCAAATGGGCTATTCAAACGAAGTTATACAAAAAATTATTTATACACTATCAACTTTATTCAAAACACCTTTTATAATTTATTACTTGCAAATGCGGCAATTGACTGCTTAGCCTTCTATGATTCAAGTGATAGCGTTGGTGTGCAATTACCTATATAGTGATTCACACTGTCAATATGCAGAGCTCCATAAACCAGCGCTTCTCAACCTTTATGTTATTGCAATCCAATTTACCAACGTAAATATTCTCGCGTCCCCCACTTTTTGATCTATCGAAAATTATAGTGTCATAATAAAAACGGTACGATATTCGTACATTTAATTTTATTGGTAAAATGCGACTGCTTGCTATAAATGCACAGTAATGTATGCGTCTATCCATACCCTTTATACCAACGCCTACTAAAACACAGGCCTAACACAGGTAATGGGAGGTTGGGTTATTGTCCCGTCTGCTAATTCCGAATGCATATGAGTTTCGGGAGGTTGTTATTTTATGTGTGTGCAGTATATGGGCAACTAGCGCCGCCTTGCGGTTAGAATAATAAACGTTTGACAGATGTTACCGTACCGCAACAATACGTGATCAGTCATCTCGCGCTCGCAAATATAGCTGTTTGAAATGTGACTATCGATGTGAACGCACGAACCTCTGCTCACATATTATCAGCATATTTCAAAGCATATCGATGTTCCTAGAACATAGAACCCTATAACTCCAAGACAGCGATATGTATGATAGAAGAGCGAGTCGTACGGCAGCTTCGTTGAAAACCAAATATAGATCACAGCTAAATATAGAAAAAAAACTTGTGATATCGATATCTGGTATTACTCCTTCAATTCAAAAACTTTGCAATGAGAAACAGGCTCAACGAAGTGTTGGGACAGAACACAAACGGCCTTGGAAAATGTTTAAATGGATCGGTAACACACATGCAAACATAACATGCAAATTTAAAATAAACCTATTAAAACATCAATTAAACCCTATCAAATATGAGAAAAAAGAGAATTACATTTAAAATAATAAACATAAAAATAAATTAAAATAATAACAAAATGCAACAAGATCCGCACGATACAAATACAAATATAACATGAAAACCCAACAAATTCGACCGAAAATTGATAAATCAATAAAAGTTCATGAAAATGAAATTTAAATCAAGAATTTGAATTAGAAATAATTCAATAAAAATTCTATATAAAAAATTACCAAAATAAATTAAAAAATAATAAAAATAAAGATTAGAAAACCCTAGAAAATAACAAGGTCGAATTTTGTTTTACTACATCAAAATTAACACGCGAGGTTAGGGACAGAAAATAGGTATAAATACCGATGCATTTTCACATAAAATTTAACCATTTTTCAAACCAATTTTGAAACAAAACTTTTGTGAATTCTTATAAATCTATTTGAATTTTTAGGTGAGAAGTAGTTTTATTTGGAACTCTCTCTCCACGTCCCATCCTCGCAACCTCGGTAGAGCTCTGCTTGGATGTCGGCGTGGGGGGAGATGTATTTTTATGAAAATTTTTAATTGAATGGAATGGGTCAAGTAAGTCTGTTTTTCATGAAATTAATTAATTAATTTGTCGAAATTTTTCCGGCCCACAGCCAAAACACCTCGCAAGTTAGCAAAATCAATATACAATTCAGACTCGTGTAAGTGCGTGGAATATCGCCAATGATCTGTGCTCGTGAAGACCCGGCGTGCGGAACGCAGGGGTTGGAACGTCAATATTATCCCGTATAGAAGAAACGAGAAATAAGGAAGAGGTCTTTTGGCTGCCTCCTCGTTTCTCGTTTTCTGTAAACTCAACCTAAATTATTCTACACACGGCTCAAAATCATCACACCGAGTAGTCCAGTGGGCACTCATTAACTGTAATATAAACATAAAATGCGTCTAAGGCCTATTAAAGGGAAAGGTTACGGGGGATAAATAAAACGAAATCGTTGATATGAATCGAATTAACTAAATAAATTTAACTTGACTATAATATTCTTAGTTGCTAATCATTATTGTATAAATTACTAATAAAAGAAAGAAATTAATTCTAAATTCGAGATTCGACGCGACTATTTTTCCTATAAATTTAAAATTGATGTGAAATTAAAAGGAAAAACCATAAACTAATACTGCTATTAAAATATTATCCATAAACTGATTTGAATACATATTAGTGAGGTTAAAACCAATTTACCCTGAATCTACGATGAGGTGGAGAATTCGAACAAGCTATAGATTAGAGTGCATCCATGAGTATGACAAGCGCATTTTATAAGATAGTTTCAGAAAACAACTCGGTTAATAATTGAAATTGTTACAGAAATCAAGCAACAGAAACATAATAAAGTCAAGATGCGTTAAATCCAAAAAATTTACGAAAAATCCATCGAGTATATAATTTTATTCTTCCTCCAAAAGTCACTGGCAGAACCGTAAAGCATCCCTAAAATCTCTGTAAAATCATGCGCATTAATTAAATCACTAACCCACTCGAAAACCGAACGAAATTAATTAAGCATCGTAACAAAATTCCAAAACCTAGATGAGAAAATCCGATCGAAAACGCATGTATATCCAAAATAGAGTTTGAATCGATAGACCTTCCAAACCCTAACAATCGCCTATAATCCCATGTCAAACCAAATCAAGGCTGAACCAACATCAGAATTTCCTGAAATAGATTGATGATAACCTGATTAAATAGAATAAACCTACCTGAATTTCTCATCGCCACACTAATCCCGTATATAGAGTAATAATAGGTAAAACTGGATAGTATACTAAAGAAAAATGACGACATTAATTACATATAAATCAAAATTAAAACCAACCTGAAATATCGATTGAATGAAGGCTATGACCAACCGGAAATCATGAATTCCAATTCGTAAACTATTCTGATCATCGAGATTGAATTTCCATTAGTGTATGCTTCGTCCGGACAATAAATATTGATTCCATAATCATAGATAAACATTTCTCACATACAAATGTGCTGGATTAACAATAGCACCGCGGAAGCACACGCATTTGCCTTAGTTTATATGGTTGGAATACCAACTAGTCAGTTTATTGATTTTCAGTTATAAATTTTTCGTTGGAATATGAATCAAGCAATAGCAGGAAAAATACCGAGGGAATCGAGTTCCCCAATCCAAGGTAGCTTATAGAATTTCATTTTAATTATTCCTAATTCATAAATCTTTAAAAAGGGGGAATAGCCATTATGATTTCCGTAAGTTTGTATATAAGTTAAAATTGATTCCTTAAAAAATTCAATCGATAGTAACCCTATGTCATCAAATTTTAGTTACCTGATTCCACAAATTTCGAATTAATGGTTAATCTTGTTCCCCAAGAGTCTTAAAATGGATAATCAGCATTATTTAAGAATTTTAGAACCATAGATTGTATTAGTTTATTGAGAATTGTTATCATTTCACGAACTATAAATCGATAATTAGTGACATTTCGTAGATTCAAGGCCGACAATTGCCTCAGTGCATCATTTACTGTTATTTTTCGTAAAGGTTAAGACCCGCAATCGCGACGATTTTCTAGGCAATAAGTGATAATCCTGTTTCCATGAACCTTAATTCAATAGGTGCTTTATCTCATAAATCACAAATAGCGGACTTATTTCTATAAATATTGAATTGATTCTGATGTTCATGGTATAAAGTTTAAAGCAGCCAATACCCCCCCTACCTAAACTTTAGACTGACAACTAAATTTTTGTTCCTTCATGAATCCTACACTGCCAGTTATTAAACTACCACAGATGATTTGAATGGACCTATGGACATTCGTGCGGGACATAAATAAATCGATATTTGTCTTCGACCCTTTGTTACACCATGAGAGTAGCGTAAATTGTTCGTTCACAATAATTATTCGGCGACAAACACTGCTTTGACGTTAATACGCCAAGTTACAATTAATATAAGTTACTTTGAAAATACGTTATGCCTATTCACCTAACCATAATGGTATTTTAGAAGAGCCAATGCCTCTCGAGTGGATTCCCGCCCATGTGGCAGAAGAATGGCGTCGGGCTTGGAAGCGAGCACGACCGACAACAAGCCTCGAGGAGCCTCAACCCAAGAGACTACATCTGACCGCTTGCAGATGCTGGGCATGGAGAATGACCCCCGTTGGGCGAACGAGCGGGTTAACCAGCAATACCCTGCTGAGGAGATCCGAGACCACGCACGGAACCTTCTCGCCCATTGGGAAAAGATACAAGGGCAGGTCGACCTGAATGTAGTTAAGGCCAGGATGTACCTAGCCAATGTCGAAGATGACATCTCCGTCGGGCGCATCGCAGATATTTATCCTACCCGACCGGTCCGCAATACCAGGCGACCAGTGGCTGTCATCCCAGGCTACTCCCCGGAGGAAGGAGTTAGGAGATTTTTTGAGGAACCCTGACTCCCTGGACAAAAGGAAGCACAGACAACGATTTGTGTCATTAGTTTTATTAAAAATAAAAAATTAAAAATGTTGTTCGTTCTATTTTGTTAAATCGGTAAACTCATTCTCGCAACTTATGTTTTGTAGTAATCAGAATTTTGATTCATTTGAGTTAATAAAGAAATTAAAAGATTTCTATTGCAGCGATGACATCTACTCAACTATTGCAAACTGAACTTACCCATGCTAGACGTACAAACGCGAACCTTCTCGACCAGATAGTTCAAGTAACACGAGAAGCTCAGCAGATCAAGTCAACCTGGTCGGACCCGAAGAAGACGAAGGCTCTCTACCTCAGACTCACTGCCGCTCAAAAGGGTTGGGCGGAGGAGCGTCAACTCAACCAGAGTCTCCGGACACAAATCAGGGGATTAGAAGTCGCCTTGGCAGCCAGTCGTGAAGGGGAAGCGGTAACCTATCCGCTTATTTTCGCCCCTTCTCAGTTGGCGTACCGGGATCCCATCAACAATGTCGCGTTGGCAGCAAATCCATCAACCGTCCCGTCAAGTAGTCGCCGGCCGAGACGCAAGGAGCGTGCCCGACGCAGAGCCGCACGTCTGCCAAGCCAATCGCACTAACTTACCGATTTTATATACATTTTTAATCGTTTTTCTTGTTTGAATAAATAAAATTGTATTTATTGTTAAACAAATCCCAAGTAACAGGTCACAAGATATGATTTATATGAGGTTATCATCGTGAGTACTCACACTGTGTCATCGAAACATCGTTCTATTTCTACCGGTCAACATGAATCTGACCTTGAACTTTCTCACACAGGGGACAGAGTAAAGCGAGCACAGGTCTTCCATCGACAGCTCGTTGAACCCGAGGGTTGTCCGAGCAATTACAGTATTAGTAATAGTGCTCACTTTTTGCGGACAATCCACCCACTCGAACAAATTTCCAACGTTGCCTAGCAACGGGTGCCGAGTGGTAGCTACAAAACATTTGTATGGCGTTACCGGGGTAACAATGAAATGGTTTAAACAAATAACGAAACCATGTAACCCACCAGAAGTCATTTATTTATAACATATTTAACTAGTATTTGTTTCATACAAATAAACTTAAATAATAAATATAATAAATTATTTATTGGTAATATGTAATTACAAACTGTGTTCTTATTTTAAATATATATATATATATATGTATATATATATATATATATATATATATATATATATATATATATATATATATACATAAATATATATATATATAAATTTTTTAATACAATTTCTTTTATTTAATCTTTAACATAGTTTTAATTTTGTTTTTAAATATACTCCTCCCAGGGGGGGCTCCCACAGGTTGAGAATCACTGCCATAAACACTTTTGTGCGTTTGTCCGATTTTTAATGAAATATAATTATATTACATTACCGACTAAATATTTTGACCTGCTTTCTATTTGTTATGCTTAAATATCAAAAATAGACGAATACAAGAGATTTTAGAAAAATTTAATAAATATCAATAAAGTTATCAGAAATTTGAATTTAAATAGAGACTGACAGGCTCTGTTGTGCTTTTTAGGGATAAGCCAAGATTCCTTAATCAGCTTCCTATACTGAATTCTTGTCACAGTGTGAATAGATTTGATTTTTCCAGAGTGATCGCCAGTTACAATCTCTTCAAACGGCATAATTTATACTAAAGTTTATTTAAATCAAAAACGTGAGTAACTCTATTTTTTTCTTAATTCTGAATATTAAAACAGAGTTTTTAATATTCATTATTGGAGATCACTGATATTTAAACTTATGTATTAAATAAAAATTTCAGTTTTTTAAAATTTCTGTTTTATTACATATTTTTTTTCAGAACACTTTGATGAAGAAATAATAATGATAATTTTGTTTGTTTGTATTTATTATTTACTATTTCATTTGACCTTTATTTTGATAGTAGTAAAATGTTAATAATTAAATTAGATCTTTTAATTACAATATTATTATGCTTGCCATTATCTTCATTATTGATATGCTTTTTAATCTCAGTATTATTCTATTTCGACATTGTCAACAGAACAGATTGTCGAGTAAATAATCGATTACATTTAAGCATTGCCTTAGTTGGAATTTTAGGCAATAAATATTCTTCCCAGTATAAGCGCAATCACAGGTCATCGACCACAGATTTATATTTGGAGGTTTGGAATAGCTTTACACGCAGTTCCTCGATTTTTAATAGCTTATACCTATCGTCAATTCTATTTGGATAAATCGACAAAATTATTTCTCGGAATAATTAATCACTCTAATTGGCTTTTTCATTTAATTAATTTTAACATGTGGGTTAACATATTAGAAATATTCAGTTTGTTAGCTTTAACAGTAGTATCGTCAGTGGAAAATTTCTGTAAGTAAATTTGATTAGCATTTGTGTCGTAAATTTGGTTAAACTTGAAATTATAATAACTAAATTTATTTAAAATGAAACATTATTTTTATGTAATAAATTTTTAGTTATAAAATTTTTTTTACCTTTTTTTAATTTTGAATTATTAATAATCTGAAAGAATGAATAAATTAGCTAGAAAATGAATTTAATAAAATGATTTTAATATTGCTTAAAATGAAAATAAGGATTTTTTAAAGAAAGGCTAAAGAAAAGCTCCCATTGGTCAATTGCAGTATATTGATAATACTCGGTAAAGTCGTAATATTTTAGGGTTTATCAAGGGTTATTGTTACATCTACACCTTTTTGCACACTTATGATTGTCATTTCCTCGTTTCCATGAAATTTTGACTCAATTGGTGAGGTCCTTCTAATGATGTATTTAATACTGAAATTCTTTAATATTTAGTACATTAATGCATATGTGTTTGCATGGAGAGTTCTGAAAGTGTAATTTTGCATTTTTAATGAAAATACAATAGTTATTTTCCATTCATAAAATCATAAAAACAAATTTATCCGTTTATCGGATTGTATGAGTACCAGCACTCTTCAGATTAATAAAAAACCGTTTGTAAAGGAAGTAATCACCATAAACATATGTATTATCAAGAAAAAAGTGTCGAAGGTGCTCATGGTGATTGATGGTTTATGAATTGATGTGAAAATTGAAAAAAGGACTTGGAGCTATTGATTCAAGATAATAATGAGGAACTTCAGACTTCACCAGTTAGACATGAGTCAAATATTCTAATGGTTCACTAACAAGTAAAACACTGGAAGAAAACCGAAAAGAGCTCATAGACATTGAGAAAAACCACTGGGAGAATGCTCATTCAAATTCACAGATTATACACCCTAAACTGTGGAAAAGCTATCAAAGAAATTGCGAAACTACAACACAACGCCGAAGATCTAAGGACCAAACCATGTATACCTACTTCGAAAGGTCCATACCAAATATCATCTCAACACTAATAGAAATTTCAATGAATTCTGGAACTGGAAAACCACAATTATATCCCGAACGCATGTTTCAACAACGTTATAAAAAGGCAAAGACAAAGCTCCTGAATAAGATAACGTCCAAGTGAAACAATAGAGAGAATTTACCAAATATGGAGTACTGGAGTAAATATTCAACAGAATTCAAGTAAAATGTGATATTCCAGACATATGAAAGAACTTCAGAGTGGAAAATACCTCATTGCCTCAAGGATTCAGAATACAATATCAGACAATCTAATCAATGAGGTAAAATAGGTACAACAAAATGCAGAAAATGTTGCTTCCCAAAAGAATCATTGGCACATGTGATCAATCAAGACCAGAAAAATCAAGAGAATCTCAAACCAGTCATTAAACCGAAGGATAAAATTACCATAATAGATATCAAATGTATCATCGATTACAAAGAAGCAATAGAAGCCGCGGGGAATAAGAATTCTGTGATAAATACCACGAGCTAGCCAAAGAGATCTAAGAAAAAATACACAACTGTAGAAATCTTTGGGGTACTTATAGGGACACGGGACAACAGAAATAACTCCCTATTGAGAAACGTCAAGGTAAAATATGAAGAATATAAAGACACGCAAGCAAAACTGATTGAACATGTCATCAAAGATCCCAGGAAGACATACGAACGCAAATAGCTCGATGAGGAAAAGGATGTCCTTTGCCAACATCCATAAAGAAATCATCCTTGTGATAAATATAATCCAGATAGACGGATTGCCTGATATCTACTGGCCAACAGTTCATAACAATCGATAAGTAATATTTTCTATACAATTTACTTGGAGGTTTTATTTAAAAATATTTATTCAATAATATAATTAAATTTAATCAATGATCTATCAAACCCTTTCAAATATTTTACAACTTAGTTAATTTTTATACTATTTTCTTAATAATTTCCTACAACCTTGGTGGTTTTCTTTTAAAATTTATTCAATCTTATTCAAAGTACTAACAACAATCTTTTCTTAAATTTTATTGCTTCATTTAAATTTCATTCACCAGCTAACCATTTAATCACAATTTGTGATAACAGTTATTTCTACAAAACCCTATATTTTACATCAATCACACATATTTGTCCTCTAAAACATCAGTATTTGGATTTTCATTACGTGTGATCAGTACACATTCTTTGTAGGTTTTGAAGCATAGTAATATCTTTGTCAGAGGCTCAACTTATTTAGAGGTTGGTTGATAATTATACTATGCACCGAGAAATTATGAGGGTGTTCCTAACAACACTTCTCTGACTTTATGTATTTTATAGGATTTAGTAGTTGCTTGAAAATCTTAAAGGTTTTGTCAATTTGTTAAAATTAGTTTGCAGCCCTAATTATTTTGGTATGAAGAAGATCTTCATAATTTATAGCACCAATGAGAATAGCTAGATTCGACTTTAAATTCAACACTACAACATATTTCTATCCAAACAGTACCATATTTTCCCATTGCATAAAAAGGCTATCACATCAGTTTGTTATCGCCTTTCTGCATATACTGTCCAAAAATGATCAGATGCTTTTGTCAAGTCACTGTTCTGTGATCGCTCGGACTCCATCAAGTTGGAGAGTCGTTGATATCCCATTACACTTCTTAGGCTATTTTCGTTACAAATTTGAAAACAGAAAATGAGCGTTCGCATGAAGCAAAGGTTACTGGAAGAGTATAAAAGAGACGATAGGGAATGCTCAAGTCACTCTTGTAATATGAGAAAAACAATGAATGTGTTATACCTGTGTAATATCTATAGTTATTATTTTTAACTTATTAAATAATAAAATTACTTTTTTGAAATGTATTAATAAAGAAATTTTAAATATTGTAAAAAAATTAATCGCATGAATTAAAAATATCAAAAGTATTTTACATTAATTAATTGACACTATTTTCACACCATAAAAAATATAACTCTAAAAATACTTTTATCAGTTCTATGCAAATGCTATGAAACCCATCTGTAGCAAAATCTTTGGGAACGTGTGAAGCATTTTTGATAAGGTCATTTTTTTAACTTTTAATATTATTTTTATTATAAAAATGATTTAAATTTATAAAATATTTTATTACTATTTAAAAAAATTTTATTTTTAAGTAGAGGAAAAAAAATGTTATATATATATATATATATATAAATATAATAATAATAATAATAATAATAATAATAATAATAATAATAATAATAATAATAATAATAATAATAAAAAAAATAATAATAATAAATTAACTTGGCAACGATTTTATATGTTAATTGAATACGTATTATTTATCTATTAATATTCAATAAAGACGAGAATATTTATTCTAAGTATTAGCAAAGTAATATGACTTCTTCCTTTCTGAGTTTTGTGGATAGTTTCATAGTAACGGCTTTTCTAGATATCACGAAATTCTCCTGCTCTGTCATTTGGCAAATAGATATTGGAAAGGTAGAGTTTATCAGTAATTGTATACATTGTGAGGATAGTATTCTACCTTTTTTCTCTCTGCAATGTCTTTGTTTTCGTTTAATGTTTGTGTCTGTGGGAGAATAACGTGTCTACGATATAATAAACGAATTTCTTTGTCCTTAGTATATCAATTCTTTTGTATTTGTTAACTAAAAATTTTTGCAAGATGTTTCTTTGATATTTTCGTTCCTGATGAGTTTCTCCATTTGGTTCTGATTAAGTAGAACCCCATTCACATGGATCCAAATGCAAAATAATAAAAAATTTTTAAAAATAATAAGTGCAAAATTTAATTTAAAAATTTTAATAATTAAAATCAATATATTTCTGAGGATGTATATATTTGTGAGTTTCATATTAAGACAAGTACGCATTTAGTTATGTAAAATCTATAGGGTTCTCTAGAGATAATTATTTCGAAAATACAAACTGGTTTGTTAATTGAAGTCGTTACTGTGAATTCATTCTTATTAATGTTAAGACTGCAGATTTGCAATGATGTCACAGAAATTGTACCATTACTTTCACAATTTTTTCTTTCACTTTTGTATCTCCGTTTACATAAGGCATCTTTTTAATAAATTTTCAGCTCGATAAATAAATATAAAAACTTACCAGCAACTTTCCCACCATGAGAAGCTGAATGAATTTCATATTAAAACAAAATCATCAACACTAAACTCGTCTTTATAGTAATATTGCAAACATTAACTTTTCAATAATATCCTTCTATTTTTTCCTTACATCTAAACGCGAAATCATTATCTCTCCAGGCAGCAAATTTCATCTTAGTTTTTACTTAAAAGAACAATTTAAGTTTGTCTCTACAATCAAATACTTACTAAAACATTTTTGTTGAAAGAAGGAAATGAGGAGCTACTTTGATGTAAATATATAATTGCTGAAAAGTCGTATGAGAATTGAAATTTTATTAGATAGATAGATAGGTCAAAACAGAAAGTTTTTTCATTAGCTGATTGAAGGACTATTTTATAATCGAAAGTTCTTATTTAATAAACTTGAAACTTTCAGCTAAGGCTTATCATATCATTTTCCGATCATTTAATTGTTAATTGATACTGTTATACAATTTTATTATATTTATCCTTATTTTCATTGACAACATTGGATGACACATTAGTGACATCATATGTCAATGTTACGTTAAGGCCACCTTTCTAGGTCAAGTGTGATTTTCGAAGCTGATCATTTATTTTTTAAAAAACATTGATTCTACAAGTTGAAATGTAAAGAGAGCTAAATAAAATTCAATGGACAAAAACTGATCAAGAACAAACAATAGGATAAATGAATTTATTGATAATAAAAACATGGAAATGTAATTATTATTAGGAAATATTAAAACAAATGAAGTATTTTCTATTTGTCAATTATCCAATTGTATTGTTATCCATGATATATTAATTTCCATTGAATTAATCTGGATAATCAAATTTCTATTGTAAAAAGTTAAATTTAAAAGCTTTCTGGTCATATCTTGTCCCTATAGATAATCCTGGTTGACAAATAAAGCTTTAGGTAAATTTTGTTTACATTTATCGAGGATGTTTTTTTATTCATTGAGAGTTGTTTTTTTTCATTAAACGTTTAAAGAAAATATAACTAATCTAATTGCATAGAGATCCGGTTAATAATTTTCACAAAATACGATGCAATTATTGTTTTTGAAATGCATATATTTGTTTTATCAATGTCATGCGAGTTTCTCGTTAGATATCTCTTTTGTCCTTTTAGTGAAATATGATAATTGTCAGATATAAAATATAACATTATTCGTTTATTCCAGCATTATATATATTATTTATGTAACTCCATTATTTGTTTATATTTCATTAATTGAATTAAGAATTATTATTATTATTATTATTATTATTATTATTATTATTATTATCATTTTTATTATTATTATTATTATTTTTATTATTATTTTATTTTTATTATTATTATTACTATTATTATTTTTATTATTAATATTATTTATTATTATTATTATTATTATTATTATTATTTTTATTATTAATATTATTTATTATTATTATTATTATTTTTATTATTATTATTATTATTATTATTATTATTATTTTTATTTATATTATTATTATTTTAATTAATAATAGAAAAACGCCAACTATATATTTTATATAACATTCACTATATATTTCGACCGCTTATCAGTCTTCATCAGGCTAGAAATCACATTAACAAAATCTAAATGAAGATAAGAAAATATTTAAACAATTAACCAATAATTATCGTAATCATATCGTATCACAAAATATAAAATTATTTTAATTTAAAAAAATTAACATTTAATTTTTATTTTTAAAACAAAAATTATTATTCGTTTTAAATAAAAATTTTAAAAATTTAAGTTTAAAATTTAAAATTATTTTTACATAAAAAAATTACATCAAATACCTCTAGACTGAGCATTTTGAACATTTATTATAGGATTTGAACATATTCTAAATCTTTTCTTGAGAATATGATAAAAGAGACTGTGGATAAGTGCTTGTTTAATTCTAATGATTGTTGTACTGATTTGTCTAGAGATAATGTTCTTATTGACTCTGAAATTAGTAAATTGTCAAGTTTAGAAGGTGAACAAAATCGACAAAAACACATTGATCCAAAATCTATGTTGGTATTGCCTTATTCCGAGGGTTTCAGAGAATTTAAGCATAAGATCATCAAACATGTAGATAAAACTCAATTTAGAATCATTTCAACGTCTTGCAAAGTTAGTAGTATGTTCACTAATAAGTCTCCAACTCCAGTTGGTCTCTGTTCTCAGCTCGTTTATCAATTTTCATGTAATGGGTGTAATGCCACATGCATTGGAGAGACTACCCGTCATCTCTGTACTCGAGGTTTTGAGCATTATCGACTGAATGGATTGACTCATAATAGTAATTATTTTAGGAAATGTAAGAGTAAGAAAATAGATATGTCTGATTTCAAAGTTTCTTATATCTGTTTTGATAAAATGAATTTAATGAAATAATTATAACTAATACTAAAAACGCAATCCAATATATAGTATACTTTAAAATATTTCGACATATTCACTGTCATCGTCAGGTAGAATTGATATTCTATGATATTGATTTGAATTGCCTCTCCAATGAAACTAATTCAATAATCTCTTAAAATGTATTATATTAAAAAAATTTAAAATCTGTCTTTAAAACTCACATTTTGAAAATTAATATAAATTTTAACAAAATCTTAATAAACTTTTTATGATATTTTTTAAAATTAATACATAACATCATTTTACATCGTGTATCACTTCAAAAACAACAAAACAAACACAATATTGTGTTCACTAATAATATTCAATTCGTTAGGTCGACATATCAATAAATTTAGAATTGAAATGAGAGGTATTTATTCCAATGTATGTTGCATCGCACCCACGATATTTATATACATCACCAATATACGATACAGGAATCATATAGTTACGGTACACCAAATAATCATAATTTTTTTATGACCCCAAATCTTCAATTTTATATTTTAAGAAATATAAATTTATCCTCTCACTATTAAAAACAAGAATGCAAAACATTGGAATAGTTATAAGGAGTTTTTTTGTGTTTCAGCTCTGATTTCTTTATAAGTTACATAAAATTTTCTACAAAATTTAACTATGAATCAGATTTATTTAAGGTATTCACGAATTTTCGGCACAGCCTTTTTCAAGTGATTTCGATATTTATTATTATTATTTATTTATTTTTATAAATTTATTATTATTTAATAAATTAGAAATTCTAAAAAACATTTTTAAAAATTCTTCAATTTTCAATTTCTTTATAATCGTCTTAAATAAGTAAATATAATTTGAAATAAAGATAATGAAAATATTTTAAATTAATTTAAAATCTCTAAACTAATTATAAATTCAATTGTCATTTACTCCTGATTTATTGAATAAATTGCTTGATAATAATTCTGATTTTTATTAGATTTTAGATTTTATAAAATTTATTTAATTTCAATGCAAAAACTGAATGAAATTTCAATAATCCTGATATTCTATTATTTGTGATTAAAAAATTAATTTTCTAAAATCAAAAATATATTTAAAAATTGTTTCTCAAACTATGTGGAAGTCAATTAAATAGAGGAAATAGAAAATGTAAGGTCTGATTTGCAGTGAATTGTAACAATTTAAAAGTACTGATATAATCTGTTAGACTGCGTGACTAAAATATTTCTGGTTTTTAATAATTTAAAATTTCTTTCATTATTCACAATCTATTATTATTATTATTATTATTATTATAATTATTATTATTATTATGATTATTATTATTATTATTATTATTATTATTATTATTATTTATTATTATTATTATTATTATTATTATTATTATTATTTATTATTATTATTATTACTATTATCATTATTTTTATTATTACTGTAAAATCCCGAGTATTAGCTGCAGCGCGAATTAGCTGCAGATGGCATTTTTATAAAAATGTATTTTTTAGTCGTATAAACCGCAGCACGTATTAGCTGCAACATTTGCGTTGAAAACACATGATTTTAAAATCAGCAACCTATCGTTAAAAAACAAATTTCACCGTGACAATAACCATTTTGTTTTAATCGTTTATATTGTTTACATTTTTTATTGCACTGTTTTGAATCCTTGATTAAAATGGTATTATTATTTTTATTATTATTATTATTATTATTATTATTATTATAATTATTATTATTATTATTATTATTATTATTATTATTATTATTATTATTATTATTATTATTATTTATAATATTTAAACTAGTGAATTATTTTACTACAACAGTATCTTAAGAAAGAAAATTTTTTTTTGCAAATATTTTATTATTTTAAACTGGAGTAATTTGAAAAATAGTACATTAATTTGCGATTTTTAAAACTATAGGACACTTTGTAATTATTTAAAAAATAAAACATTTTTTGGAATTATTTTAAAAATAGAATAATATTTCAAACCATTTAAAATATAGATCACATCATCTCTGTTATCTAATTCTTGATCACCGTAGAATTTTTGTTTGTATTTGAATTGATATATTATAGACTTAAGTGTAAAATGATGTTATGAGTGAAAAATTATTAAATTTACAAAAAATTATTTTTTATATTTAAATTTAAAATAAATTTTGAGTGTTTAAAAAATAAAATTTATTAAAAATAAAATATATCTTAAAAAGTAACAAATAATTTTATTTGTTATTTTAATTTCGATAATTTTATTCGAATGTGCCATTTAGAATTTAAGTAGTTATTTTCTTTTTTCTGATGATGATTGTGAATCTGTCGAAATATATAGTAGTATTTTCTATTATTTACTTTTCTATTGTTAATATATTATTTACAATTATTATTGACATATAATACTTATTAAATGCTAAATTAATCAATATATAGTTTTTAAATTCGTTGATTAATATATTAAATTATATACCTCATAATTATAGAAATCATAATCGTATTTTCAGATAAATTTAAATTATACTAAAAGTTAAATAATAAAAACATAAATATGTTTATTTATTTTTAGACATACATTCCTTATTTTTTGTCGGATTTGCCATAACCTCAATTCTTCATATGGTTATTAGTCTCTATATTAGCCGAGTATTTTATATAAATCAAGATCTATCCGTAAGTAATTTATTTTGCATGAAAAAAATTTCATATAGAAATAATTGTTTTGTTTTACATAAGCTTTGTTATGGTAAATTTTATTTCGAGATAATTGCTTTCTCCTGGAATATATTTCATATAGAAATATTAGTTTCTTTAAAATTGAATTTCTGTTCGATGTTACAAAAGCTTCTAAGTAATTTTCAGCTTCAAATTAAATATTTTTTTTCAAAATAAATTATCAAAATCAATTTAATAGTTGAATTTAATTCTGCTTTTTAATTTAATATTTGATATGGATAAAAAATCATTTTAAATTATCAATTTTTTAAAAAATTTATATTAAAATTTCATTTTTAAATATTTTAATATTTTAATTTTACCTAATGTTTGTATTTCATCCTAATTTTAACAATTTAATATTTTAAAAATTCATTTTATTTTACCCAATTTGCCATACTATTGCAAATTTTATTTTTATATTTTACTACTGCAAGATCTATATTGTGTTCACGGAGCACTTCATAAATTATCACCAAAAATGACAAATTTTATGGTCAGATGAGTGGATAACCTAAAAGTTATATTTTTCATTAAATTTACATATTTTAAAAGGTTTTAAATTTTTTTTTTAATTTTTTTAAAATTAAACTTTTGTATTTATTATGAATTTTAGGTCATTTATGCTTTATTTTTAAAAAAAATAAAACTTATTAAATTTTTATTTGAATACAAATTTTAGATCTCTTCTAAATATTTTCGAGAAATGTCTTTAAGTGATTACCTTAATTTTTCTCCCTTTCTGTACTGAGATCGGCATTTTTTACAATTTCTTAATACCTAAAAATATATAACTTTAACATTGTTCAGGAATAGACACAGGTCATTCTTAAAATTGCAAGTGTACAGACATTTCATTAGAAAATTTATAAATTTGTCGTAAAACTTTCGGCAGCGCTCCCACTCATAGGTTAATTAAAAATAAAGTAAAGTAATATATAAATAAAGTATAAGACGATGATTCCTTGGTAGCAGCATAAATTAATATATCAGATAAGTGATTTACAAAATAAGCCCTTGCTGCAAAGTAATAATTATATTTTTGAAAAAAGTTTCGATTATTAAATACGATACTCTTCAGTTTCTTTTGGAACTACTAAATACAATGAGAAAAATGCCGAATTAGCTTCTGAAGAACAAAAAAATTAACACTAAAAGCAGTTATTTAACATAAGATATAGAAAAACATTTTAAAGTTTTAAAAAAATTAAAGTTCATAAAGATCAAATTAATAAATGTTAAATTAAACAAGAACAAAAAAAGAGGAAAACAAATTTGTTTTTAAAAATTTTAAATTGTATATTTTATAAAAGCTTTAAATTTAAAATTTTCAAAATTTTAGGTTTAAAATGTTTTAAAATCAAATTTAAACCAAGCAAATAGCAAAAAAAGTTAATTTTAATGAAAATCAAAAGCTATTTCGGCATTTTTCTCATTGTATCTAGTAGTTTCCAAAAGAAACTGAAGAGGATTATTTAATAATCGAAACTTTTTTCAAAAATATAATTATCACTTCGCAGCAAGAGCTTAGTTTGTTATTCACTTATCTGATATATTAATATATATTTAATTATAAAATGAATTAAATAGTTTTAACGTTCTCCCTACTATTTCCATAACATGAAAGTTCAACATTTTTTACTCATGGCATCTGTTGGTGAAAAATCCCCTGGCAAAAATAACTTAAATTATGATAAATTAAGTTGAGAAAATAGTGAAGCGAATTTTGAAATATGACTTAAGTTCGAAAAGACATAAAAATAAGATATTTTAAATTATTTAAAGGAAATTAAAAAAATGATAAATTACATAATGGCTAAAATGCACTTTTCTTACAAAAGGCTTGAAAATTAATAAATTTATAAAATTTTTGAGCTAAACTACGCTCTCGCTAAGAAATGGCTGTTATTTTAAATTTCACTTGTTTCTCTAAGGAACTCAATAGCGCGAATTCATTTGCATTGTACTATTATTATTTATTTTACTAGATTTATTTAAAAATTCCTAGGAGATGAAATCCTACCACCAGAAGTGTTTTTGTTTAGCAGTCACTATTCTCTGTTCATTGGGAATGGCATTTTTCTTCACTAAACATAGACTTTATTGTACACCGTACGGTTAGTTTATGATTAATAATTTAGTATATATATACATATATAATAAGTGGTATTCTAAACTATGAAAATAAATTTCCCATCTGTTTACTTAACTTCCTCTTATAATTTGTAAAACCTACCAAGTATGACAATACCAACACAAATTTATGCTCATCATTCTTATATACATTTTTACTATTATTTACATTTACACTCAATTCACATTCATTTGTCAAATTACACTCAGACCTTCCCAAACATGGATCCTTAGGATTTTTAGTCAATTTGTCAATAGTCTCTTTTATCATCAATGATAAAAATGATTTCGAATAATCAATCTTTATCAACATTTCAACCAATTTATCAACACTTTTCACTGAATTAGCTAAAGTAGTAGATAAAGATAATGAACGATAAATCAATCCCTTAACCACATTTCTCTTATACTTAAATTCGTTATATATGAAGTATTGCTGATAAGGTCATTGGATACAAAGACTAATGTGCAAAGTGACTGCGAATGTTTTGAATATTTTTAAATATTTTGAATATTTTAAATTGTGATAAATTGATGTTTCAGTATTGTTTAAAAGTTTTTTTAAATTTTAATATCATTAAATTGATTTAATTTATAAAATATTTCATTATAATTTTAAAATTTTATAATAGAAGTAAAAATTTTAATATTTATAAAAAGATTTTTTGGGTAAAAATATTTATTTATCAAATTATTTAATTTAAAAAATATAATTTGTTTAAATTATATCAGTTAATCGATGCAACTTTAGTTGGTTTTTTTGCCTGAAGATGACAGTTAAACTGTCGAAAATATATCGAAATATATCGTATAGAGAGAGAAAATAAACTATTTACTATAATACAAATCCGTAACTAATATTAAAAATTACACTTTGTATCATTTTATTTAAAATAATAATTAATTCAACACAACGTTAAACAATATGAGACAGAGCTTTATTGGAAACCAACTGATACTGGATTTTATACTTCTTCAGAAAGTTTTTGTAAATTTAAGTATAAGAGAAATATGGTGAATTCCCTTATTAACCAATAATTTACCTTAAACAATATTATTTTTACCATCCGTATTTATTATTTTCATAAAAGTATACCCAATCAATTGTTATGTATCTGTAAATGCAACATAACTGGGTGTTGTGCGGTGAAAATGACTATTATTATTTAATTTATTGAAAATCCAATGCAGCCAAACAACTCATTAAAAACTCCATAATTTCACAAATAAAACCTAATTTTAAAAGTACATAAATTACCATTGCTTCGAGTCTGTGTGTGCACCAATACAATCAAGAAACTACAATCGCCCACACAGACGCGAAAAGCGAAATTGACCATCGATAAATTTTTTTATTGCCATACTTAACACCCTAAAACTCACTAAATATTACTCTAAATGACAATAATTTTACTACTTTTGTTGTCGATATCCATGAAATCAATAACATTTAAAATTAATTTAAATAATTGTCTCTTTATTTCAAAGAAATATTCTAAAGATATCAAATTTTTCACTGCAAAATCGATTAAAATTCTTTCTAAGTTTCATCTAACTTGTCATTATCCCTAAACAATAAAAAAGATCAACTGAAGCCCCTAAAGTTTAATAAGAAATGGTATAATTAACAATAATTTTATTAAATTTTAACACTTACCTGAAGAATGCCAATAAATGATCTTAATTTACTGTAAAATACACTGACACTAATCAACATCTAATAAACCTCAGAAAAACTTTTATATACTTTCAACAAAAGATTAATATAGAAATACAATCTTTACTAAATTGTTAACGAAAAATCCCCTAAGTCGACGGCACATAGTCCTCTTTGTACACGACGTATATTATTTGAAAAATAGGAAAAAATGTATACATAATTAAAATGATCAAATGGGAAAAATAGGGGACATGAAACATGCCGCTTACTTACTTACCATAAATAGTGTATAACAAAGATAATAGAAAAATTTTAAAAAATCATTAATCCATTATGTATAGCATTTAAACGACCAAGGCGAATTATTTAAAAATTCTTGTAATGAGGAGTAAATCTGAAGTATTAAATTGGTAAGGAAAATGGTGGTTTTTTAACAATGTTTTGAAAGAGTTGCAATTGAAAGTGGATGCTGGTATTAAAAGAGACAATTCCAAACCATATAATAAAGATAACGACATTCTTTCTTTTATTGATTGCAGTCATTTTCTAAAAGTTTACTTCTCAGCCTTTCATGGTGATTTGAAAATATCAAAGATATTTCTGTAGACAGGTGGAGATACAGGAAAACTGCTATGGCTGACATTGGTATCCAAACATTCAGTTTCGGTAAATTCGTCTTCAACATCCATTAGTTTTCCGAGACAAGTGCCTAAGCAGCCACCATTGCGATGTCACATGATAGCTACACGTGAAGGCATTTAGATTTGGCAGGACTTACAAAAACTTGATTCTATGTCTTTGGTTTTTTAAACTTTGACAGTACATTTTTCTGGACCCTGGCATTAATTTAATGACTAGCCTCTACCAAAGTGACATTTATTTATCGCCTGTCTTGATTTAGCTAGGATCTGTTATGTCTGGCCCACTGGAGGTAATTCTGACTTGAAATGGTGCTGTTAAAAAACGATCCGGAAATACCTCTAACCATGATGATTGCATTTTGCTACAACATTTCACAGATAGGCACTTCACAATCATCGGTATATACTGAGAAATTCGACAGTGACATGTAATCCATCCTTCATCTATATCCTCAACACTCAATGTAGCATTCTCTACATACTCTGCCTCAACAGGATGACCATCTAACGTCATATTCATCCAAATTTCAGATAGCACTTTACCTGCTTTCTTAAAGTTTTGTTTCTCCAAATTTTCATCAACTGTACATCCTGAGGCATTGAGACGGTTACCATACGAGTCATGTGGAAGAATGATTCCATCAAGTTCTTTGCTGAGAAGTGCTATTCGTCTTTCAACGTAATTGAATGCCGATAAACCTGGAGCATGTGTTTTTGTGATATAGGCGTCAAGATTGTATTTTTTAAATCTGTCAACAAACATTGCCGAAGTTTATGAATATCTCTGATTTTCATTTGGTCTTCCATCTAATAAAAAACTTTAAAAATCGGTTTAACAACACCATTTTGCTTTGTAACTTCTTTGAAGGATTCCAGTTCAAGAAGATTTTCCATGAGTGTAAGAAGTACTGTAATCATGTTTTGCACTTCTGATAGCTATGTAATAAGAAATTTCAAACGCTCACTGGGTGTTTTGATGATGCAGGCTGCATACACTGATGGAGTAAGCTTATGTCTGCATGCAATAACAAAATCATGACCAGGAAGGCGGACTTTGTATTCCAGGCATATATTTTACTTGCTATTTACTTGCTGCTGAAAGGTCAAGTGGAACTCTGGCTTTGGCATCTATAGATAAAACGAAAACAGAGGATGGCCCTCACAAGCAAGCAACTGATTTTAAATATTCCTTTGTTCAAAAATGAAATCTGCATCAACATGGTGTTTGTGTTGACTGTTTTCAAGACGTCTTAGCTTCACTGGAACGACTCGCACGTGCTTCTTTCCTTCATTTGAGTCGATCCTGCGTGGGATTAGACGTAATTAAACAGCTGATCTGCTGAGTGTATAATCCGTTTTCCTAAATTAAGAAACTAGGTCATCCAATATGCAGCGTGCATTGAGAATTTCAGTACGTCGGTTCTGATCAGCTCCAGTACAATGAGTTACAAGGGCGATTATAGCATCATGTAAATTAGATTGCCTTTCTTCCAGTGATAGGCAGCCAATTCTAGCTCGTGCAAATTTCTTTAGTTCTGGGTTTGAATATGACATATCTTTCATAATTGCTCTTAGCTCAGCTCGTCGTTTTCTTTTTTTCTCTGCATCATTTTGTAATATTTTCAATTGCTTTTCATCTTTGCTTAAGCATTCTTTTGCTTTCTTTATTTGTACAAGAATATCAGTTTTTGCCAATCCAAATTCTTTCATATCATGAAGTTTCACAATTAGACTTTTTTGCTTCTCAATTTTCGAATTAAAATTGTCTTAAGCAAGTTTAATTGTCTCCTTTTTTCCTTCGTTCGTACTAACTTCATTTGTCTTGAGCTGATTTAACCCAACTGCATTAGAGTCTATATGCGCTGCTTGATTATTCGTGTAGATTTCAACATGGCTTGGTGCATCGTTTGCTTTGTTTGAAACCCGTCTAGAAAAGACAAGATAGAGATGCCTTTCTTTTTTTCAAATCTTGCAACTCACACAGTTTCGATTTATATGCATCTGGATTGCTTTTAATTTTGAAACCCATCACATGTGATGAATATGGTGAAAACATCATACAATATAGTAAAACAAGACATTACTATGGAAATGGATTAAAATGGATCAAATAAATCACAGTTGTTAATTTCCATGGATGAATACACATCGTTGAAAAGTCTTCGGTATTTAAATATAAATGAACACTCCTTGACCAAGTTTGGTATGATTCGGATATTCGGATCACTTTCTGTGGGAAAATTGTTATTATGGTCAAAAATAAATTGTCCGCGTCTAATTTGTGTGTAAAGACGCATATAGTTGTCAATACTACTGACGGAGCAACTGTCATGAATAAGTATGTAAAATTAAGCGGTAAACAGCATCAACTATGCTATGCACAGGAACGATCAATGATTTAAATGTGATAGATGATAAGTCCAATGAAGAAAAACTCTCAGGAAAGATTTATTCAGAAAAAGTGATATCAGAGATAAGATTGAATTTGGACTCTGCCAGTTCACAATTGAATTGGAAATTTGTCAAAATGATGATTTTGAGAACAGTAATATTGCATTTTCATAATGAACTCGACATTTTTCAAAAAGGATTCGTCAATAATTTAAAATTTCAATTTATAAATATTTATTGACAACTCGTTCAACAAACATTTGCCAAGAAAAACTCAAATTTCTTCGGATATTAGACAACTTATCATTGAAAAGGGAGCTGATTTCTAAAGTTGCAGATGAACTCCGTTTGAAACGAACCACTATATATTCAATTGTGGATATATATATATATATATATATATATATATATATATAAAAGCACTGAAAGAATGGTAAAAAGCAGTGTTCGAGGGCAATCTAAAATAATTGATACCTTGACTGGGGAAAGTATCGTGCGACAGTTTGAATTTAAACCAACCATAACACTGGCAAAGCTTAAACAACATTTCTTTGAAGTTTTTGGATTGAATTTAGCGATCACAACAATTAGATCATATTTGTTGGAATTAAAGTTTACATTGAAAAGAACCAATTTAGTACTAGCAAAACTGGAGTTAAGGCGATTGTTTACAACTGATTTCTTAACCAGTGCCGATGCAAATGATAGAAAAAACGTATCGATTTCAACATGTGACGGAATTATGGTCGATCATTAATAGGTAGTAGAGTGACTATATGGTACCGACTATCCGTCGAAGGAACACTACTCTTTTAAGTGCGATCAATGGAAATACAATCGTAAATTATAAAATTTTCAACGGAAGCTGTAATAAGGAAATTTTCTCGGAATTGCAATAATGGTTCAAAACCTCTCTATCACCAATGAAACTATAGTACAGTATTTATTAAACCTTCTGGTACCTCGGAACCCTATCAATTTTTTTCGTTTTCGCGGAACCCCTTCGGAAGTTTTTATAGCCAAATAAGTATTATCCACTTATATTATAATCCTTTTTGACATATTTGTCGATCAAAAAAGGGTGAATTTATTTTGAGCAATTTAAAAAGGGAAAATTTCCTATTAATAAACTTTGATAGTAATTTATTTGAAAAAACTGCCACAATGAAAATAAAAATAAAGTTTTACGCTAAATTGTTTTTATTTAAGTAAAACTAGCAAAGAAATATTTTATTAAAATTAAATATAGATAAGTATTTATTAAAAAAAAATATTAATCCAAAAAACATTTAATTCAAAAAAAGCATTAATTTATGTATCAATGGGAAGAATGAGCTTGCATTGACTTGCATAAATCTTCAATATTTGGCGGAAGATTTGTTAACGATAATCTTACGACTGATGTCAAATTTAATCTGTTCCGTTGTTGGGTTTTGGTTAAAGTGACTGCTGAAAATTCACTCTCACATAAATAAGTGGAAGGAAATGCGAGAATAGTTTAAAATGCTTTGTCACCTAAAACGTTGTACTCACCATTAATTTGAATCCAAAAACTAGCATGTGATAAATTTTCTTTTACATTTTTCAATGTCACGTCTGATGAGACATCAGCTAATAAATCTTCTTCAACTTTAGATAGAACATTTCTTATGTTTGTGAAATTGAATAGATCTAAAACCCACAATGTATCTGTTCTCGGGTCTTGCCTTACTGGAAAATATTCCTCAAATTTGATAAAGTTTTTAAATAATTAACTATAATTATAAATAATTTATTGGAATCGTAATATTGGTTTCTATTGTTAGCTACAATCATTTGATACGTTAAGCAGCTGAACATATCGAAGTGGTTGTTTTCAACTCTCTGAATCCATAATTTTTTTTCTTTTGTTCTTCTATTTTATTATAACTATCAATCATTGTTTTGTATGTTCCTTGTAAGGATAAATTCCGTTCGTTCAACAGTTGAAAAAATATCGGCAAGATAACATAAATTCGTGTTCCACTCCATGTCCTTGAAATACTGAACAAGATCACTAATTGTACTTGATAGAAAGGCAGTTATTTCTTCTCTCAGTTCATATGTTCTTTTTAGTATCCGACCCCTGGATAACCATCGAACTTCCCCGTGCAATAATAAAGTTTTATGAGATGATCCTATTTCCTCGTACCTTTCAAATAATCTTGAATTCTTTGCGCTTGATTTTATATAATTTACCGTTTTAACAGCTGTTGTTAATACCTGATTCAAATTAGCACTAATATTTTAACTCGTTAGAATTACTCGGTGATCATACATTGTGTATCTATTACATTCTAGGCTACTTTATTTTTTAGACTAATCCTAAATTTAGTATAGACTTTGTGAGAAATTAAAGAAATAACGGAATGCTGGAACCGTTATTTCTTTAATTTCTCACATAGTGTATAGTAATTTAATAAATTAAAGTATTTATAAACTAAAATAAGATATTAATGCTTATAGATATATTTTTACATACCATAACTTGTATAAAAAATAATTTTAAAACAATATATATGTGTCAATATATGTGAACTCAAGACGTTCTTTGATAACTGTAAATTATTCATCTGAAAACAGTTTTAAATTAAATTCATAATAGCTATTTACACCAGTGTTCGATTTCATTCATTATTTGAAACATGCTCAGGATTGTGTACATTATAATGATTATAATCCAACTAACAATTAGTTTTATACTAATTTTAACCGATGAGAAGTTAAACACACACTTTTAGCCATAGACAATAAATATTAATTTAAGGAAATTTCAAAATGTTAAAATAAATTTTAATAATCAGTTTATTGATTAATACAAGTCTTCATCTCCACACAGTTTTACACACAATTTATTATTTTATACACTCACATTGCATTATTACTCATGAACTCGTATTGTACATGTCCTTGTTCTTTATGCATGTTTTGTACCTATTATTGTTTATTGAGAGTGTATTGTATGATTTATCCAATCAAAATCTTATATGCATCAAATTATTAATATAAATGGATGTACATTTCAATTAATATTTATAAAATGTCTCTATTAAATTTCACGATTGATTTATTAAACGGTATTGGATATTATCCAATGAAGAAAATGATGAGATAATCAAGAACATTCTGGTGTTGATGAAACTTGCGGAGAACATGGCAAAAGATCGGCAAATTGACCACAACTATATTCTTAAGTTGTCATCCATTGAATTCAAAACAAAATCTTTCGAGAAACTTTTGAAATGCTATTCGATCATCAAATGAAATTGAGCCGAATCCTAATGGGCTTTTTATATATCAAACATATGCTTTTACAATAAGGTTCAAACTTCAAAAATTACTTTCAATGGTCTGTGGAGGTATTTTTATATTTGTTAATTATTCGTCGTATTTAATAATATGACTCAGATAATTGAATATAATATCATTCCCCGGGTTGAAGATAATGGTGGCTGGCAAGTGTTAATAGAAATCTCAACCAAATCACGAAAATCAATAGAAACTGTTGAAAAAGTAATGAAAATAATGAAATTAACTATCGGATTCGGTTTTGTGTATATTTTTTATCGAATTTGTCGTAAAATTTAATAAAAGTTTAAAATCTTATTAAATTACTTTGGTTATTATTATTTTTAATAAATATTAACAAAAAGTTTTCGATATTTAATTATTTAATGAAAACTTGTAAAAGTTACAAATAAAAATGTAATTAAACTTGAAAACAATAAAAACATGTTTCAATAAATAAAAAGTGTTTAAATCTGAATACAATCAAAACATGTACCCATTATATAACAATAAAAATCAACAAAATTGAAAAAACATTGTTTTATGCAAGATTTATTAGTAAAAATTTGAGAATTGAGGATCTGGTTCGTTCAATTGATGATAATCACCCATTCGATACAATAGTTTCTCATCCTTGACATCTACCCATAAATAATGTCCAAATGCAAGAAGACTCGAGTTTTTCACCACTTAATGTCGCCTGTCATTATTGCTGGACAAAGTGATTTTTGAATGTAAATAGTTGGTGGTTGCGCGTCCCTATTCTAGTCCTTCATTATATTTTCTACAATGTAATCAATACAATCTGTAAAATAATTACATTCATGTTGTTCAGTTTTTTTACGGTTAGGATCATTTACATGTTCATTGTCATTTGTAAAGATCACTTCACTAATTTCAAAATCTTCATTTATTACTGAATCCTCATCAGAAAAAACATACTCCTGATATCACATGTCTAATCAACACGTGATTCAAATCGCCCTAACTAATAAAATTTTAGAAAAATTAATATTGGAAATGAAACAGATGGGTGCTGTAAAAGTTCAATTTATAGTTCTCATTCAGTTTGAAAAAGATGGAGAAATTAAACTTAACATTTTCTCTAAATTAATTTCGGTTAAATTTAACCGATTTTATGTTCCTTAGAATAATATCGGTTTACGGTTGAACCGGTTCGCAAAATAATGGTTAACCGTTAAAAACCTGTTTTTACAAATTACTTTATTAGTGTCAAACTAGTTTAGTTTTATGGGCATCAGAATGGCACGAAATTAGATAACATCTGAGTTAACTGAACAATTAAAAGATGATGTTTTGAATTTTCTTTTTGTTTTTCATAGTACGAATATCGAACTCCTTCCATATGGTTACACTATAGAGGTCGACATCGATATTCAAAATAGTGTGCATAATTTATTAAATGACTTTCCTATTGGTCCTGAAAAAATGTTTTCGCCCAACTCGAAAGTGGAGAAGCTAATGCTTACTCATTGGTCAAAGAAGAACTGTTCTTCATTGGCGACTTCTAAAACTTTATATTAAATTAGGTGCGGTTGTTGGAAATATTCATAGGGCTATTAAATTTACACACATATTTAAATCATACATAGACAAAAAAATAAGCGATTGCATTCAAATTATAGATGCGATTTATACAGAAATTTTCATAACTTATTTAATAACAGCTTATAAGGTAAATTAGTTGAAAACCTTAAAAACGCTTAAATTTAAGGCTATGAAATTCAGCTGAAAAGATGATTGTATATGTCTCAATACTGACTTTAAGAAAATCAATCTAAATTGCTTATAATGTGTTTGCTGCACATTTCAATAAGAATACGATATGTTTAGACAGACTTAGCTACATAGGACAATCAGTGCTATATCTGTCTAAACTGCGGATGTATCATTTGCAGTATAATGAATTGTCAAAATATAAAACAAAATTTAACTGCGAAATTAATATCGTTGCCGGCGATACCGATTCATTTTTCCTTGAGGTTAAGAACTGTAAGCTTGAAACTCTTTTGCCGTCAATGATAAGAGACAACCTTCTAGACACTTCAAATTATTATCCGTCACACTCCTTATACTCAAGAAACCTTGACTCTGATAGGAAAATTTAAGGACGAAAGAAAATGTCTTGGGTATAAAGAATGGGTTTTCTCAAGACCCAAGTGTTATAGCCTTGAAGGCAATAAACCAACAATGACGGCTAAGGAAGTAAAGTTATTTTGGAAAGATTGGGCACCAGTTATATTTGAACTGTTATAATAATAATTGTATATTTTCGGTGCTACAGACTAGAATAGGGACGCGCAACCACCAACTATTTACATTCAAAAATAAGAAAATCACTTTGTCCAGCAATAATGACAGGCGACATTAAGTGGTGAAAAACTCGAGTCTTCTTGCATTTGGACATTATTTATGGGTAGATGTCAAGGATGAGAAACTATTGTATCGAATGGATGATTATCATCAATTGAACGAACCAGATCCTCAATTCTCAAATTTTTACTAATAAATCTTGCATAAAACAATGTTTTTTCAATTTTGTTGATTTTTATTGTTATATAATGGGTACATGTTTTGATTGTATTCAGATTTAAACACTTTTTATTTATTGAAACATGTTTTTATTGTTTTCAAGTTTAATTACATTTTTATTTGTAACTTTTACAAGTTTTCATTAAATAATTACGCATCGAAAACTTTTTGTTAATATTTATTAAAAATAATAATAACCAAAGTAATTTAATAAGATTTTAAACTTTTATTAAATTTTACGACAAATTCGATAAAAAATATACACAAAACCGAATCCGATAGTTAATTTCATTATTTTCATTACTTTTTCAACAGTTTCTATTGATTTTCGTGATTTGGTTGAGATTTCTATTAACACTTGCCAGCCACCACTATCTTCAACCCGAGGAATGATATTATATTCAATTATCTGAGTCATATTATTAAATACGCCGAATAATTAACAAATATAAAAATACCTCCACAGACCATTGAAAGTAATTTTTGAAGTTTGAACCTTATTGTAAAAGCATATGTTTGATATATAAAAAGCCCATTAGGATTCGGCTCAATTTCATTTGATGATCGAATAGCATTTCAAAAGTTTCTCGAAAGATTTTGTTTTGAATTCAATGGATGACAACTTAAGAATATAGTTGTGGTCAATTTGCCGATCTTTTGCCATGTTCTCCGCAAGTTTCATCAACACCAGAATGTTCTTGATTATCTCATCATTTTCTTCATTGGATAATATCCAATACCGTTTAATAAATCAATCGTGAAATTTAATAGAGACATTTTATAAATATTAATTGAAATGTACATCCATTTATATTAATAATTTGATGCATATAAGATTTTGATTGGATAAATCATACAATACGCTCTCAATAAACAATAACAGGTACAAAACATATGCATAAAGAACAAGGACATGTACAATACGAGTGCATGAGTAATAATGCAATGTGAGTGTATAAAATAATAAATTGTGTGTAAAACTGTGTGGAGATGAAGACCTGTATTAATCAATAAACTGATTATTAAAATTTCTTTTAACATTTTGAAATGGCTATAAATTAATATTAATTGTCTATGGCTAAAAGTGTGTGTTTAACTTCTCATTGGTTAAAATTAGTATAAAACTAATTGTTAGTTGATTATAATCATTATAATGTACACAATCCTGAGCATGTTTCAAATAATGAATGAAATCGAACACTGGTGTAAATAGCTATAATGAATTTAATTTAAAACTGTTTTCAGATGAAAATTTTACAGATATCAAAGAACGTCTAAAAAATGATACGATGAAAGTAGTTATAACTGTAATAGTGCAGGGGATATAGACAATTTAATATTGACGGATGAATCATTTTCATCTTCAATACTGACATTACATGAGGTAATGGATGCCGCTATTTGCAATGCTACAAGGGTAAGCGATGTAAAAGAAATTACATTAAAAAAATTTCATAAAAGAAATGAAAATTTATGAAGCAATTGGAAAACGAACAGAGAATCTTAACAATTTGTATAATGCAATGCTTAGTATACCACCGACATCAGTTGAAGCAAAACGAGCTTTTTCAGCAGCCGGTCTGTTTATAACAAAAATTAGAGCGTCAGATAGTGACAGTTCTATCAATATCATATTCTTTTTAAAGCAAAATTATAATTCTTCTAACCATTGAGTATTATTTTTTAAATAAATGAAGTCCGTCTGACTTTGAATATACATATTTAGATTAATTTTTATGATATAAAAATATAGAAATTGTTAAATGCTTTTAAATCCCGGGATTTCCCGGGATGACCCGGGATGTCCCGGGATGTCCCGGGATCCCTTGATTTTTTCTGAATTTATACCCGTATCTCGGGATATTATAATTTTCGGGAAACGAGAAGTCCTAGATAGTACATTGTGAGAATATGAATTGTTGTTGATTTCAAATGTAATAACTTATAAAAAAATATTTTACATTGTTTTAAATATATTTATTGAAAATTATCAAAATTGAAAAATAATTGATTATTTAAAATAAATCTTTTATAAAATCTACAATATTTGTATTTTTTCTATCCTATTTTGACTATAACAAGAACACTGTCGAAGTTTATCGTAAAAAGTGTGTTAATTCACGGGATACCAATTGTATCTAGATATTTATTTTGTTTTTTGTGTAATTCACAGAATAAATTTAGACGAATTCTTAGAATTCATAATTTGAAATTTTTATTTGTTTTAATTTTTATATATTATTTAGATTATTCAAAATTTTCATTGCTTGAATATATTTTTGTTTTAATCAATATGGGTTTTCACTACATCGCGACATTTGACATTGGATCCACTTACCTGTCCACTAGTAGACAAGCAAGTCTTATGAGTAACGGCATTGGTAAAAAGGAAATTTGACTAATTTCCATGAAAACAATTAATTGATTCAACTGATTTTCTCTCCGTTTTTCACAATGGAAATTTTAATTTTCCTGATTTCTTTTATTCTGATTCTTTTAATTGGTCTCGGAATCCAAAATCTGAGATCGAAATATCTTGATCATATTGTTGCATTTTGTTGAGTCTGATTTTATTTTCAAGGCCTGAGATCTATGAGAATTCTATTAACTTCAATTTTATTTTTATCCTATTTGTTTTTTTGTCGATAATAAACAGGAAACAACTTTTAGTTTCCACAGTGCATTTCGTTTTCAGGCATAATTACGTGTTCAATGATTCGGAAACAATTTCCAATAACGAAATCAAAATGGAGAATTGCCATTAAAAATATCCAATCCAATTGTGACTTTGTTGAAAAATAAAAATAAAAAAATTCATTTAATGAAAGATTAAGTTATTTGTAATTTTGAAAGTTTTTGTTAACTAGATAAAAAATTGATCTATAGTCTGAAAGGATAAAGATAAATAAAATAGTAAATAATAGATAAAAGACGGGCGAAATGTAAAAATTAAAAGAAATGAAAGAAAATTGAAAATTAAAAGATTATACTGAAAACAGCGGGTTGTTGTATGATCTGAAAGAATGAGGCGAAACAGATCAACTGGCGAAAACATAAATGAATATGATTTTTCTTAATAATTGCGATTTTGTGATATGCAAAGTCTTCGTTTCACAAAATCAAAAAAATAATACATTTGCTCTACGGTAAAAAAAGGCGAAAAATGAAAATTTAGATACTAAATGTACGAATAAGTACCCTTGTTGCACTGCAGTGAATTTGTGTCAACAATACAAACTATAAAAGTGTAAAAAACTTGCAGTCAAGTAACCGAAATTGTGAAAATAAAGTCAGAAAATAAATTATAAGGTGATTTGGAGTTAGAAAGGTATTAGAGAAAATTTAAGAAAAAAGTTTGTCGAACGAATTTATAATTAAGAAAGTGAATAGGTTCTAGGACAAAATGTCACAGGACAAAATGTCATTGGTCAAAATGTCGTGGTCAAAATGTCTCGGACAAAATGTCGTGGTCAAAATATCAACATTGAAAAAGCAAATAGTAAAAAAAGCATATAACCTTAATGTTACAAAATTTTACAATTATTTGCTGGCAACTATAGTATTTGCTTTTATTGATTATAAATTTTAGAAATAATATCAATATCAACGTTGTGTAGTGTAAAATAATATGATAACGTCTTCTATATAAAAACAATCGAAACTTGCCTACCTTAATAAATTTATTAAGCAAATTATTTTTTATTTAATGTGTTTATGTTTTAATCCCTCGCTACTACAGTTATTGGTTTTATTAGGTCGACTAGCATTTTTTTAAATTTAAATGTTTTACGTGCCATTTTGTCGCTAGCTATGTGCAGTAATATCTTTGAAGACTTAGACTACCATAAAAAATAACTTGTTTATTATTTATTTTTTTCAATGTTGACATTTTGTCCGGCTACCAGTGAATGAATAGTTATTGAAATAATGAAGAAACCAAATAAAAACATATATGAAAATTTAAAAAAATCAAAGGTGCGTTTGTGAATCAAATTGAGAGGAAACAAAAAGGGGTCCATTTTACAGAAGTTCTATATTTCTAATATGATTTGTGATACTATTGTGATAAATCATTTCCGTTGTGCAATTATGGTATTGTTTAGAGCTTTCACTTGATTACCCGATGCACGCAGAATCGGATGTGAAATAAAATTCAGCAATTTAACCAACTTCTATCAAAAGTTCAAGAATAAATTGTTAAAAGACTGTTGGAGAGTATGTTGGTATATGTGAAGAGAGATTTTCTATAAAGATCTTACTTGATTTTCGCAAAACATTTGATAGATTTAAAGGGATTAAAGAGCGAGAAAACAATTACAAAATTAAACTCAAATATTATAGCCCTTATTCTCATTAAACTAAAGTTTCTAGTTAAAATTATTTCTACACAATGTAATGAACTGTTTTTTTCCATTTTATCAATTTTAAATAAAAGTAAAATAAAACAGAAAATTTAATAATTCACAAAACTTAAAATAAAACCTACTAAGACTAAAATTTAATAAAATAAACCAAAAGTAAATAGAGACAAAGAAATATGAGAAATTCAAACTAATAAGTAAAAACAAAATATAAATCAAAAATTTTATAAAAATCAAAAAAAAGATCAAAAATGAAAGTTAGGTTTAGTGCAGTAAAGCATGGCGCGCTACACATTTACTATATAATAATGCGTGGGAGGTACAAAATGGTCCTGGGGATGGCGGTCCGAACCATACCAAACCTTCCATTAATAAATTCCACTGCTAGTCAACGTTTTTGTTTGTATAACCAGTTTGGGAAAAGGATTAAATTATTAAATATGCTTCGAATTAGACGCAAACAGCAATTGTGATAGGTAATCAAGAAAGAATGAAGTCTGCAAAGGATAAAGAATTTTAATTAATAAGTCTCTAATAATTTAATATTTCGTAATGAAAATAAACAAAAAGCAATGGATTAATAACAAAAAATAAAAAGCAAGTAGTATACCAAAACATTAGTGTTGCAAATAAATAATAAAGTCCCATTTCAAAACTAATAATATGACTTAATTTGTTAATAAAAAACACTTTAATTATTACAACTTTTATTTCAAAGAAACCTTAACACTAAACTTCATAAATTAAATTAAAACGGTATAACATAAAACTAAAAATTTTATGCATAAAATTATTACGCAAAGACAGACCGGCGTTTCGCCGGCTTTGTGCGTTAATACCATAATATAGTTGACCGGCGATTTTCCGGTTAATATTTTACCAATTTCAATTTCAAATGCTCAAAAATATTTTCATAACTTTGAAGGATTTAAATCCAAGTGAAGGGATAGACGCTTGAAAGGGAGTCATTTCTGATAAGTGGAAACATCTCGGAAAGTATTAGAATTATCTTCCAAGTTTCCGAATGGAAAGAATTAAATTCCAAAATGCCATATTATTAATAAATGTTTATGAAAAACTCAGATTTATCTGAGTTCTTTTCTTCAACCCTTGACAAAATGGCTGCAAAATTGTGAATCGCATTTAAATTTAAAAATTATAAAGTTTTTACTTTTTTCACATATTATACAAATAGCAATTGTAATGACATTACTTGTTTATTTAGCTTTTCTAAATAAATTATTACTTAACCGAGGTAGATATGAACGCACTGGAGTTTTTTGTTTGAATAAGATAAATTTTATAAATATTTATGAATATTTTATGAAGTTTTTATTATGATGGAGTGGTTTCTTTCCATAAATGCGAAGGTCAATGTGATCCTTCTTTTTTCCCACCTTTACTTATGAGATATTTCCTTATAATCTACAAGTTTTAAAATCTCATTTCTACCTGTTTGCACGTTTTTCAAACGCATTTTGCTTCAATTATGTCCGCCCGAGAATACTGACGCAATTTTCTCACTTAACTACATTGTTAATTGTTTCTATGATTCTTTTGAATTTATTTAAGTAATTTTATTTTATAAATTTAACTCAAATAATTTTTTAATTAAATCAAAATATTTTTGTTTTCCCTTGAAAATATGATAAGTAATTTTTTGGTCGCCTGTAATAAACAAATAATTTTTGATTTTTATTATGGTTGTTTTAATTACTTGAACGGGATTTTCATTTATTCCCAAGGCAATAATTATAACAATTTAGTTTTACCTAAGAGATTTATAAACCAAATGATAATAATAATAATAATAATAATAATAATAATAATACTAATAATACTAATAATAATAATAATAATAATAATAATAATAATAATAATAATAATAATAATAATAATAATATGAATAATAATAATATGAATAATAATAATATGAATAATAATAATATGAATAATATAGCATATCTCGAAGATAAAGTGCAATAGTACGAAATTTATTATTTTTTTAAATCAAATGCTTTTCTTGCTACAAAAAAGTTATTAATTTATTTTTTAATTAAAACAACTGCTTCTGACAACCTCGGTGGCACTGTATTCATTGACTTTTGAACTCGATCTTGTCTAATTCAATTTTATTTAAAACCTTATCACAAATGAGGTAAATCTCAAATTTATACCTCACCTTAAGATTAGAGTATAAAAATTTATAAAATAAAATAGGTGTTAAAAATTAAATAAAAATTAATTAAATATTGTAAGGATATTAAAAATATTAAATATTAAATAATTGTTTTTAAAGTTAACAAAATGATTGGAGGAAAATATATAAAATAAAAGACATGATGTTCCAGAATTTTGAAAAGCATGAGTGAAATATGGAAAAACAATAAATTAAAAAAACCAAACAATGAAATGCTTCAATGAAAAACAATACTTTTCTTAATTAAAAAGTATAAACTGAAGTAAGGAAAACAAAGAATAATCCAAATTTACATATCTTGGTGGTTTGTTAGCGATAAAGGATTAAATAACCAGAGATAACCATATGGAATGTAGTAGTGAGATGTGTCACCGCTAGATCATGTCACCGCTGGATCAATGTTTTTTCTAAGTCTAAAAGTACAAAATCTTTTAAGACAAAGACCATGACTCTTCAAAAAATTTCAAGGTCATTCAAAAAAAGATCATGACTCATCAAAACTTTTCAAGGTCATTCAAAAAATTTTCAATTTCGTTGGATGAGTCATCATATTTTTCAAGTCATTGACACAAAGGCCATGACACATCAAAAAATTTCTTAAGGTAATTTAAAATTTCTCAAAGTCATTCAAATTTTTTCAAGGTCATTGGATAAGTCATCATATTTTTCAAGGTCATTACAACTGTTGGTGTCCTGGGAAAACTTTATTACCATTGGATAATAACTTTCGTTAAATCACATGCCTCTCGTACTCTAGGGTTCAATTTCCCTCGCACACTACACAATTTACGGATCACCATCATACACCATGGTTGAAGACATGTTGGTAATGTGTATGATAGCCGAATGCTATTTGAGCAGGTGAGCACTGTTGCCATTACTACTCCTCGAATAACCTTCGTTGCCGGTTCACAGCAGCCGCTAGAAGGTCATACGCGTTGTTCTATGTCCTCCTGAATTTGGAACATACCTAGGACTACCATTAAGATTTAACCGACTCTTACTCCGCAATTATATAAAATTTTGGATTTACAAATATTTAATTTATGAAATAAATTTATAGACAATACATTTTATTTTTAAGCGAACAACAAAAGAAAACAACAAAAGTTTGTGCGAATGATATAAGGTAAATTCACAAAGAATTTGTGAAATTGTCACAATCCAACGGAGAGGCCTGATCAGTCGTCCCCATCAATATACACGGGCAAACAACGACGCTTGAACATCTTGCGGGCGGATTTGGCATGGAATATCTCGCATCTCTCCCTTGTGCGATCCTTGCATCGACCACCGAAATAATTAGTGGTGATGAGCGTCCGCTTGTCAGTTCAGTTTCTTCCATCGTTTGGTTTGGCACTATGGCAATGCTGGCGTGCGTAGGGGAGTCTTTGCCCGACGTATTGATTGTGATCTGGTTTGAAGAAGGGTGAGAAAAGAGAGGTAGCACCGGCGCGTATATTACTTCTAAGTTGGAGGTAGGACGATTATGTTTCTCGGAGAACGCACTTCGATACTCCCTCGTCTCCGAAGGTTCGTCATTTTGTAGATTGGCCTGTAACAGGGCATTTTCAGTCCTGCGTCTCTGTCTCCGGCGGCGGTTCCTGTTGGGTTTGTGCCGTCGGTTTCCCGAAGTATTTTCGGAGATAATCGATGGATGATTTTAGGGGATTATATCTAGTTCCTGTGCCAATCTTCTGCTCGACAGACGAGCTTGGAGTTCTCTTTCAGTGAAAATTTGCCAGAGCTCAGCACTCTGCTCGGATATAGTAATCTACTGGCTCCGGTTCCCAATAATTAAATCGTCGCGGGCTCGAGAGAGTCGTGAGATCTTCTGGTAGAGCCCCTTGGTTGTTTCCGGAGAGCACCAAGTGCCATTAACTTTGTAATATTCTTCCTTAAGAATGGCATTCGCTCGTTCTAACTTCTCGATCTTCTGAGTCATTAGTAGAGTTATTAGTAGGTAGTTAGGGGCCTTTCGCGCCCACACACCATTGCATAATAAAATGGGGGGATTATGTAATCAAGATAATTAATTTTTGTGTGCGCACATTTTTTTGATAATTTTTTTGCAATTATTTTTCGAATTTTTTGTGGATTTTTTTAAATTCAAATTTTGGCGAATTTTTTGAAATAAAATTGTTTGAAATATTTTTTTGAATAAATTTTTTTTTCATCCACAAAATTTTTTAAATCACACTATAGTCAAGGGGTGTTTTTGACTCTCGATAAAAAAGCATAAAATTAAAATTGGTTCAAATCGTCTACGATGGTCACAGGGGGTATTTTTTCATCCACAAAATTTTTTCAATCAACTATAGTCAAGGGGTATTTTTGAATCTCGATAAAAAAGCATAAAATTAAAATTGGTTCAAATAACCTAAGATAGTCAGAGAAGGTATTTTTCTTCCACAAAATATTTTCAATCATACTATAGTCAGGGAATTTTTCGACTCTCGATAAAAAGCCTAAGATAAAAATTGGCTTGAATCGACTAACGATAAAAAAGTATAAAATTAAAATTAGCTCAAATCGCCTACGATGGTAATAGAGGATATATTTCATCCACAAAATTTTTTCAATCATACTATAGTCAGGGGGTATTTTTTGACTCTCGATAAAAAGCCTAAGGATTAAAATTGGCTTGCATCACCTATCAATAAAAAAGCATAGAAATATTTTATCGACTAAAAAGCATAAAAAAATAATTCAAAACCTAAAAAATAATTCATCGAATAAAAAGCCTAAAATATTTTATCGTTTAAAAAGCCTAAAAAATATTTCTTTGATTAAAAAGCATAATGAATTTTTATTGCTAAAAAGGCATAAAATAAAAATTGTCTCAAATCGCTTACGATGATCACGCTATAGTCAGGGATATGTTTAACTCGTAATAAAAAACAATGCAATATTTGGTCTCAATATTTTCTATAGGTAAATATAGACATAAAATATAAATGGCTCAAATCGCCTACCGATAAAAATTGTCAGGGGTATTTCATAGGTTTGTTAAAAAAACAACTTGTAACATTTGGTCACACAATTTTCATAGGCAAATTTAGGCTCTAGATAAAAATAAGTTAAAATACCTAAAGTATGTTAAGATAAATTTTAAAAAAAATGTACATTAGGGTTAATTAGAGTACATTAAGCTAAATTAAAGGGTTTAAAGTAAATTAAAGTACATTAGGGTACATTAAAGTATATTAAAGTAAATTTAAGTACGTTAGAATAAATTTAAGTAAATTAAGGTGCCTAGAGTAAAGTATGGTAAGTAAATAAATGGGATTTTGAAGATCAACCATAAATTTACTTGCTTGATTTTCTGGATGGATTAGTGAACAACTATTGCTCGGTAAAATTGTATAGAAACTCACTTTACTAGCTCTTTTGATGATATTCATGAGGGTTTTTAATATCCATCCCATTTGACATAGTATTGTTTATCCTTACCCACAATTTTAGTTTTCAGTATTTTCTGAATTCTGAACACTGTAAGTTTGGAAATAACTTGTAATTCCTGTTCATAGAATTTCCCCTGTATTACATTTTTGTCACTGTCTTTAATAACATACATTACAGGACTCTGTTTAGTATTAATTTTAGTAATTTGAAATACCTCATCACTCAATTACTATCGAAATTTTTGATGAAAGGTGAAGCAGATATTTTACTTATTCTAACGTGATCATCGACTTTATATTTTGGTTTTGTAATTTTCACAACTTTTTTAGACCGTACTGATTTAGCTAATGTTTTCGAGCTGATATCTACGGGTCTCAAACCATTCAGGCTAGATGTGATGAATTATTATAACTAACAAGTATTTTCGGTAATACATTTATTCATATTTTATTACCTTGATGCACGAAATATTTCTTCAATCTATCCCTCAATGTCCGGTTAAATCTTTCAACATGTGCGGCTTTGTATTGAGAATGTACAGAATAATGATTAATTTTGAGACGATCCAGGATTTGCTTAACTTTACCATTGTAAAACTCCTTGCCTATTATAATAATAATTATAATAATAAAAATAATAATAATAATAATAATATTAATTATATTAATAATATTAATAATATTAATAATATTAATAATAATAATACCTAAATCGGTTTGCAAATTGTCTGGATGCCCATTTTTAAATATATTATTAATTGCTTTAGATATTTCCTCTGCAGTTTTTGTCTTTGTTGGTACACCTCATGCAAAACAACTGAAAACATCAATACACGTTAAAATTTATTTTTAACCTTTGTTAATGTTCTAATACGATATCATCTCCATCAAATCCATTTGCCATAAATCATTAATACCGAATGTATTATAAGCTCTCGTTGGAAATCTTTTCCGCATCGGTTTGTTTAAACTGTACACAAGCTGATCTGACAACCACTTTTGAGTTTCCTTTTTCGAATTTGGGACTCTTTTCTTTAACTTTGAAACTCCACCGAAAACAACATTTAGAAATGATTGTAAATTAGACATTCTTTTCATACTCGAAGCTTTTAGCAATGCATTAAAATATGGGAAACTCCTATGATTTCTTAAAATTTTAACTTTTTAACTCTTTAATCCTTTTAATAGAGTTTTTCGAAATTAGATTCATTGAGGGAAAATTCTCCGTTATTAGTTTTTTAGATTGTGTAAAACTAGTCTTTGGTGGAACTTTTTCAGTCTTTATTTTCATTTTAATACTTTGTCTAAGTTTTCGGACATTTTTAAGCCTGGATTTCATAAACATTTTTACGTGTTAATGTTTTCAACTTTGTTTATATACCATGGCACCTTCTTTATTGAAAATATATGCTTTTATCCGTAAATCATCATTGCATTGTTGTGTGAAATCAAGAAATATATATCCATGTTGTTATTTTGTAGTATCTTGAAATGCACTGATAAGAAAATTACGATTATTAGAGTATGCTTGTCGAGCAAGAAAATCAATAACTGTTGCATCTCTAGGATTCTTGAAAATAACTAAAATATTGCATATTTAAATTCCTTGATCAATGTCGCCACCCTGATGAAATAGATTTTGAGTAATAAAGATCACAGTAACACCAACATGTCGACTGATTTTTGTGAATAAATTATTAAAATCCTTATTTTTGTTAGCTTCCTGATACAAATCATCGATAATGATGACATCACCTTTCCTTAATCGACTTGACCAGTTTTTATCGAAACCCTTTACTATTTTCATGTTTTTCAATTTACAGAAATTATCTTGAGTTAATCCATGTTCTTCATCTGCAACCCTATGCCAATAAATCTTTTTGAATTTTGTTTTGAATAAATTTGATTTTAGTAATTTACACATAAACATAATTTTACCACTACCACTTGGGCCAACGATTTGATATACTGCACCATTTCTTAATTCCATTATTAATTTGTATAGTTATAGGTTTTTGTTTATATTATATAAATTAATGAACTCTTTCTAAATATCATATCATATCATATATATATATATATATATATATATATATATATATATATATATATATATATATATATATATATATTTATAGATTAATATTTCAATATTGTTTAGGTATGTTATCAAAAATAAATTATAAAGGAACTTTCGACGTGTCAAAAATGACATTTCCGAATGGTAAACCCCAGCAAATTGTTGATAGGAGTGGAAACTACCCTATAATATTTTTAAAAATCCGACAAATGCAGAATCGTGGGAATCAATAAAAGTAATGGGATGTCAATAAATCACAATATAGAATAAAGGATATTAAAATACAGTCAATTACAGTTACCATGGATATGGGACAATCTATCAACCTATATAACATGTCAACAAAATGTCTTTGTATGTTCGAGCCAGAATTATTTCCTGCACTGAAGCTTTTAAAATACAACCCAATGTGTCTTAACGTGTTTGCCAGTGGGAAAATAGTCGTATTAGGGTTGCGAAATCTAGAGTACAAAAATATTGTTACAGACATACACAATGAAATCACGGGATTGGTCGATATCTGATTGGCTAATGATTAATTAAAACAATTTACTTATTCATTTTTTGAAATGGAAAATACTACGCCGAAGAAAAATATGTACGGTTTACAGATGAAAAATAACATTCGATATGGTAAATTTATTATTTATTTATTTTCTTTTATTATTATTATTTTATTTAGAAGAATATGAAACTCTGGTAATTGGAAGATTACAGTATTATTATCCTCAACTCAACGCGATAATAAAGGATAAGCCAGAAACAATGATTTCCGAGCTCATATCTGTTGGATAATGATTGATTAAAACAATTTACTTATTTATTTTATTTCATTTTTTAAAATGGAAAATACCACGCCGAAGAAAAATATGTACGGTTTACAGATGAAAAATAACATTCGATATGGTAAATTTATTATTTATTTATTTTCTTTTATTATTATTATTTTATTTAGAAGAATATGAAACTCTGGTAATTGGAAGATTACAGTATTATTATCCTCAACTCAACGCGATAATAAAGGATAAGCCAGAAACAATGATTTCCGAGCTCATATCTGTTGGATAATGATTGATTAAAACAATTTACTTATTTATTTTATTTCATTTTTTAAAATGGAAAATACCACGCCGAAGAAAAATATGTACGGTTTACAGATGAAAAATAACATTCGATATGGTAAATTTATTATTTATTTATTTTCTTTTATTATTATTATTTTATTTAGAAGAATATGAAACTCTGGTAATTGGAAGATTACAGTATTATTATCCTCAACTCAACGCGATAATAAAGGATAAGCCAGAAACAATGATTTCCGAGCTCATATCTGTTGGATAATGATTGATTAAAACAATTTACTTATTTATTTTATTTCATTTTTTAAAATGGAAAATACCACGCCGAAGAAAAATATGTACGGTTTACAGATGAAAAAAACATTCGATATGGTAAATTTATTATTTATTTATTTTCTTTTATTATTATTATTTTACTTAGAAGAATATGCAACTCTGGTAATTGGAAGATTACAGTATTATTATCCTCAACTCAAAGCAATAATAAAGGATAAGTCAGCAACAATGATTTCCGAGCTCATATCTGTTGGATAATGATTGATTAAAACAATTTACTTATTTATTTTATTTCATTTTTAAAATGGAAAATACTACGTCGATGACATGTTCAGTAAAATCAAAGAACAAAATTGAAAATTATGGTAAATTTATTATTTATTATTATTAGCATTGTTTACAGATAAATATCAAGAAGTAATATAAAAGCGTTTGTTCTTCTTTTACCCTCAAATGCGAACAATCCTGAAAGAGCAACCAGCATCAATGATTCCAGATCTCGTATATACCTAGACAAATATTTGGATATTCAATATAATCGATCAAGCTTTATGGGATGTTAAGTTAAATCGAACAATGAAGGATATGGAACTCGAATATCCGTGTATTCTGGATTGCAGCTGTTGCGATTTCAGATACCAAAGATATGTGGAATGGTGCCTCGTCAAATCTGTTCAAAATGTTTGTAAATATAAACTTTTTAGAAAATAAATGTTTTATTGTTTATTTGGTTGTTTTGGTTTGATTAGTAATATTTTTTAATAGTCTCATTTTAATAGTAGAAAATTTTTAAATAGTAATAATATTAGTGATTACAATAATATAGTAATAACAATAATAATTTGGTATATTAAAACATATATAGAAATAATGATAATCGAGACACACAAAAAACGCAATAACCATGCAATATTCATGCATGATTACGATTGGTTAATCAGTATCTAGCAAAGGTATAAAAGCTCATCTCCCTTTTATGAAGATCATATATCAAACATGACCAAGAAAATAGTGAGCTCTACTATCAGTCTCCAACCAGATAAGATGTTCCACAATTATAAAATGTATTTTTTATAAGAACCTATCAATATGCAATTGGCAAATCCGGTCAATAAAACTCAATTTCAATCTTTCGCTGAGACTCTCTCAATCATAGATATCAAGGATATTGATACGGTTTTCATAAAGATCAATTCGAATTTAAAATTCAATGAAAATGCATTCTTTACCAGTCAATATACCAGAAATTATGATGCATTTATAGAAATAGGTTTCAAAGAACAGGAAAACTGGTATTTAACAATAGCAATCCAAGGATATAAAGCTGATCAAAATGCTTTCTCCAATATGGAAAATTGTTACTTCTAGACTTTCACAAATATTTTAATGTATATTTTAATGTTTAGTGTTTAATAAAAGTATTAATGTTTTGTTTTCTTTGTTATTCTATAAACAAAATTATAATTAGTTTTAAAATGGTTTAAAAATGATGTCTGAAAAAGGTAAAATATAAAATAATTTATTTATTTCTTTTTGAATATTTAATAAGCCTTTTGTTTGATAAACTCGAAGAAATAACCGGTGTAAAAAATAGAGATATGTTGATTCTAGTTGAAGCATTGAGTAAAGAAGATTCATGTTGTGATTCAGAATGTCAGAATGATGATGAAGAAATTGTTAATGATACTGAAATTATTAATGATACTGAAGATACTGAAATTATAGTATTTTAGTTGAGCCTAACGAATTTAAAACTTGTGTTGACCATGTTATAGAAAATATTATGATAGAATCTTGTGGTGATGAAGAATGTACATGTAATAATCAATAAATCTTTAAAAATGTAGTTTTTTATTAATAACAAAGAAATATTTATTAAAATTTATGATAAACTTTATTACATATATATATAACCGATGCTCCAGTTAATAGTTTTAATAAAAATTTGATCCACCGTTTGTTTCTACCCATGGATCAATTTTTGCTTCTATTACCTGAATATTGAAAAATTAATAATAATATAAAGTAATATACCTCTATAGACCATTGGAAATAATTTTCATAGTCGGATCCAGATTTTAATACATTAATATACATTAGTCCTATTATTATTCGCATCCATTTATTATTTTCATCAAACATGTAACTAAATATTGATTGAAATGACTTCTTTTTCTCCACTGTTGTCAAATTGGGAATTTTTTCATAATCAAATGGGATGTCTTCAACGATTTTCTCGGTACGGTTTACCATGAATTTTATATTTTAATGGTATCATCTTCTTCTCTATTATTAGAAACCATCTCATTCAACAATGTTATAAAAAATGTAGTTTCTAGCATTGTATAAAAATATTTGAAAGTGTAAGCTTATTTATACTATATTCAACCAATCAGAATCATGCATTTAAATTGCAATGTTAAGAAAATATGTAAAAATATATAATGGAAATGACAATGATGATTTGTTGGCAGTGTTAACATTAACTTCTTTGGTAACTTGGTTGTTGAACTTCTTTCATTATACGATTGAACTGATCAGATGTTTTATTAGAATAAAATTTTATACTATATTGAACTTGATTCATCATTTTTTCATTAAGTTTACGATTTTCATTCAATTCTAATATCGATTTTCGTAATTCATTTTTGATAATACCAATGGTCTTATTTAAATATATATTATCATCATATAATTCGTTTTTAGCTCTTTTTAAAGTCTCATATGTATGTTCAAATCGGAATTCTAAATTACTCATTCTTTCAGATAATCTTTTGACTGGAGTTTTCAAATATCTAGGCCTATCTATCATATACAAAATATCCAAAAACACTGCTGTATCAGGACATATGCATCTTGTTGAATTTTTACCTTGAACGGTTACAACAATTGAGTTAGCCATATTAAAAACTAATATTATTATTAAAATTTCTTTAATCATTTTCAAATCCATATAAATTAATATTTATTGTTTATAGCTAAAAGTTTGTGTGTGTGTATAACTTCTCATTGGTTTAAATTAGTATAAAAGTAATTGTTATTTCAATGTTTATCATTAAAATGAATGTACCGAGCGCAGTTAAACATTACGGTAATTTATTATTACTATTATTATTATTATTATTAACTATTTTTAGATGAGTATTTTAAATTTATCAAAAAACATCTTGAACTCTATTATCCAGATATACATGAAATATTAAAGGATAAGCCAGCATCAATAATTGAAGACTTGGTATTCAATCATACATCTATATAGATATTTTCCGTAATCGACGAGTTCCTATGGGATATCGAACAAAACAAAATGTCAAAAGATATGGAACCTGAATATCCATGAGGTGATGGCTGTCATTGCTGCGCTGTCCGATATCGGAGGTATGTGGAATGGGCTTTGAATAAAGCTCTTCGACAATATTACTGTAGTAGAATTATTTCTTAATAATAAAAGTTTTTGTTGTATATGTTTTGGTTTTTATTATATATTAATAATAATATTAATAATAAGTAATGATAATAATAATAAGTAATAATAGTATTAATATTAAAATAAGTAATAATATTAATAAAAGTTTTTGTTGTATATGTCTTGGTTTTTTATTATATATTATTAATAATTATAATATTAATAATAAATAATAATAATAATATGAATAAGTATTAGTTAAAACATTACTTATAAAAATAATTAATAGAATAAAAATTAAAAATATATTAATAATTAAAACACTACTTATTTTTTTTTATAAGTAGTAATTTTAAAAAATAATATGACCTTGAAAAATTTTTGATGAGTCATTGTCTTTGTCCTACAAAAAATCTGTACTTTAAAACTAAGAAAAAAAATTTTTGCCGGGGTGGGGGTATGTGAGCCCACTCCTCCGGTTGTTTTCTATGTGGGAATATGGGGGTACAAATGATAAACCTTTATCTAACCCTGATTTTCAGAGAAGAGTTAACCCGCAAACGATGGAAATAAAAATCAACGATTTTGTTCATTTTGGACAAAAATGTCCAAGTACACAAAAATCACAGAATACCAAGAAATAAAGCTATAATTTATGAGCAATTCTTACAAATGTTGTGTAAATGTTCTTTGCATATAAATCTGTTATATTTAACACATGTGACAGTGCATCGTTTTCGATCAATACATATGTAGTAGTCACCACGCTTACATGGAGTCGACGATAGAGAGTCGGCGGCAGCAGTCCTTCTTCTGTCTTCTACATACGCACTTATTAAACTGTTACCAAGTTCAATCAGGAATAGCCTTCGTCTATGTGACTTGTTCGCATTCCATTGAGGCTCCACAAGATAGTGCAAGCCAAATGCATTGAATGCTGAGATGTCTAATATATTACAAAAGAATGCCACATGCCATCTTCGACATTTAAACTTTGTAGTATATGTTGCAACTCTTTCGTCTATTGCGTCAACTCCACCTTTTGTAGTATTATAAAAGAGAAGCACGTCCGGTTTATGCTTTGAACCGACATATCCAGTTATTTTGTTATGGGTAGTAGATAAGATATTGACAACTTTGTTCTTTTTAGCAACATAACTAACCAACATGGCTTTATCTCTACGATCTGCTGTACTTGTTGTTATCAATTCAATAGTTGAAAAAACTTCACGCCCCTGGTACCTTGTTAAATGCTTTGGTATGTCACGCCTCGATGCACGAATGGTGCCTACCATGGTGATACCATTTTGGAACAATCACTTTGATAAATTCAATGATGTGAAAAAGTTGTCACACGTTACATTTCTTCCACTACCATATAGTCCCTGCAACATATCCATTGTTATATACTCACCTTATGACACTTGCATATCCCGATCATCTTCTTTTCCCATATAAAAACGTAGATTCCAGCAATAATAGTTTTGTGACTCACAAACAGTCCAAAATTTCAAGCCGTATTTGGATGGTTTAGAGGGCATATATTGAACAAATTTGCAACGTCCACGGTATGGATAAAGTTGTTCGTCTATAGTGACAGATTCACCGGGCATATAACACTTTTGGCTATTTTCAACAAAATTATCGATCAGCAATCTAACAGCCGCCAATTTATCACGTAACAGCCTTCCTTTTCTTGTGTCGGGATTATCAAACCGCAGAATACGTCGGATAAGTTTAAATCAATTGAGAGACATAGTATTCCGGAAGATAAAACGTCCATGTTCAGCTGACCACAATTCATCTATACTTTCTCCAGCAGCACGATATACTCCTCGAAGAATGAGAATGCCAAAAAAGGCATTCAACTCATTTAACTAGAGCGCTGTAAATTGGTTGTTATACAACTTTGATTCTTCTCGATTTGTCTCAATCAAAATTGTTTCCATTGTTGCTAAAAGTCAAAAGAATATTATAACTTTTATTTAGTGTACATAATAAATTGACTTACATTTTATGGATAGAAGATTAAAGCAGTCTAACACGGAATTTTCCCCAATTCTTTGAGTAGCCCAACGGGTTATACCAGGGGATGGGCGGGGAATGTTTGCTGCGTTTACTCGACCTGACATGCCTTCATTAGGTGTAACCCATACATTTCCATTAGAATCGGTGAATCTATTGATATCATCTTATTCATGAAGATCAGCTGGATTGATTTCAACTTGTAGATTGTCAGCATTCTCACTTTCAGTATCGTCATAAGACAGCTGTTCTTCGTCATTACTTTTGATTTCATGTACATCATCAGCTTCCATCACAACTTCATTATCACTACTGCTACTAGAACTTTCTCTTAGAATAGCACGTAGAGCAAATGCTTTTGTCGCTCGTGGATGAGAACTCATGTCAATTGTGATATGTTTATGTAGTAGCAAACCCTCTACCCTACTAGTATAAATGTTGTATTCTAACACGACACTCACAAACTTATAATGAGAGTATGACAAAGTGCAGACAAACGCATGAACAAACCTAGGTGAGAAAGATCGTGAGAGAATATTATTATGTGAGACATTCATTGGTTCCAATATCAATTGTCAATTGTAAGTGTCACGTGCATTATTACCTGATTCCTGAAATGAGATATTCTAAGTGCGCCTGTGTGTGGGGGATGATAAGAGGGAGACAGACAGAGTACCAATGTCATGAGTGTAAAATGGTATAGTCTGCCTACTTCACAAAATGGACGAGAGCAAATAAGCTAACTAATATGAATGCAGAACTTTTTTGAAGATGTTGGTGAGACGGATACTACATTAAATTTCTTTTGTGTGTAGGCTAAAGCAAATTATGGTCAGAGAGTGGTTAATGGAAGACCATTCCTGCCAAAGCAGAGATGGAGAGATATGTAATCAATGAACTCTATTGTAAGAACTCCATCCGCCATCATGTGATAAACATATCATAGTGTCAGCCAGTCACAATAATTGTTTAAAAAAGTCTGATCAGCTTCATTTTAACGTCAGTATTTGTTGAAATGAGTTAACGCCTATGCCAGAAAATATGACATGAATTGTCAAATGAAAAAGCTAAAAACTAATACACAATGAATTTTGGACAAAAATGTCCATTTTTTCTCAAAACAGAATAACTTGTCATAACTTTTTTATTTTAGTAGTTATGAATGTCTGGTAGTTTTACTTGAATAAAGCATAAAAAATTGACAAAGTCATAGATTCACAAAGCAGGGTGTTTTTCAGTTTCCAAGAAAACGTCACTAAAAAAACAAAATGGACATTTTTGTCCAAAAAATCGTTTGCGGGTTAAAAGTGCGATGAAAACGTTCTACCAAACCGTTGGTTTGTAGATTATGTAGTCGAAAAAAGATGATGAATATTACGTATTTCGAAAAGAGCTTAAAATAAACTGTACTCAAACTGTGATCCACGGTCGGTAATGTAAGTTTTAGGAAGACCATAGCTTGAGATACAATTTTGCATTAAATACGTCGTATTCGTAGCGATAGTACTTAAATGAATGACGAATTATGCGGTCAATCATGGTTAATAAATATGAGATACCATAGTCACTAGGAAGTTGGCCGAAGCTATCAATAAGCAAAACCTCAAAACGATTACTATCAGCTCTTGGATGGTTACAAATTATATAACGCTAGCAAATTATGCATTGTACTACTCAGAGCTTTACGTCATGTGTTTTTGAATAAAACTCTAATAGTTCTGTAATAAAACTGTTAATTTGGTGTAACACAGCGCTTATGGATATATTCGAAGCATCAGTTGTTAAACGTAACGTCAGATCTTTTTTTAGGATAATGCAATAATTGGATATTAGCTATAGAACTTTATCTAAACTTTCATATAATTTAGGGCATGTCATCTTCATTCTTATTCTTTTACCCTAAGGTTTATTGTAACTTTTTCATACCGTTGCGTCTTTAGTCAATAATTTCAACATTTTTCTTAATAATTTTCCATTTAGTCTAGATTATGGTTGCAATGCTTTCCGATCCAAGATTTATTTGTCCCGGTCGATTTAAAATTTACGAATGAATATATTTTTTTAAATATGAAGTCAAAAATAATGAAATGTTCCCGATAAAAGCTGGGTACGTGTAAGCTAGTATTGATACGCACACGTGGAAAACCAACATTCGAAGCAACAACTCCACCCTCTCCCATTCACCGTCAGCAGTTATCAGAAAAAGGCCATTTTTTACATGATTCTTAATTAAGGCTATTTTTCCATGATATTAATTTGAGTCTATTATTTATAAAATTCTAACGCCGATGACAAATTTCGAAAGCACACAATGTTCTTGTCTTATTTTAAATAAATTGTTATAAGATTGTTCCATTTTTCATAATAAATGCATGATGATAAAAGTTTTGTGGTTTTTTTTGGGAGTGAATCGTAACGAGAAGTGAGGGGAGGTTGTCCCGGCCTTTAGTCCAAGAATTATGGCAACCCTAGTGTAGATAGATATGCGACAATGCTTATTTTTCTGATTTGATTATATCATATCAACTTTTAATTGATACACAAATTCTTCAAAATTTTGTCGTCGAACAAACTAAAGTAATTCTAAAATTCCAAAACCGATAGTGGTAACCAAAGTATTAATATCTAAGACATCATATATTGTTATGCGCTCATGATTATGATTTATGAGACTTGATTCATCTAAGCTTACAAACACCAAGCAATTAAATGTTTTATTAAGTACTTATATACCCGATTGATGGAAAACGCAAAACTGAATACAATTAGTAATGCGTAACTATAACGCATCGTGCCGAAATGGAGAATTATTATTTCCATTGAATAAAAATAAATAAATATCTCAATAAAGAAATAAATTTAAAAAACCGAATATTGAATATAATGCCAACAATACAAAAATTGTATTAATCTCCAGGTACGACAGCACAAATCACGAAGGAATTTTATAATAATACTAATTATGGAAATTAATATATAATAAAAACGAGTAATTTCATAATAAATAATGAGTGACTGCACCAATTACCAATCTAAAATCTATAATTATAAATTAAAATAATGAAAGGAAATGAAATAAAATTCTTGAATAGTTTACTTTTTCAAAGACTCTTGCAATTTAGTGATTTCTTCATGACAATGTTCATAATACTCAGCCTCGCAATCAACAAAATCACAGAGTAGTCTCGTGTGATAACCCTAATCATAATAGGACGTTTCACAAACTGATAATTATTATTATTATAAAATTCTTTAAATGTTTTAATTTTGTTTAAATAATATTTTTAAAATCATTTCAAGAAAAACCAAAAAACAAAGATTCAGCTATGGAATAAGAATGCGATTTCGTTTTTGTGTCGAAATAGTTTCAATTTATAAACCATATATTTTTTGGGTCAGTTTGAGCTATTTTTCCCATTTAACTAAAATTTTCGAATGCTGTTTTATAAATATAGAATTTTCGATAGTGAATAATCTATTTCGTTCTATTTTAGAAAAGGATCAAATGTTCAACGTCCGGTTTTATAAAAAATCCTTTCAAATTTCTGTATTTTAATTTAGATTTCATGGAAATTTTAATATATTTAAATTTCTGAAAAATTATTCGTTTTGATTCAGATCGTACAGTTCTTATAATAAATATTTTCTCTAGTATCGGTCTCATCAGTATTACTTGAATTATCTATTAGTCAGTTGCAACTCGTGAAATACTCACTCAAGTAAAACAAATTCCACATTTTTTAATAAACCGTGAAACATAATAACTTAATAATATTAATAAATATATAAACTTATCCATTTAATTTTTGGAATAATTTAAAATACTTCAAGATTATTTGATTATATCAGTTTTTTGCCTTTTATTTAATAATTATACTAGCAACTAGTCTCACTTTCAAATATAATATTTATAAGTTTTCAAATAAATTATTTTATAATTTCACAATAGTTCAATAATTTTCAAATATTTCTAAAAGTGCATTCCATTGACTTTCGAATCACGTTAATACTCAAACCAACTTTTGGATTTTGCCGGACTTGAAGCGTTGTTTTAATTATTATTCTACAGCATAAAGATATAAATCTAACTCAACGTGTTTTCAATCAGAATTGTAATTCAACACAATAGAATTTTATTGTCATAAAATTTAAAAATTGATTTTTCCGTAAAATATTAAATTTTACTTTTTTAATTTTTAAATAATTTTCCACGGGTAAATTTTACACAATTCTCTGTATTCGCCTATATTTCATATAGCACTAAAATTTGGAAATTTAATAGATGTCTATAATTTAAATTTATGTTTTCTTCGTCGGAATTTAATAATATATTTGTTTTCAGATGAGTTTTCACTAGATTCTAGAAAATCATTAATTTTTAGGTGCAAAAAATGTAATTATTTGCAAACTGAATCAATAAAACTTAATCCAATTTATGAAATGTTATATGCTAGAAGAAAAAATTGGTATGTTAAACTCCTATAGCCAAATGCAGATAATGAAAAAAAGAAAGCGATAGAGAAATTTAGAGAAGGAAATTATCTCGAAGCTGAAATATTGTTAGTGGGCTAGCACATAATATAAAGATATCAGCACCTTAACCTGAAAGTGTATAATCAATTATTCTATAAATATTTATAGGTATAATGAAATAACTATAGATAACTTAGCCGACATCAAGGTCAATCAGACTCTAGCTTTAAACGATAGTGAAACTGATCAAAAAGGAATTTCTAACTGACTTAATTGATTATACTGGCCATGTTGATTTAGTAGTAAAGTGACAACAGTAGCATAGACCATTAACAATGGAGCTCTCAACGTAGTTTATAGTGTATCCGAAATGTGAGTTCAAACAGAAACTGTATTGGAACAGGTCACTGTACCTTTATTGTCTAAAATGGATATGGTTTGTTAAGGCTGGTTTGTGCCGATCAAACAATGATGTCATTGCCTATAACTTATTAATTTAGAGCCAGGCGAAAATAAGGTATTCGGTCAACAAAACTATAAAATCTGATATAAAAGATTTGTAAGATGTTTCTCTTTCAACCAGTGATACGTTAATACACCGAGCACTTTCAGTAAAACCAATTTACAAAAACCACACTAAAGAGTGTTATTCAAATTTTAGAGTCTCTATTTTGTGGCCTGACATATTTTTACAATGTTGTGTGCCGCGAGTTAAAAGATTTCACATGTTGTTAAAGAGAATTTTTATTGATTAATTCTGAATCAGGTTTGCATTATTTTGAAGAGATCTTCCATAGGGCTTGGTGAAACTTGAATACTTGCTGTTTTTATTTGAAAATAAATGAAACTCTTAATGTTTAAATTAAGAACAGATGGAGTCAGAAATAATAATTTACTTAGAAATCTATTTAATAATGCAATACATGGAAGCATGGACATTAACCCAACCCCTGTTCTAAGGAATATCATCCTCTAACTTGATCCTTGAACAGATGAAACGTTATAAAATCAAAAGGATAATTTTTTATACAACTTAACTGTATGAGGTACCACTTATCGACTCGCATCTTCATCAGTAGATATAAATATGGTCCACGGAAATCTCAGTGCCGCTGATTAATTCAAAAATATTTAGAAAATGTGATTTTAAAAAACGGGAAATGTATTATAATAAAAACTCCTTAATGTCACGTTTAATGAAAATATTCCCTAAAGCACTTGAAATATAGATTTATAATTTGTGCATTATTAATTTCGACATTATTAATCAATATTCTGAAATTATTAACGAGATATTTAATTTTATTTGAAATTTTAACAGTGACTTGGACAAAATTTTGTGGTAATTTGATGTAGCAGTGTGACATGAGCCAGTTGAAACAAATAACCTTTCCTAAAATGATTAAGACTGTTTAACTAGACTTTTGTCTGCATGAAGTACTTTCTGAGCGGTCCAATTTTTTTTCTATCAGTTTTTGAACATCTTTCGGTACTGACCTTTTTGAGTGTGTGAACGTATTGTTTTAAAATATTTTAAGTGTATTTATAGTTTTTATTTTTTTTAAATTTCTTTTATTTTGTTTATTTATTATAATTTTTGTTCGAATGTCATTTTTGAGTCCTTTGAATTAAAATAAAAATCCACCAATGACATCAGCTTATTTTTACTGTTATTAACTTTAATTAAAAATAGCACTTGAAATATAGATTTATAATTTGTGCAGACCATTATTAATTACAAGCTTATTAATGAGATATTTAATTTTTTATGATGACAGAAAACGGTTATCAGTCAATGAGTTCTTACATAATTCTAATGGCGATTTATACAAATAGTGGCTGAGAAATAGAAATGATAAATTGGCAATGAATCTGGATAAAGCGCGCTTTGGATAACAGTGACGGAGATTTTTAACAATATGAACTTTTATTAATTAGCACACTTTCAATCTACAATTTAAATATGAAATTTAAAGCTGGAATCGAACAAGTTTTATATGAGCAGGAATTGGCCGAAAATCACTTGCGTCATGTTAAAAGAGAGCCACAAAAATAATTAATCGTGAGTAAAAGAAAAAATAAATTCAAACTATTATTTATTAATCAATTTCTTATCAATTTTTAATTGCGAGTAGTTTATTGCATTTTAACCAAACTTTGATTTCGAATTAAAAGAACAGAGACTAAGAGCCACAGAAATCCTAATGAAAGTAACTTGGCAAACAATTACATCAACTACATGTGGTAATTTATTGGTTACGAGATATTGAATTTTAATAAAATTAATTAGAAACAGCTTATAATCCAATGAGTTAACTACATCAAAACATTTTTCTACAGGTGAAAATTTCATATTTCTAATTTTAAAATTCGCATTTTCATTTTTATCGTGTGCTTTATTCTGTTTTAGGTAAGGGAGCATCCATTAAGCACAGCCGCTAAAAAAGGGGAGGGACAAATGGGGAAACTAATATTATACATAATGGATTAATAATGTTTTACAGTTTTTCTATTATTTTTTTATATACTATATATGGTAAGTAAGCGGCATGTTTCATGTCCCCTATTTTTCCCATCTGATCATTTTAATTGTTTTTCTCTATTTTTCAACCAATATTGCATACTACTACGTACAATGCTGAGATTAAATTTAATCTATATGCTTAAAAATTATTTAAATTTTTCTGAAAATAAAGGATTTCTATTAAATTAGGATTTCTATTAAATAAAGGATATCTATTTTAAGAGGGATGTCCCAGGGGTGAGGTGCTCGTAAAAAGGAACAATGGGATGGTGGATCAAAAATTGCTTATTTTTGAGGGACGTCGTTAATAAATGGTCCCTTATCAATAACTAAATAAAAATAAGGAATATTTAAACAAAATAACAATCATAGTTAATAATCATAGTTAAATTGTATTTAAAATAAAATCATTTTAATTTTAAGACATCATTAATTAAATTTTAAAAACGTAAAAATTATTATCATTCTTTTAAACAAATTTCTATAAAACAAAAATGTTAATAATAATGATATCAATAAAATAATATTATTAATAATAATAATATTACCAAAGAAGCAACAACGTTCTCCATCAATAGATTTGTCACTTCTAATTGTTGTTCAAATTCCATTTGCATACTTTTTAAATCTCTATCAGTCTAAAAATATTAAATTCCAAAAAATCAATAAATGTGAAAATCAATTAAAAATGTCTAGGGCTATATTTATGTGAAACTGATTGACAAATTATTTCTCCTAGCGGAAGAAATGTGAAATTATTGTTTCTGATAAATGCTAAATCAGAATCATTGTATAATTGTCTAAAACGCTAAAAGCGATCCATAAGCACACATACACAAACACTCATATCAACATTCACACATATACACAATGGACAACATTTATTGACAAAACAACTCACATCTGAAAGAAGTTTTTCCGGCGGTAACTGAAAAGTTTGGCATAGGTTGAAAAGTGCGATGTAATAAATAAATTATATAATGTACACTATGCAAACAAAAACCAATGAAAATGAGAGGCAGAATCGGGTAATAATTTACTTTTGATATCAATTAATGCAATAATTTTCAAAATGTTGAACAAGGGAAAATAGTATAAATTAATACACAATATCTACCGCCTAAAATTTGATGGAAGACCATAAATTTCAGAACTCTCAATAACTCGACTCTCTGTAATACATCTGTCATTTAGACCGACCTTTCGAGTAACATATTTTTTATGAAAACTTAATTAAAATTAAAATATTAATATTTAGTTTATTTATTTATTTCAATGAACCATTCAATATAATATATATATATATGTGTGTGTGTACAATGTATTTTATGTTAGAATGTTACTTTTTTAGTATCCAAATAACAGAGCAGATATAAAGAAAGCGTCGATTCTTTAGCACTGAACAAAAAGTTGAAGCAATTAAAAGGATAAAACATGGTGAATCTATCATCCACATATTCAAAGAAAAGAACTTGATATCGGAAGAATGACGATTAAAGAATAGAGATTTAATAAATATTCTCTGGCTACGTTTTCAATTAAAGCTGAATAAAAATCTTTTATTATAAAAAGATGTACGAATCTCTTGGAAAGGCTTTGTGTCTTTGGTTTGTGCAGCCCATTAAGTGGGACTATAATAAAGGTAAAAGCTCTCAGCTTAAACCAGTCTTTCTCAAAGCGGGCGATAAAGGGCCCAGAAAAAATGGGGGGCGTTGACGTGGGTTAAGAGGAAGATGGTAGATTTATAATTTCATTTACTTTATATTTTAAATTTCATTAAAATTAAAACCTACCTAATACACAATAACGAATAATTAGTTTATATTTCTACCCTGTATGATGGTATAAAAACTTAAAATACTTAACATAGATTTTGTAGGATAGCCCGCACGCGGTACGCAATCAAGTTGTAACAAGTTTCTGTTAAATAACGCTATTGGAGCAATCCGGTAGCAATTGTTCTGTACCATTAAAATTTATTTACATGTAATACATTTTGTATATTATACAATTAGATAATCTTTAGGGGCGGTGGCAAATCAAATTGTGTCTTAAAGGGGCGGTGGTTAAAAAAAGCTTGAGAAACACTAGCTTAAGCTAAAAATAGAATGTGTGAATGGTTTTTCGATTAGTGAAGGATGGCTAACACGTTATTTAGTTAAATATTAATCAAAATTATAGTCAAATGAGATCTCTGCGACGGAATTTTTAGAAGAGTTTAGAAAAATAATTAATGAGGATGAATACTTCTCTCACCAAATATGTAATTTAGTCGAAGCTGGTATGAATTACAAAATCCTATCAATGAAGGCATTTAGAATTTCAGAAGAAAAACTGCAAAAGGGTTTAAAATGAATAAGGAAGAAATAACTGATGTCGTATATGTGAATGCTACTGAAAATACAAAACCCAGGAGCCTTCATAAACATCAACATGAATGCCATGCCAATATAGTACTGGTCACAAAAATATTCATGTATAGACGACTTATTATTTGAAAAATGATAAAGAAAAAAAATTGTTATTGAAGTAAAACAATATCTGAAAAAATTCAACTTCCACAGAGCTTTAATAGTTCTCGAAAATATTCCATCCGACCTCACAAACATACAAATGGATGGTATTTGTCTCCAAACGTAATTTCACATATCCAACTTATGGATCTCTATTCCTTTATGTCAATAATAAATAGGGGGTCAAGGATTAAAAACAATAATTCTTTAATTTTATTGAAACGAATTAATTGTTATTTTATCCTTGCAATTTTAAATTGTAAAATGTAAAAGAGTATGAATTTAAAACATTTTTATAAATGATTCAAAATCATTTTTGACCAAATGTTCCTTGAATAGAGCCAAAGATAGTGAAATTAAAGTTCCAATGAAAACAGTGTCTGATGATATAAAAATGAATCAAGCGAGACGATGATCTCCGATAGCTTGGAAATGACGGTAAAGGAAAAAGAAAAATTAAAAATAAATCTCTGAAAAAGTGTTTCTAGTTAATTTTAAAAAATTAATCTTTCTAGTGCTATAACTGAATTGGTTTTTTTCAGTACCAAAAAGCTGCGCACATAAATTTCCGAGACCGACTGACTTACCCAGACGATTATGTTGTAAAGTATATGCATAACATATATGTATGTCGTGCGATTAATTTGGCGTAAAGCTTTAAGTGAATCTTTATAATTTTAAAAGGACCTCTCTACAGACTTGGTAAATAATTTTATTTTTTAATACAAGAATGTTTGATTTTACATTTTAGAATAATATTTTAGGGAAATGATTTATTATGTAAATCTGTCCGAAAGAGGTTCAAAGGAAACCTATAAGACTAGTAGAGAATCTGAGGAGGGTTCGGTTAGAGTGAAGATTTATTGACAGGAAACAGTCAAAATTTATTACCACTCTTGGTTGTATATTTCTCTTTTTGGACAATTTTTTAATTGTCGATCTTAGTTATTGTATGCACGAAATTAGTATGTAACTTTAACAATACTAACGAATGATATATTATATAACAATTAAAATATCAAAATTAAACTATTATTTTTGTCCCTTATAAAAATAAGTATTATACAATATATTTTACTTATAAAGAAATATTTTTCACACATTTTTTCAAAAATAGCGAGCATTAAGGGGTTCGTGTTGATAACGTCAATGGTCAATGATTAATATGATTGATGATGGCCCAAAATTTTGTTTTTCGAATTTATTTTACTCTCTACGGTTGCTTGATCGCGTCAGTTACAGCGATTTGTTCATTTATAAAATTCAACAAATAAAAATACAAGGACCAAACAACATCAAAATAAAACCCTACCATTGCGACCTCTTTCGCTTCCTGAATTGTGGAGATCAATATGATAAATTAGAACAATAAAAGCATTGAACTAATCAGCGTCCTCAAAATTAATGAACAATTTATTTTAAAAGTAACTTTAACAAATAGTCAAGTTTGTGAAAATCAGCGGAAAAATCAAACGTGAATAAATTGTTTTAAATATCAGATCAGATGGAACAAAAATATATAATTGATACATTTAAACAAAGCTATTTGTGAATTTTTAATTATATTTTTGTCTACTTTTGATATAACATTTTATGAATTTTTGTTAAGCTTTGTCATTTGATTTTTATTTAGTAAAACTCGCTACTATTAATACTAGATAACAATAATTTTAAAAGCCGAATAATTTCTGTTCGTTTTATTTAATATTTTCGTTCATTTTTTTTAAAATTCCAAATATTTTATTTTTCTAAATTATTATATTACAAAATATAAAAAGCTACAGAATCAATATTTATATAAAAAATTAAAACTGATTAGAATTTATATTTTTTATCAATTTACAATTTATGATTCCAGTACGCAACTTTTAAATTTGTACTTAAACATTGTGAATTCCTTTCTATGTTCATAGAAAGGAATTCTCAATGTTTAAGGACAAATTTAAAAGTTGCGTAACGGAATCATAAATTCTTACAAGTCTCTATTGTTATACTTGTTACATTATTACAGAGAACGCATTTGTTTTGCATTTGAAATAAATATTATAAACGGGCAAAGAAGGTAACACTAGAGCTATTGGTTTAGTGCGAAATGTTTTTGGAATCAACATAAATATAACTACTTTACCAGTACTGAATTAGAAGAAAGCTTATTATATTGGAATTCAAACAAGTCCAACAAAATAAATTTGTTTCTCAGAAGTCTTGGTGATATACTTGTTACTCAACTCTTAAAAAACAGGTAAACAGCTCAAAGCTTCGGATAGCGTCACGTAAAGCAATATCAAAAGTACTGAAGCATGTACAAGCTATAGACGGAGAAGTTGCAGGATCAAAGTTATCAAATATATATTCACCACCAACAAAATGTCGGAGAGTCCTTGAGGAAGATGTAAATATATCGAACAAGAGTCACAGGTGCCATATGTGCCCATACTCGAAATCAAAGATGCAAAAACAATATTGTGATACCTGCAAAAAGAATGTATGTAATGAGAATTTCACATCGACTCGTGAATGTTTTACATACATGAATAAATAAATTATTTTAAAAAAACTACACTTAAAAATTTTAAAAAATGTTTTTATAATTTCCTTTGTATTCTCAAATAAATAACTTTGTCTAATATTTACACAGACTTTCAATATAGAGACTGTAAAGCTCTTCTTAAGAAGTTATGTTGTAAAATATGTTAAGAGGTTTAGGATTAAATAGTTTCAATAAATTTCCGTTAATTCCCCAAATTTATAAAAATCTTTCCCATTTTCAATGGTATTAATGATTTGGATTTTTTATACTTTATAAAAAAATTTTTGGATATTTTTGAAATATCTGAAAAGTTGTAAAAATATTAAATTGATTGTATTTCATGAAAAATCTTACGAAATTATTTCTTAATTTTCTCTACAACTCAAAGTAGAGTTATTGGTATTTTTTTCAAAAATTTTCGGCTTTAATTTAAAAAAATTGTCTAAAAAGTTACTAAAAATAGTTTTATATAGAGTTTTTATTGATATGAACATTTCTACATTTTGAAAATTTGCATGTATTATTTGAATTGAACAAATTAAATGCAGACACGGGTAAGTATGTATGTTCCTATATTAAAAACTTTATTGATTTTTTCATTTTATTATAGGAGTTTTTAATGAACTGAATCAGGTGTAATGATATGAGATCATTATTAAACTCTCTAACCCTTTGGATACCGGGTATAAGGCATAGATCAAAAGTTTTACATCATTATTTAGAACTTATAAAAACGAACATTTTGAGATATAAATCAAATTTTTATCATATTCTGATCGTCAGATAATTGAGTTACAATTTTTCTAGTAAATTCAAGAATCATATAAAAATCCAGATTCTTCTAGAAAATTTTAGAATGTTTTAGAAGTAATAATTTGATATAAATAGACATCAATAAATCATTTGCTATCAAAACATTTATTAGTTATCATCAATAAATAAAAGTTCTTTGAATTTATATATATATATATATATATTATTTTGTAATAAGTAAATTTTGATTCAGTGCCTTCTTCAACATTCTTTCAAAGTAAATCTTGTCAAACTATCATATTTCAGTTATAATTGTTCATAAAAGATTTTTTATACCAAATGAAGGATTTTAGAGATTAAAATTTGTAAAAAAACTATTTTAAATGTGTAAAATGATTATCATGAAGTAATCTTAGAAAAATAAATTTACTTCGGTTGAAAAAAAATTCAGGACTCAAAAGGTTAATATTACTAAATTCTACAACTTCATTTATATTGTATTATTAAGTTTTTTCAATAAATTATCAAATTATTTCTATATATTTCGATATAAAGCCAGTTAGATCATTTTATATTATAAATTATCATAACATTTTAATAGTCAAAATATTATTTTACTCAAAGTTTTTTCCTATACAAGTGTAAAAATCTTATTTTCCTCAGAAATTCGTTGCTTATTGTCACTTTTTTCTACAATAATATTAATAAATTATAAATTTAACAACATTTTTTGATATACGTAAAATTTTCCAAAATTGAAAATAGTTTTCCCTATTTTCTACAGCATTTATAAATCAGATTAAGCTACCTTCTTAGTAAAATTTTTTCATAATGTTTTTTGGATTTTTTTTTGGCTAAACCAAAGGAGCCAGAATAAGAACCAATAAATTCAATCACAAAATAGGTTTATCATAAAATGCAAAATATTTATAAAAATTATAAAAATTAATATCTAGATAAAATTAGTTACGGAATTATTATTTTTAAAAAAATTACAGTTTATGAAAATAAAATTGTAAATGAATCTTATGTTTAAAAGAATATTTACTTACAGATCTTTTGGCTTCTTCAGTTACAACACGTTTTAATTTTGTTTTAATTGCATCTAAATCCAGACGTTTCCCCTCTAATTCTTTACGTTCTTTCTAAAATAATGATATAATAAGGAATTTCATAATAATAGTAATAATAATAATAATAATAATAATAATAATAATAATAATAATAATAATAATAATAATAATAATAATAATAATAATAATAATAATAATAATAATAATAATAATAATATTGATAATAATAATTATTATTTCTTAAAATAAAAAAATTAAAATAATTAAGAATATTTAATAAAAATGTTAAATAAATTTCAATTGATGTTTGTATGTGAATTTATCTCATAGAAAATTATCTATGATTAAAGTTATTCATTTTATCATTATTCGAAACAAGCATCTGGCAATAAATATCGACAGGAGACGAAATGAACAAATATTTATTTCTCCTGTACATGAATTCATTGAAGACAATTGAAAGATATTTCTGATGACACGAGAGAAAATAATTAGAAAAATGACAATAAATAATTTTCATGTACAAGCTGTGTCATCAAAAGCAAGGCGATACGGCTATATAGAAATTAATTCAGCAAGTGTCTAGTATGGGATATATGCTAAATAAGAGGATGTATGCTTGATAAATATTTCAGTAATTGAAATACCACGACCGTCATGTAAGGATCATGTTAAATAGACATACAATTCAATTTAATTAATATACTGATTCAAAAATTGGATATTGATTCATTTAACATTTAATTAGTATTATATGTAAATCATAGTTGTAAATAATATATTAACAATTTATAGGTAAATATAATTATAATATAAATGTAATTATAATATAAATAGTTGTAAAAAGTCTTTGTTGTTTTTTTGCTCGTAAAATAGTCATCTTGTTTAAATATTGTGTCGTAGATTAAGTTAGAATTTTAAAACCCATATTATTAGGAGAAATCAAATATTATTAGTAAACACCACAGAAACACCATTTTTACTTCATATTTCAACATTTTTCATGTCATCGTCGTTTAATTAGAAAAACCTATACATATTAGATTAATTTAAAAAATTTAAATTAGGAAATAGTCTTTATTAAATCCGAAAATTATTGCGCAAAATGCTACGAATAGTTTATCTTCAGTGAAAAGTATTGATAAATTGGTTGAGTTGCTGACAAATAATGGGTATTCGAAATAATTTGTATTATTGATGATAAAAGAGACTGTTGACAAATCGACTAAAAATCCTAAGAATCCATGTTTACGAAGGTCAGAGTGTAATTTGACAGATGAATGTGAATTAAGTGTTGACCTAAATATTATATCACTTATAAAGAAATCAGAGGTGAAAAACAAAAAAGTCCTTATCATAGTAAAAATTTATAAAAGAATAATGAGCCTTAATTTGTGTTAGTATTGCCGAACTCGTAAGGTTTTACAAATTATAAGAGGAAGTTAAATAAACAAATGAAAAATTTAGATTATAAGATTGTTTCTAATTCGTGTAAGGTACGCAATATGTTTATTAATAAATCAAAAACTCCGGTTGGATTGTGTTCTGATCTCGTTTATCAATTTACATGTAAAGAAACATCCATTAAAGACATCCTCAAAAATATTCAATTTTTGACCCCCTTCCACTTGTCCGTTTCTATCCTTCCTTATTGTCCCCATTTGCTCCTTTTGAGAAGACCCCTTCTTAAGAGACGTCCTTAGCGGTTACTCCCTAATGGATGTAATGCAACATACATTGGGGAATTTCTAAAATATGAGGTCAAATATTCCTGGGACACGTATTGATCGAAAACGGAACAAGATCTTTAGATTAAAACAAAGGCAATCTAAGAATTGATCGAAATACAGACTGATTCGAGGCGATTCAAATCAAAGAAATCTAAGCCGCAACAATCTGCAGAAAACTGATTCGAGAGATACGGATGCCCAAAAACACTAATCAGCGATCAAGGCAACAATAAAATGGAAAAGTAGAAAGACTACACAGATAACTCAAACAATCAATACGAACCAAAGCAAATGACACAAACTGGTATGAGAAATTACCAGAAATACTAATAGGACTAAGAAACAATCCCTAGAGCAGGAAATAATACAAGCCCTAGATATAATCAGTATTCGGACAAAATACAAACTTACCAAATTTAACAGTATATAATAACATCAAAAATAATAAAAGGAGAACATGATTTAAAAGGAATTCTCATAAACAAAACTTAAACTAACTACAGAACTGGCACTCATCAAGAAACCATTTACAAAGGCTTTCGAATCAAAATACGATGGTCCATGTAAAATATTAGAGCCAATACACATTTTATTCGGCAACACAGACGCAATAAAGTTATCTTTTCTGTCTTCTTCAAAAGCAAAAAACGCCCACTCGGTAAAACAAATTCAATAATATTTAACTATAGATATTTATTGTTTTGTGTTTAAAATTTTATGGATTTATTAATTTCATTTCTGAACAAGTCTATGACTTTTTATCCACAAAATCTAAATATCTTTTATCAATTTTAATAGGTTTTTGAGATTTCTTATAAAATCCAATTATTTTTAGTCAATTAATAATAATAGTATAAAACGGTGATATCTTTGTAGGAGAATAAACTAAAATTTTAAGCAAGTAAGGTAAGCTCTTGCTGCAATGTATATATTAAATTTTTTAATCCATTTAATATATACTTTGCAGCAAGGGCTTTTATAAAAAAGAACCGTCAGAGTTCGGAGAAATTTAGTCTTTGTGACAGGAGGAATTTTATATGAATTGTAGGAAAGTCATCTGTTGTGCAGGGGTTGTGAGCTGGTCCCAACAAAAACATTTTCATCGGAGAAGAAATATATTGTCCGTGGGTGTTTTACTTTGGTTAATAGTTTCTTTGACTTTGTCAAACGGTTATCTCGAGCATTTTCTGTAAGAAAGCTGACTTTTATGCTGATGTCCACATCCCAAACCAGCTACATTACTTTCTAATGCAATTATTGTATGAATTCTGGATATAATGAAGTAATCAAAACTCCTTTTTTCTTATAAGTATTTTTCCTTCGTATTATCTGTTACTGCTCTCTATTTTACTTTTTATTGCTTTTACAGTATTGAAAACCCATTGAGTAGTTGTCATGATTGCGAAATTATATGCCCGACACGAATCCTCACAATAAAGGGTAAAATTTCAGGTGGCTTCCAAATGTCGATTTAAATTTATTTAAACATCAAGGGTATAGCTGAAACAAAAGAGTAAAAAAAATCATTAGACTCTGTCAAATTCAGCCTGAACACCCTGTATACGTTATAAACATAAAAAATTAATTCAAAGTGCTAATTTTGCATTGTTTTTATGAAAATTAAAAAACCAGAATAAATATCTAAATTTTATAAAATATAGATACAATATAAAATTAAAAATTAAATTCGTTTTCGAATGGGAATAATTTTTACTTACTATAGTAAGCCTATTCCCATGAATGGAAATTTAATTATTATCTAATATCAGTAAAACTTTAATCATTATGTTTATAAGGTGTAATTAGTTATCACATTTACTAAGTCAGTCTTAAAGTAAACAGGTGTATAATCTCCAATTATATATATAACATCTTACCTGGACATTTTTAACTTGTTCAAGATAGCTTTGAAGAGGTTCAATAAACTTTGTTCTGGTTTTGTTCATGAGCTCTTGATGAGCTAATCCAATTTTATTGTGACTTTCTCCGGAAAGTTGCAGTGCAACACTGTAATTGCTTTGAGGTTCGATTTGATTCGGGTTTGCTTTCAAATCCTGACTAACTGAAATCATTGTGTCACCGACAATACTGGCTGGAGATATATGAACGATTCGTTTTCCATCAAGCTTCTCATATACCATACTTTCTAGTCTATAGGCTGTATTTTAATACTTAATTAATGGATGATGTAACATTTTGCTTTTAAAAATAAATACGTTTTTTGGAAACAGCAACATTCCTTTTTTGAGAAAATAGAAAAAAATCATAAATTTCATGATTGACTGTAAACTATCAATAACAATAGAGATCATATTCAATAATGGTAAAGAGTGACACTTAAACGGTAAAACCCAGAGAATAGTGATTCTTGACGAATCCCTTTCCTCTAAAATCTTTTTTGAAAGATTGTTTAATTATATAAAAATTTATTTATTTGTTTAAATGAAGTTTTATTATTTAATTTTTGTATTATTTGTTTAAATGATGTGTTTTGAAAAGTTATAAAATTTTTATTATAAATTTTCATTTAAAAAAATCCTAAAAATTTTTTTATCACTAAAAATTTTCAAAAAAAAAAATCATTATCAAAAAGTTAAAGAATTTATCATCAATAAAAAAGCTTCAAATAATTACATCTTTATTTATACATTAAACTTATAACAAGTTTAACCCTCTGATCCAGTAAAGCCGCTATTGTGGCAATGTGGTCTTTGACAAATACCCGTAAAGCTGCTATAGGGGCTATCGCTGCAATTCCGTTAAATCTACATCATTTTAATAAGGCTTATTATTTATTTACTACTACTATCAATGACCCACTTGCCGTGGAGCTATCGGGATAAAAGGGTTAGGTTAAATTAATAAAAAGAATGGTAATAAAAATTCAAGAGAATGGAATTTTTAACATTGTATTTAAATACATTGGTCACCTTCTTAAAAATATATACTCATATTCTCACCATCTGTGAAATATATCCCCATAATTCCCAGATGCTGCACTCAACCCTTGAATTTACCATTATTAATTAATGCTGCTTTATTATTTTTAATTGTGATTTTGCCAATTATCTTACATTGATGAACAGTTAGAAATTTTATTTTTATTATAAAAAGTCATATTCGACTGATGTTTTATATCAGTAACCTTCAATGTTAACAGTTTCTAACTTAATACTTTCAATACCGTACAGAAACACCCACTTCTTGTAATTAAGCCCTTAATTTTAATATTTTAACTTTTGAATGACAAAATCAAGGTTCCTCGAATGCAAAGAATGATTTGTACAATTATTTGACCTATCCTGTAAACGATCAAGAAACATTGAAAGTAAATGAGTTACAAGTTTAAAATTTATAAGGAAAAAGGAATCTATGTTCCGAGCAACGATATTAATGTCACAGTTGAATATTTTGGTAACTTTTTATACTGCAGCTAGTACATTGTAAGTTTAAAGTCTGTTCGATGATTCTAGGTCTATCCAAACACAACGATTCCTTGTCAGATAAAACAGAAATAAATTCATTGTTGATTTTAATCTTAAAGAATGCCACTAATAATCACAAAGTAGAAAGAACTCAACAAATTTTTCAGTATATTTATATAGGAAAATAAAGGTTTTTGAACATCCTATATATATAAGTTTTTACTTTTCAAAATATTAATTTATATGACTTTGAAAGAATAACAAGTCCTAATTTCGATAAACATCCAATATTTATATTACTTGTGTTTATCCCACTGTCTGTCATGAGCAGCCTTTATGGCGCACAATAATAGTTTATCAGTGTTATGAAATTCACCTGTAATGTTATATCATAAAGTATAAGAAATTCATATTTTTGTACATTTTACCATTCCATTAAAATTTAATTAATCGGAAATTTCAATTGTGGTCTCTGCATAATTTATTTAATTTTATAACATGATAGGCGATGCGGTACTCCTGGTATATATGAAAATGATCTATTAGAAAAAGACTAGTTGAATCTTATGTCATATCCATTTCAGAAATATTTACAGGTTTTGTTTAGGCAAATGTAATCATTCATGAATGCCATTAATTCTAATGGCTCTGACAATGAAGGTCGATTACTTGAAACTTTACTATCATGGGTGATATTTACTCAAATTCGTAAAGATACCATTGATGATGAAGGATTACTAGAATAAATACCTGACAGTGCAACTTTATGCAGCAACCATATCAAATATTACTGGACGATGACACTACAAATAAATTTTACTCACTTATATATTTATTCTTGATTGTCAATAATATTAGAATTGTTCGAACACAAGAGTATAAAGCCATATTTTTACATACTAAATAAAATATAAAATATAAAATTTGAATTTACAATTTTGTTTTTGGATACTATAGCTTCATAGTGATATTCCTGAGTTGAATGCAGAATAAGAAATTTAATTTTATAGGAGATGGATCATTACAACTCTAGTATTAAGAGGTACCCTAGAAAACAAAGAATGTATTGTTTATGACTCTGACTTTCAGAGTCTGACATATTTTATGTTGCATGCACTCACAAATTCATATAGTGCTGTATTTTTCTAAAGGTGACTTCAATTTAATCAATTTTGTTTTAAGATCCAATTCTTAATTGTGTAGGAAGAACCATTAAATTTCTACTATGTGTATTCTATCCTAAAGTTTTAGGTTCATATTATGAGTCGGATTCGCGTGTATATATATATATATGTATGTGTGTGTGTGTGTGTGTTTTATAATTGTAGAGTAATTATAATTGTTTATAATCGGTTTGCTCTATGACTCCTCGTGTTCAAATTTTGCAACAAAAATTAACAGAACCCAACACAAGAAACTTTTATCCGTATTTACCAAAATAAGCAAAATCGTCAATACAATATCTCTTTATCTACACCTTTTCGATAGACTTAAGTCAGCCCACGGTAGATCGCCCTTTGTGTATGCACATTAAATTTAAATTGGCTAGTATTAGTTTTCACTCGCTTTCAGACTTACCTCTCGAATATAGATACACTTTTGCTTGTCTCTCGTACACTTCGAATATATGCTTAATTTTCAACTCATTCTTTTTATAACGATTTTAGTCAATTTACAAATCATATTAAGTTATAATCCAATAACTATTTTGGTTTTAGTTGTGCTAATTTGGTAGACAACTTTTCGCTTTTTTACTAACACCGAAAACTAATTTTGGTTTAGTGATTTTATGAGAGAAATAATCAAATTATTTCCTCGTGTTTTTCATATTAATAATAAATTATTCATTAATTTTTAATTCATTTTAATTCATTGAATATTTTTTTCTAACATATTTGAGCTTGTCGCCTCATTTGCTATACGTGCACACCTGTTCCTCCCGCAATATGTCAATTATAAGTTTTTATCAAGTTTTAATCACTTTTTGTATTTATTTATTCGTTTAAAATATTACCGTTTTGTATTAACTCCAATTTAATTATAAAAAATATATTTACATATATAACACTTCACAAAACAAATAATTGATAATCTTTATTATTTGAAATTTTCATTCAAAATAATTTCAGACAAAATTTTCTGAAATGTAAATCTTTGATGACATTATTTGTTCAGATTTCAAATAGCCCAGAGAAATTCATAGAAAAAAATCACTTAGAATTATTAAGAAGCGGTGTCGTTAGTTTAAATGAGATGAAAAGCGCAATATTCAGTTAATATATAATTTGAATTATGGTGAAACTAGAAATTGTTTCAAGAATTGGAACAAGCAAAATTTCATGAAATCGTCAAATTTTGCTTGATTTTCAATGAAAATGTTTATAGTTGAACGACTGACTCCCCATTTTGCCTAGGATATTGAACTAGATTTGAATTTATCCGATGGCAATTAAACAAACAACCGCTGCAGCACCCCAATATCATTATTTCCTGTTCAATATCCTCACAATTATAATCGAAATCGGAAAACCAAGCGAAACGTTTGCGTTTGTCAATACAAATATTTGTTTTTGTAACGGGTTTTCAATTTCTATAAAGTGTATTCTTAACTGTCATGTCATAATATATAATATAGCATAAATAAGAGCGTTGGTGTGTCATATAAAGATTGAAAATTGTAATAAAAATAAATTCAATTCCAACAAATTGCAAGTTCCTAGATATAAATTTTATATTTATATGCATGATAAGATAAGCATATGATACAAATATATCAGATAAAACATAACAAATGATCCTTGCAAGTCTCACAAAGTATCAACAACTTCTTCCAACTAATTCGGTACATTGAATTTGCTTGAATTTAAAAAAACCTCATATTTCTCACGTTTCTTTCTAGTTATTTCCTTAAGACTCAAATGCATTTCCATGAATTGTGTAGAATAATTTTTATATACAACTCGCCGAATTTTATTCTACTTTATTGACGAAAAGGAACAAAAATATGAAATTCAAATATATATTTAATTGACATTTGAGTGCTTCCATTCATTTCATTTAATAAATATTTGTAATAAATTTACTAGCATGTGCGTCTGTTCGTTATTGAAATTAACACAAAAGTAATACTTTATTATTATTTATAATCGACAACTTGACATTTTAATTTCAATTATATTTTAAAATTTAATTTTCTCAATCGAAATGTATAATTTATCTAATTTCATTAAATTATCATTAAACTGATATTTAATTTATAAATGTAATATGGATTTAATTAATTTAGCTTGAAGTTTGATAAATTATAAAATAGAACAAAAGTTTTCAGCCAAAGGTCATTGGAAACCACATACACGGTACAACATAAAAAAATATATCAAAGCAAATAAAATGCAATAGTTAAATGATGACAAAATATAAATTCAAAATTACAGTATGTGTAAATAAAATAAATATATAAAAAATTAGATCGATATTGATATAATAAATTAATATTATAAATGATATTTGCATAATACTATTTTTTACAAATGAAAATAGAAAAATTTAAGTTTGATACACCGATCTGAATTCAGTCACAATTTCTCGGGTATATATATTATAATTGCTTAAATTAATATCGAGGAATTTGGAGCTCAGTAAGGCATCTGAGACAATTTATAAATAATAAATATAAATGATGCAGCGAATATTAAGTAATTTTTTATAAGACTAGATTCAAACTCATCCTTTTTTTATTATAATTAATCGTATTCATTCAATTATTACAAATTTATTTCAATATTTAGCTATACTTACATACTGTTACTTATACTTTATTATTATTATTATTATTATTATTATTATTATTATTATTATTATTATTATTATTAATATAATTTATTAATGGAAATTTGCTTACATAGTTATTTATTTAAATTATAATTTTATAAATGATTTCGTTGTCGATAAAGAATATTTTCAAAATTTATCTAAATAAGCCCAGCGTAAAATGTCAAAAATCCAAAAATTTAGCGACAAAGTTTTTTAAAGCTTATATTCAAATTTTAATATTAGAGAATTGGGTTATAAACTTTTTATAATTGTAATGACAAACCAACAACCCGATTACGAAAGATTTCAACAAGGCGCGGATGCACTCGGACATCTCCAAGAATTTAACCCAGCAAAATAAGGTTCTGAAGGAGCAGTTTATGGAAGAAGTGGACTCTTAGAAAAGGAAGTTTAATAACTTTAGTTGAAGGAGAGTATTCAATAAGGTATAACACAGCTGTCAAGTGCTCTTGACTGCAAAAATGGATTTGTGAATAAAATTAAATGATCCCACACATTTATAATATTGTTTGTTGCCAAAGAACAAACTTTTAATTTTCTGGAGAAAATATGGTTTGTTTCCAAATCAAGAATGTTTCAGTTATTGCACTTTTAGGTTGCATTCAAAAATCAATATCAATACTAAAAAATATAATGTGTCATAACTTGTCGATCAACTGCGTAGAAACTCCATTCGCGAGATTGAAAGTGTATCAAATGTAGTTGGCATTGACGCGTGGACCTCATTCGAGTATGCGAGTGCCAAATAACAGAACTATACAGAATCCTTAGTATCTTTTGTAATAAGAAATCCTTATCTTTACAAAGGCCATAGAAAGGAGATTGAATTCAAGGTCAAATGAAAAAGATTATAAAAAATTAAGAACTAAAAATTACATAGAAAATATGTTACAGATTTTACTGTTAGAGTAGTATGAGGATAAGAGCCCTTTAGCACAGTATGGGTTATCACTCACAGGATGAATAATCGGATCTTTTCTTCAAGATCCAATTTTATTTTTGATTTTTAAGGTTTTGATTTTAAAATCGATTTTTAAGTGCAACTAATGACTTTATAGTGCAACTTAGTTTTTTGTTTTATCGCGCTAATGGGCGCGGGTTTTACTGATTTTCAAATGGGCAAAAATAAAAGGAATGACGTTACAATAAATTTTTTGTATCTCTACAGTATTTGTCTCATGGAAACTTTTAAATTTATTTTTTATAAAATAAAGAGAATTTGAAGACCTTCATCTTTACTGGCCTCGAATTGTTGTAGTGGTTTTGTATTTGGTTTGTCCAATTAGCAACTGCCGAATAGTATTCAACAGAAGGAATTGTAATGTCACATTAACTCTCAACTAAATTAGAACTTTCCTTTATTGGACTTAAAAGCTGCAAACTTGTTAATTACTTTATAGAAATCAACTCGTTTACTGAATTTCTTCCAAGTGATCAGAAAGCCTTGACTGTTCAATAGCAGATCACAAATAGTTTTCTGTAAACTTCAGCATCGAAAAACTCCTCTCACAAGAACCTAGCGAGATACAGAGATCGTGGGAAATAGTTGAAGGCTCACTGAGAGAAATGGGGGAGGATCAATCGTTTTGGGCTTCTTCGTGATCTATCTCTGTTGCATTTAGTGTCTTCTCAGCCTTAGTATTTCTAATAAGCGATCTCCTCAAGAATAACCCATCATAGAAAGTGGGCAATTTAGTAATGGATAAAAATAACTTTTCATCAGTGGTAGATATCAAACTCTTGGCCTTAACAGCCTTGAAAATGGCAGCTACTGCCTTATTGGCCCTTAATCTGGTGCTTCCTTATAAAAAACTTCGTTCTTCCAAACTTCTACCATCTAATAAAAAATCATTAACAAGTTTAATCCTTTCCCATTTATAAAAAGTAAAGGCCATATGGAATGAGAAACAGAAGATAGTCAATCAGCACAAAACAGTAATTACATTTCAATAAATTCCAACACAGAAACGGATATCAGAGTATGTACATAAAAAGAATGAATTAAATCCGAAAATAATTATGGATGCAATATTAATAATCAATGCAAATATTTCTATTATTCAAAATAATTTTAAAGTTGTGTTTTAATATTTAATTTATAATTTGAAAATAATATTTATTGATATTAATTAAAAGCTGAAATGAAAAATAAATTTCCTACCTGGATTTGGTTGGATAAAACTTTCAATGGATTTAACAATTTTTTCAGTTAGTATTTGACAAAGATCTGTTTGGTGCATTAGATATTCAGTACGAGCATCATAAGCAGTCTTTTCAACATTAAATAACTTTTCCTCTGTATACTGGGTAAAGTTTTTGATTATAATTTTAAAATGTAATAATGATGATTACTTGAACAACTCGGGAAACAGCGCTAGAAGCATTTGAAATAAATTTCCCGAGATCCATGTAAATAGTTTTTTTTAAAAAATGAGAAAAAAAAATTTAGAGAATTTATAATTCAATATAAAAATTGAACACTAAATGAATATTACGCTTTAACAGAGATGTTGAATTTATCCATTAAAACAAATTCCAAGTTAGAAGTGATTTTAGAATTTTTAAATTTTATTTTAAAAATTTAAAGAATGATATAAAATTTGATTATTAAAATGTACTTAAAATAAATTTAATTAAATAAATAAAGTAAATTAACTAAAAATATGTTAAAACTGGAATTATTTTGATATCAGAAATCGTGTGACTATTGTGGAGCTATAGGTACTCGGTATGACCTTGACCCCAATCATAAAATTCTATCTGCCTGCCATGGTTACCGGTTGCTAGGCAACGTTGGTACTGTAACCAATGGGTCTGTGACCGTCAAAGGTGAGTTTTGTTTCCAAAACTGCTAAGACCCGGTCAACAGCTGGTTCAGCGAGCTACCGATGGAAGGTCTATGCTCGTCTTATCTTTTTAGGTCCCTTACTAACTTTACTTTACATCGCATTGTCCTTACCCCTCAGAGAGTTGTACTAACAAATGAATAACAAAGAAGATTTTATTTACTCATACATCACACTGGTGGGTTACAGGGTTTCGCTATTTGCTTGAATTAGCCTGTGGTTGCCCCAGTAACGCCATACAAAATGTTTTCTAGCTGCCACTTGGCACCCGTTGCTAGGCAACATTGGAACTATGTTCAAGTGGTGGATTGCCCGCAAAAAGTGAGCATTATTACTAAAACTGTAATTGCTCGGACAACCCTCGGGTTCAACGAGCTGTCGATAGAAGACCTTTGCTCGCTTTGCTCTGTCCCTTGTGTGAAGAGTTCAAAATCAGATTTGTATTGACTGCGGGAGATGGGACGACGGTTCGTGAACGTGATACGAGTATCCATGATAATGCTTGCATACAAGTGCATCTAGGAAATAAATTGACTATAAATACGACTATTCTATTCAAATCAACAAAAAAAAACACGTAGCATTTATGAGTTAATGGGATAGGTTTGACGTTGTGTTGCTCGACGTCGGGCACGCTCCTTGCGTCCCGGCCGACGATTGTTGGATGGAGCGGCGGACTGGTTTGTAGATGGAGCACTGTTATGTGGCATCTGGGACGGGGCGAAGACGAGCGGGTATGTTACTGCTTCCCCCTCCCGACAGACTGCTAGGGCGACTTCCAATCCTCTGATTTGGGTACGCAAGCTCTGATTTAGCTGTCGCTCTTCCGCCCAACCTTTTTGTGCCGCCGTGAGTCTGTGGTAAATAGCTTTCGTTTTTGTTGGATCTGACCAGGTTGCCTTTGTTTGTTGTATTTCCCGGGTCATTTGGATTATTTGGGCGAGTAGGTCCGCATTTGTCCGTCTAGCGCGATCCAATTCGGCTTGTATTAACTGCAGAGTCGACATCGCTATAATAAAAGAAAAACTTTCAATATTTCTTTATTGGGCTTAATTACATCAGGATTTAATCATTATAAACATATTTACGAAATCAATCTGATTACGAAGAGAAACAAGGCAAATGGCATTGGAATTTTTAAATTTTTATGACATCGACACTACAAACTAATGTCTTTTCCCTTGCCCGAGGAATCAGGAATCTTCGGTAAAATGTCGTTTTCGGCTGGTCCTCAGAGTAGCTACCGGATATGGCCGTCGGGTATCGCGGGCCGGTCGAGGTGGGTAAGCCTCCACAATACGTCCGACTCGGATGTCCTCTTCCACGTTCGTGAGGTGCATCCTTGCCTTGACCACATTTAACTCTACTTGTTCCTGCACCCTTTCCCATTGGGTGAGGAGGTTCCGTGCGTGCTCGTATATTTCTGCAGCAGGGTACTGTTGTCCGGTGAGTCCACAAGGGTCCTTTTCGAAGCCTAATAGTCGCCAAGTGGTGGGATACGACCACTGTGGTCGGAGTTCATTGTAAATCTCTGTGGTGGACTGTGCCTTCTTCTGACAGTGTTCAGCAGTCACTTGAGTAGATGTCCAATTGAGCGGCATGTCCTTTTCTAAAATATCATCATGGTCAGCTAGTTGCGGGTAGAGGAGTGGAAGTTTATTTATTCAATCGTCCGCTTGATTTTAATAATCATAAATGTGGTAGTGCAATTATCAAGATCTAAATCGTATTAACTTCAATTTTTACTATACTTTGCAATCGAAATAAGTACGGCCATTTATCTATACATTTATGATATAGCCTATTCAGTTGACTACCCTAGCTCGTGACTCTCCTAAAATTTTGAAATGGTTATAATGATTTTCAAAATAAAGCGACACTCCGTTACTATACTAGTTGGGTTATGGACATCCAGTAGTTTATTCATAATCGAACGGCTTGACATTTAGTATGGTAAGACACGATTATCAATTAATTAATTACTTTTCGTTAAAAGGGACAACTTTAATGGTCATTAATTCAGTTTTTAACGTTATTAAATTAATCAGGGGAAGCTATGAAATGTCACCTTATGAGTTCGTTTTGTCGGATAAATCTAATAATGGTCAAAATCTAGGTTACGCGGGAATTTGACAATCGTGTAGAGCTATTGTAAAAACACATGGATTTATTTATTTTATGTCGAGTCAACAAGCGATCTTGGAATATCGATTTAGCAATTTGACATTTATAAACGAACGGCGATAGTTGAATTCAGTAAGTCTATATCCGGTGTTTATCTTATTTACACTTTATTTACAGAATTTATCGATTTGCCTTAGGTATATTCACCAGAACTTAGTTTTATTATTGTATTGAATTGATTCGGTAAGTTAATATTTCAGCTATTCGAATACATTTTATTGACGTTTTTTAGAGAAAATTACTTGACTCTATAGCGGGTCTCGGAACGGATGCAATCGAATGCATGTGGAATTTTATCGTTTTATATTATTGGATTTTTATTCAGCATCTTTAAGGATATTTGAACCACATCGTTGGATTTAATTTAATTCATTGCCGTTGGTAAGCCTTGCTTGTAGTTTCAGTTTGTATAATGCTAACGTAACTCTATGATTGTTCGTTTTATGTAGTATTAATATAATTTTTGAGATTTTTACTTTAATTTATCTATCATCCTAAATTTTTGTTTTTGTCATTTTGATTTTCGTCGATTTTGTATTAATTCTCGATGTTTGGGTTTTTATCCCTAATTTAAGTTTTAGAAGTTTTTAAATTAAACGTTATCGCCAATTAATTCACTTTTATTTTGTTTTATGATGCATTAATCCACGGTTTCATGTTAACACTTTTCTCTTTTCTGTAATAATGACGTTAATTTTCTTTAAAATAATGATTTACATTTTATAGCAATGACCTCGACTTGATGAAATGTCGATTTAATTTTTTCGCAACGGATTTATACTTGCCTTCTAGTGACAGATTAATTTATTTATTTTACCATTAACTAATTAACTTGTTCAATATTTTTCTTTATTTTTATCCAGAAGTTACTTTATTTTAATCCATACATTACTTTAGTTTCAATCAATGGATTATTCTACTTTTAATCAATAAATTACTTAGTTTTTATCAATAGTTACATTAATTTTAAGCAATGAAATACTTTATTTTTAATCAAAGGATTGCTTTAATTTTAATCTATAGTTACTTTACTTTTACTCAAAGAATTGTATTGATTTAATCGACGATTTACTTATTTTTTACCCAATAATTACTTTAATTTTAATCAATAATTTAATTTAATTGAATCAATGAATTACTTATTTAATGAATTTTATTATTTTATTTCGAAATGTAAATTCAATTTAATATGCCAATGATTAATTTATTTCAAAATATTAATCCAATTTGGTTATATCAACGATTTCAATTTAATTTATTCCCGTACCCTTTCCCTTTAATAGGCCTTAGGCGCATTTTATGTTTATATTATATTTAATGAGTGCCCACTGGACTACTCGATGTGATGATTTTGAGCCGTGTGTAATATAATTTTAGGTCGATTTTACAGAAAATGAGAAACGAGGAAGCAGTCAAATGACTTCTTCCTTATTTCTCGTTCCCTCTATATGGATAATATTGACGTTACGACCCCTGCGTTCCGCACGCTGGGTCTTCACGGGTACATATCATTGGCGATTTTCCACGCACTTACACAAATCTGTACTATGTGGATTTTACTAACTTGCAATATGTGTTGGCTGTGGGCCGGAAAAATTTCGACAATTTACTTTAGTTTATTAAATGCATAAAGAATAATTTTTAGATATTATAAATATTTATTAATTTATCTAACAAATAAAATACAAAGTTACCCTACATTCCATTCCATACTTTTCATAATAAAGTTTTCATAGCAAAAATAAAATACCTCTCCCCCCACGCCGACATCCAAGCAGAGCTCTGCCGAGATTGCGAGGATGTGACGTGGAGAGAGAGCTCCAAAATAAAACATTTCTCACCTAAAAGTAAGGCTTCGTAATAAGATTTTAAACAAAATTCACAAAATTTTAGTTCAAAAAATGGTTAACTTTATGTGAAAATGGATCGTTATTTATACCTATTTTCTGTCCCTAACCTTGCGTGTTAAATTTGATGCAGTAAAACAAAATTCGACCTTGTTATTTTCTAGTGAATTCTATTCTTTAATTTTATTATTTTTCGATTTATTTTAATAATTTTTCATTCAGAATTTTTATTGAATTATTACTAATTCAAATTTTTTGATTTAAGTTTCATTTTCATGAACTTTTATTAATTTATTATTTTAATTTATTTTTTATGTTCGTTATTTTATATTTAATTCTCTTTTTCCTCATATTTGGTAGGGTTTATTTGGTGTTTAATAGGTTTATTTAAATTTGCATGTTATATTTGCATGTGTGTTACCGATCCAAGGCCGTTTGTGTTCTGGCCCAACAACACTATCAAGATCATTTCTGTCCCAATTTCAATTTGTGTTTTTTTTGCCGTTTTCTTTCAACACCCAGTCAAATACAAAACTCTAAAAATTAATGATCCAGTACACTTAAAAAAAAGACTGATTATGGATTAATCAGGAAAGACTAAAAACATATTTATATAATGTGGTTGGACATTGCAAAAACCTACTCTATTCTTTTCATGTGTGGGGTTTATGGTTTCGATAACCTTGACCCCAGATGTAAATGTTCACTGCGCCCCAAATAGTTACCCGTCGCTAAGCAACGTTGGTGATGCAACCATTGGCTTTGAGGTCGCCAAAGGTGAGAGCCACGCAGGAACTGCTCTGGCCCGACCTTAAACTGGGTTCAACGCACTGTCGTTAGTAGACCTGTGTGCGCTTTATTTATTTCAATCCCAACTTTCTCATACTCAATCTTAATCATTCTATAATTCAATTCTTTGACTTCCACTAATTATCCTAATTTATTTCTGTCATCCAATCTATCAGATAAGCCAATAGGATAAAACAAAAATTTATTTAATAACAATTAGTAATGTATTTTATTTATGGTGTAAAGTGGCCCGACGCTTGGCGCGCTCATTCCTTCCAGGACGATGTCTGTTCGGCTTTGGGATGGCCTTTGGAGCGGTCGCCGCATCTCTATAAGCTAGTTGGGCAGGAGCGAAGACAAGGGGATACGTCACCGCCGCGCCTTCTTGGCAGGCCGCTACTGCTACCTCTAGGCCTTTTATCTGTGTTTTTAAACTTTGGATCAGTTGCTTCTTTTCGATCCAAACCTTCTGGGTTGCTGTCATTTTTTGGTAGATAGTTTTGACCTTCCTCGGCTCCACCCAGGTAGCCTTAGCTCGTTGTATTTCTTTTGTTAACTGTAAAATTTGTTCATACAGCTTCTTATTTGCCAGGTGCGCGTTGTTCAATTCGCCCTTTAAGATTTGGCTTGATTTCATGTCTACAAAAACACAGTTATTAGATCTCGCAATTCCACATTAATATTACTCAACACAACCTTAAATCGAGGAGTTTTATGGATATATTTGTTAAAATAAATTTATCTAAAAATTAAACTTAATACTAAAACTAAGCTATTTTATTTTCAAATCACTAATCACAATGCGGTTCACGATGATTTCTATAGTCGCCTTGCCTTGGGGTCATCCGCGCGTAAAGGTGCTCACGGTGTTCATGGTTTTGCTCTCTCTCCGTCGTCATATTTCGGGGAAGGATCCTCCGCGGAACCACCACATCGATGGCCGTAGACTTCACATTCAACCTGCTATCGTCGAGGTTGAACGACGTATTATATGGCGGAGCATATTCGTCTGTACTGGGAATCCTCCTTGCGGCTGTCGTCATTGACGTTGGCTAAATAACGTCTGGCTCTTTGCACCTGATTATTGGTCTGTCGCTGATGTTCCTCAAGACGGGCGAGGAGGAATTCAGCTTGACACCGGATTTCTCGGGCCGGGTTGCATCCTGGCTCCCGTTTTTTGGCAACAAACGGGAGTTCGATCTCCTCTGACTGCTGTGGTGCTCCGAACCTCGACTCTTTGACCTGGAAGACGGTGAATCCCGCATCCCACATGGCCTGGCGACATCGATTTGCCGCATGTGCGGGGAAGCGCACCGTGATTCTGGATGCATCGATCCACGAATCGTCTAAACGGAAGAAAAATTTTTAATACTTAATTGGTTCACTTTGTCATTTGTTTTATGGGACTACTTCGTCATGGGTCGATAAAAAGGTGTCGTGTAACTATAGTGTTGTATTCAAGACATTGATGAGTATAGCGCTATAGTGGGTTACTCCGTAACGAACTTGAATCTAACGGAAACATTCGTCATAAGTATGTCATTACGGCAAATTTAACTTCTCCGACCCAGTTGGGATGAGGAGGGAATCCGAGATCTATTAATTCAATTGACAAGGAAATGACCTAAATTTATTATCTCTACTAAAACAAATTGGTTACTTTTCTTTAGTTTACGCTGCGTGTACGAACGGGTATTTTAATTATTTTATTAAATTTAATCCGTTACTTAACCAGAGCATTCCCATGAAAATAACTCATTTCCCTTATTTCCTTACTGCGTGAGTAAGGTAAATGTACACGACGATTCACTTAAGTTCTCAAATCTCGCCATCTGGACAAATTGATCGTTCCCACAAGTCTGACTTATCCATTCCTTTGTGGGGTTTATGATTTTTATGCCCTTGACTCCAGGTGTAAAGCTTTTCTTGCCCCCAATGTTTACCCGTCGCTAGGCAACTTTATTGATGCAACCATTAGTGTTGAGATCGCCAAAGGTGAGCGCCACATAGGAACTGCTCTGGCCGACCTCAAACTTGGTTCAACGCACTGCCGTTAAAAGGCCTGTGTGCGCTTTATTCATTCCGGTCCTTCTTTTCTATTTGGTCTTGCTCATCATATAACATAAATTTTGACTCTCATAATAGATTTACAATTTCGTTCCAACGTTAATTTATGAGACAACTCGAGAGAGAAATACATTTATTTGAAAATGATTAGTGAAATGCATTATTCGTGGTGTAGAGCGGTCCGACGCTTGATGCGCTCATTTCTTCCGGGACGACGTCTGTTTGGTCTTGGGCGGCCTTTGGAGTAGCCACCGCATCCCGGTAGGCTATTTGGGCAGGAGAGAAAATGAGGGGGTACGTCACCGCTACGCCTTCTTGACCGGCCGCTACTGCTGCTTCTAGGCCTTTTATCTGGGTTCTTAGATTCTGGTTCATTTGTTTCTCGTCGGCTCAACCCTTCTGTGCCGTGGTAATTTTCTGGTAGAGGATTTTAACCCTTTTCGGTTCTACCCAATTAGCCTTGGTCTGTTGTACTTCCCTGGTTAGTTGTAGGATCTGTTTGTATAACTCCTTGTTTACCTTGTGCGCGTTATCCAATTCGCGATGCAGGATTTGGCTGGGTTTCATGTCTATTACAAAAAAAAACGATTATTAGATCGCACACTTCTACATTTTATTATTCAATATAATCTTAAAGCCGTAGAATTTTATCGATGTTTCTATTTACATGATTTTATTGGTAATATAAAAAACTCAACCCAAACTAAGCTAATTTATTGTGATCATTCATTACAATATGGTCCATAATAACGTTTGTAGTTGTCTAGCCGTGGGTTTATTCGAGCATACGGATGCTCACGGTGTTCGTCAATTTGTTCTTTCTCCGTCCTCATATTTCGGGGAAGGATCCTCCGTGGGACCACTACATTGATGGCCTTGGAATTCTTGTTCAACCTGTGATCATCGAGGTTGAACGATGTATTGTATGACGGAGCGTATCCGTCCGTGCTGAGAATTCTTCCCTTTGCGATATCGTCATTGACGTTAGCTAAGTACCGTCTGGCACTTTCCACCTAGGCATCGGTCTGTCGCTGATGTTCCTCGAGATGGGCGAGGAGGAACTCAGCGTGACCCCGGATTTCTCGCACTGGGTTGCGTCCGGGCTCCCGTTTTATGGCGACAAACGGGAGTTCGATCTCGTCCGATGGTCGTTGTTGTCCGAACCTTGACTCATTGGCTTGGGATACGGTGAATCTCGCATCCCACAGGGCCTGGCGACACCGATTTGTCGCGTGTGCGGGAAAGCGCACCGTGATACGGGATGAGTCGATCCATGAATCGTCTAAACCAAAATAAATAAAACAGATTTCAACATCATTTCCTCCTATTACTATCAGACGCGATCATAAAAGTAAGTCAGACAACTCCTGGGTTGATTGTCGTTGGTTCTTCCGCCTAATTCCCTTTTTTACTGGCATTCGTTGCAATGAGTAATGAGTATTATTTTCGTTACGGATGAAGAGCGTGTATCTCTTAAGGTGAGCTATTATCCAGAGCTATTGGAAATACTAATAGGGGTAGTTCTGTAGTGGCTTCTCGGTAACAAATATAGGACCATCGGGGTGTTCGGTGGCAATATGGTACTAGGGTGATTTAGACTTGTCCGACCCAGCTGTGATGGAGGCGAAATCCGAGATTTAATAATTCGTTTAATAATTACAAGACTTAGCTTATTATTTTTCCCAAACTCAATTTTACTTGTTTTCTTATAAATAATACTTCTGTTGGGCTAGAACATAAACGGCCTTGAGAAATGTTTAAATGGATCGGTAACACACATGCAAATATAACATGCAAATTTAAATAAACCTATTGAAACATCAATTAAACCCTATAAAATATGAGAAAAAGAGAATTAAATATAACATAATAAACAAAAAAATAAATTAAAATAATAACAAAACGCACCAAGATCCACACGATACCAACACAAACATAACAAGAAAACACAACAAATTAGACAAAATTGAAAAATTAATAAAGGTTCATGAAAATGAAACTTAAATCAAAAAATTTGAATTAGTAATAATTCAATAAAAATTCTAAATGAAAAATTATTAAAATAAATTGAAAAAAGAATAAAATTAAAGAATAGAATTCACTAGAAAATGACAAGGTCGAATTTTATTTTACTACATTAAATTTAACACGCGAGGTTAGGGACAGAAAATAGGTATAAATACTGACCCATTTTCACATTAAACTTAACCGGTTTCAAACCAAAAAACCATTTTTAAAAACATTTTTTAAAAATCATTTTTGATCTAGAATTTTGTTTGCAAATCTATATTTAGAACTTACTTTTAGGTGAGAATTGGTTTATTTGGAGCTCTCTCTCCACGTCACATCCTCGCAACCTCGGTAGAGCTCTGCTTGGATGTCGGCGTGGGGGGAGATGCAATTTTATGCTTTATGTTTTATTGATTGGACAAGTAATTTTGTATGTTGATTATTTAATATGTTAATAAATATTTATAATATTAAAATTGTTTTTCATGTATTTTATAATATTAATTAATCTGTCGAAATTTTTCCGGCCCACAGCCAACACCAATCGCAAGTAAATAAAATCTACATATAATTCAGATTCGTGTAAGTGCGTGGAAAATCGCCAATGATCTGTGCCCGTGAAGACCCGGCGTGCGGAACGCAGGGTTGGAACGTCAATACTATCCGTATAGATGAAACGAGAAATAAGGAAGAAGTCTTTTGGTTGCTTCCTCGTTTCTCATTTCTGTAAAATCGACCTAAATTATATTACATACGGCTCAAAATCATCACACCGAGTAGTCCAGTGGGCACTCATAAAATATAATATAAACACAATATGCGCCTAAGGTCTATTAAAGGGAAAGGGTACGGGAATAAATTAAATTGAAATCGTTGATATAGCTAAATTATATTGATATTTTGAAACAAATTAATTTAACATCATTGCTTAAAAAATAAAGTAATCCTTTGATGCAAAAATAAAGTAATGTATTGATTAAAATAACTATCGAGAAAGTCATCGATTAAAGATAAAATCATTTATTAATTAAATCCATTGATTAAAAATAAAATACTTTATTGGTTAAAAACTTAGATAATTCTTTGATTAAAAAGTAAGGTAATTAAAGATTAAATTAAATTGATTCGTTGATTAAAGCGATCATTGCTTAATTTCACTGATTGCAAATAACGAAATCTATCAATTAAAAGTAAAGAAATTCATCATTTTAAAAGTAAAAATAACTCATTGATTGAACATAAATTGTATTAAAAATAAAGTAATTAAATTAACCAATGGATTAAAGGTAGAAAATAACCAAATAGAAAATAAGTACAAACCGGTTTCTTAACTTCACAATCCGCTAAAATAAATCAACGAGAAGTCATTACTAAAACGTTACATCATTGTTCTAACATCATTATTAAGAAATTGAGAAAAGTTTTAATAGGAAATTGTTGACTAATTTCTCATAGATTAAAATAAAAGTGACTTAATTGATGATAAGGTTTCATTTAAAATTATCCAAGGCGTAGATTGCGAATGAAAAACCCAAATATAGACCATAAAATACGAAAACCAGTACCTAATCGATAAAAAATCAAGAGTACACAAAAAATTCAATACGATAGAACAATTAAGACGACATCCAAACTTTATATTAATATTACATTAGATATCGAACCATAGGAAAGGCTTACCGCGGATTTGCGACAACACTGATGAGGTGATCTGAATTTCTTGAGAGACGATAAGTAAATATTTCCAACAGGTAAAACACTAAATAATAAAATCCCCAACAGAGAAAATTCCGAAGGCATGATGCAGGTGCTTGTCTTGAGAACGCTGCTGGAAAACGTTCAAATACAATGAAAACATGTAAATAATCCACGAACACACGATCTTAAAAGTTCATTCACCTAAAATAAATTTCGTAAATTACCAGTTGAAAAATAAACAATCTTACTCGTTGACATTTCCGGCGATATAAACATTCACTATCGTAGCCGAGTTATAAGTGGCATTCACTTCCTGCCCGTCTGATTTTCAATTGTATATTCTTCATTATATCTGTCGTCAATAATAGACCATATATCATTTTTCTTTATCAAGTTATGCAGTCGCCAAACATCTCAGACGGGGACTTAGAGTTTCAATCTCCAAATGTTACAGAAACCCCCTTAAGTAAATTTTAATTAATTTTTATAACAAATTTATAATCATATTCGAGCCACAGGAACGAAACAGAATCAACACCATACCATTAGTGAGTAAACTCTCCGGATTGAAGGCCGTGAATCAATAAGCCATACTTATTAACGTATCTTAGTGTTCTTGCATCAAACAAACCCCAAAATCCCGCCATTCCACCATTAAGCACGACAAATCAAGTTTTGGCTACGCACCCTCGTCACCCCCTTAGGCCAACAGTGTCGCAAATATTTAATTAGAAATTACTAAGCAGAAAATTTCGCCCTGATCGCATTAGAAAATTGTCAACGATTCATCTCTGGAGAAACGAATTTCTCGGATATTTATCTCGCGGAAATAAAGATACTGGCCTGACGATCGTTACCAACACCTTTTGTAAATTCCTCAGCCGAATCATTAGATCATTTTTTCATTATCATTCGACCCAGGTACTTCAATTGATCAATGGATCAGACATTAAGTATGAATTTGTAACCTTTGTAACTGTTTTGTGTTTCAAATAATTAAACGGTAATTGTTAAAATCACTTTATTTTAAAACATATGAATGTTTAATTATCTAGTCATTGTGTCGTAAAAGTTAATTCACTTAATTCAGTTCTATTCAAAATTTAATAAATGTCCAAATGACACTTTGAAAGGTTTCCTAACAGCATTATTTATTGATTTTTATTTTATATTAATACTTAAATATATATCTAACCGAATATTATGAACATATACAACGAATAAACCATTTGTACGCAAAATAAGATACGGCCGAAAACGAATTGCAATTATCATTTTTAACATCCATAAAGATTTTTTGAACGGACCCTTACGCCATGAGAACGCGTAACCCAGTAGCTTTGAAGTATCATTCTCCCCTTTTCCAATACATTGCCAGACCAGCCAGTAACACACGTTTAACTTCGAGCTCCGTGAGTTTTAGCACATTTGAAATTGAGTTAATCCAGTTTTCTTAAACGACGAGAAATGTTACATGATTGCGAACCACCGGATCACCGTCCCAATCTAAAAATGTCAAGAGAAATACTGAGTAAAAACAATTTTTCCATTCAGGACAAACTGGAGCTATGGTGGAACTCCCTGCTCATGTCGTGGAACAATAGAGGCAGGCATGGAATCGGGTGTATCAAGAGCGATGCCCTGACGTGCCCGAAGAAGACCAGAAAGAGGATATATCACCAGAAGAATTCATGCGGCAGTTCCGGAAGCTGTCTGATGAACCAAACCCATCCCAGGACATCCTAGCTCAGGCCCAAGAGCTCCTGGAAGGTCTCCTACAACACCAGCGCCAAGTCGAGGCAGCTGTAGCACGAGCCACGGAATACCTGGCCAACGTCAACGATGACCTGGCGGCAGGACGACTGGCAAGTAGTTACCCACCTTCACCGAGACCAATCCGGAATCTCAAGAGACCAGTGTTTGTGATCCCTGGTTATTCCCCAGAAGAAGGGATCAAGCGATTCCTCGCAGACGAGTGATCCTCGAAACAATGACAATTAATGATTTGAACTTTTTGTTATTTGGTATAATATTAGTATTATAGATCTAAAAATTCTTCCTCTTCTTTTATTATTATTGTAGTTATCATTTCATAAATATGTTTAAGTTTAAATATACTTATCATTATAACAGTCATCATAAAATTCAACCCTTATTATTCTAGAAATGGACCCCGTGAAGTTGCTCCAAAATGAATTAACCCATGCGAGACAGGCCAATAAGAAACTCCATGACCAACTCGTTCAAATAGTTCGGGAAACACAACAACTTAAAGCGACATGGATAGAACCCAAGAAAGTCAAACCATTATACCAAAAACTAGCCGCGGCTCAGAAGGGATGGACAGTTGAAAAACAGTTAGTGCAGAGCCTGAAAACTCAAATCAGGGGGCTAGAGGTAGCGTTATCCGCCTGTCAAGAGGGAGCAGCGGTGACCTACCCTTTAGTCTTTGTCCCTGCTCAAGTGGCTTACCGCGAAATGAACACTACCCCATCTACAACATCAACTATGACTGCGATCACTACTCCAATCACCCCATCAACAACCAGTCGTCGACCTGGACGCAAGTAGCGGGCTAAACGCCGAGCCGCTCGATCTTCCAATCAGTCTGGAACCTTATGATCCATGTATTTAATAGATAAATAAAGCATCGTTTACATATATTGTAATTCCTGTATACCTCTTATTGTATCATCTTAGGGTTCTGAAATAACATTGCAGAAGGGTTTAAATAAGAAGCACCACCCATTTTTTGCTTCCAAACTAACGTCAGTAAACCGTCAGAGAGACAATGGAAATTTAAACGCAAGGGGACCAAATGATTAAAAGCGAGCACAGGTCTTCTATCGACAGCTCGTGAACCCGAGGGTTGTCCGAGCAATTACAGTACTAGCGATAATACTCAATTTTTGCGGACAATCCACCACTTGAACACATTACCAACGTTGCCTAGCAACGGGTGCCAAGTGGCAATTAACCTCATTTTGTATGGCGTTACTGGGGCAACCACAAGCTAATTCAAAAAAATAACGAAACCCTGTAACCCACCACTTCCTTAACAAAAATTTATTTTAACTATTATGATTGGCAATTTTCTAAGCAGATGAGGCTAATAATTTTTCCTTGTCCGTTTCTTTTACCTCATATGCTTTCAATGGTAATTCTACTTGAACTATCAAATTTAATGTACTATCCACTTTACAGCATTGGAAAAAGATTTTGTCTAGGGTTTCCCAATCAATGAGTTGGGTACCCTTAATGTTACAATAGCACTTGAGTTACCAAATTTTGATTAATAAGCATATAATAGTAACTGATAGCCTTCATTAACTTTATCAACATTAAGTTATCAAACTAATACTTAACATTAAACTGATAATTTTTATTTAGCTCCATTAACCCTGAGTTAACCAGATACTTGATATCAGAAAGATAAATTTATTTGGATTCATTAACGTTACGTTATTAAACTAATACTCGGTATTAACATGAAGATTTTGTTTAAATTCATGATCATTGAGTTATTGGTTGCTACGTGAGGTTACAGTGATGATTTTATTTAATTGTTCTAATATTAAGTTAATTACAAAATAAGCTAATGGTTTTAATTTACTTTTCTACTGTTAAGTTACCAATTACTACGTAAAATGAAATAAAGCTCTCATTTAATTTTATTAATATTAATCCGTTAATTACCAAGTAATATTAGAATAATATGGTTTACTTAATTTTATTAATTGATAGGTAACCTGAATTTGACCTTTCCTGGGACAGTGAAGCATCATTTACAGGGTAACTATCTCCCCATTCAGCAGGTTAGGGTTTGTCATTTAATTTCGTTTGCTCATATTATTTCTCGTCACTCCATCACAAGCTAGTCAAGGTGATGTTGATGTTTCCTCGTTTAATCTACCATAATCTGAAAGTTCATGCCCCTCATAAGTATCGATATCGTTATCAAATGGATGGCCGTCTCTAGTAACATTTCATCTTCAAGCTGAGTGGTTTGGAAAAACTTATGGCCTAACGGAGGTTCCCCTTCTTAGATCGACAAAACTTTCATAAGGAAGAAACTTTGGCTAATATAAATTTATTCATAGAAGTCATAACAATTCAATTCTGAAATCCGGAACAATTGGCGTTGGGGTTGATTCTCCACGTCGGGTAACTATGACTCATATTCTGGTTAGTTTGATTAATAAAAAAAACTGAGGCTTACCATCTCGGAGCTCCTTGTTGACTCCATAATTATATCGTCTCCTTGGATCTCGAGTTGACTAATTTCTTTACGTTGATTAGTATTAGAATTCATATGGGTAGTGAAAGAGTGAATGGCGTTATTCATTTGACCCGTTTTATTTATACTTATGGAAGTACATAATTTGCCGATTTTCGGGTGGTATGAGTGCACACTGATTTGATTTTGGTGGAATGGTGTTGAAAGCGCAGGTAAAATTCGATTTTTAATTGGTGTACTTACTGCCAATTTTTAAAGGTCATGTACCGTTGCCTACTAATCGAACGATGTTTTTCGGCTGAATTGATTTTCAGAAATGTCAACTGAATGGCATAAATTAGTTACTTAATTTAATTTTCGTTATCATTGAATTAGATTTTTTTTGCAACTTACAATCTCAGGTAATTTTCTCGGTTGTTTCCCTATTTTTAGCAATTTATTTAGGTAGTTGTTGATCAATATTAATGTTCACTGGAACTTCTAGTCTCGGGAATGAGTATTCTTACTTGAAGGGGAGTTGTTTTTATTGCTTGATGTTACATGAAAGTAATTTTTTTTGTTATCGTTCCTCATTTGAATAATTACTCTTCAGATTTTTTCATCTCCCTTCGACGACACATGTTGACAATTGTTAATAAAATTGTTATTTTATTCATTACATATTTGATTATTTGGAGTTTAATAGTCAATTTTTACCGGGAGAATGTCTGTTTGAGCGGGTCTACTTTAGAGTTCTTTACTAGTTTATTCAGTTATGGGTGGAATTACTAAATTAAAAATTATTATTTTCCGGGCATTTACAGCAATTCAGTTAGGTGATTTCTTAATGAGTTTTGAAAGAATGCTGGAATATTTTAAGAATAACCTTTTTGATATGATTATGTTCAACAACATTAAATGTTAGGGCTTAGGGATTCGACATGTTGTACGAATCTTAAGAGAAAAATATCGTCTATTTGATTTCTCGGTTTGAAATTTAAATTTCGGTTAATTATCGGTAGAATTTTCCTCACCTAGGAAAACATTTGGTTAGTTATCGTTTAGTAATATTCGCCTTGAAGTTAGTTTAGTTAGTTATAATGAAAAAGTTAGAGATCATAGCAACGGTATTCAATTTGCGTTGACTCCCCAGTCACCTTTCCTTTAATTGATCTTAGGAAAATCTGTGTTAATATTACAATATTATGAGTGCCCACTGAACTACTCAATGTTTTAAGTTTAAGCCGTTTGGTGTCGTAATTTTAGGTCGAGTTTACGGGAGTTGAGTGAGGGCGAAACAGCCAAAAGGCTATTTCTCCCTCAACCCATTTCCCCTATACGGATTAATAATTTACGTTCCAGATACTGCGTTCTCACGCCGTAGCCTTCACGGGCACGAATTATTGGTGGACATACACCGCACTTACACAACTCGATAGGGTGTGATAAGTTGATATCTTGCATGATGTGTCGATTGTGGGCCGGAAAAATTTCGACAAAGAAAAAGTGTAGTTTCTTATTAAATATTTTTATTGAAATATAATTTACCACAATAACTTTGTTTATCATAATAACAACATAACTCTCTCCCCACGCCAATGCCCAAGCAGAGCTCATACAAGGTGGCGAGGACGCGACGTGGAGAGAGTTTTCGAGCATTCCTCCACTCACCTTTAAAAATACTGGTAATCTACTAGTAATTATACAGAGTAAAGCTGATTCTAGGTTAAAAACCGATTAAAATTATGTGAAAATGAATCGGTATATATACCTATTGTACGACCCTAACCTTGCGTGTTAAATTTGATTTAGTAAAATAAAATTTGACCTTGTGGTTTTCTAGTATATTCAATTCTTAATTTTATAATTTTTATAATTTAATTTGACAATTTTCTTTTTAACTTTTAAATTAAATTGTTACAAATTCAAATTATTTATTTTTTTTCCATTTTCATGGATTTTCGCATTTTTTGATAAATTGTCAAATTTCGGTCAAATTTCGGTCAAATTTTTATGTTCTCGTGTTATTTTTATGTTTAATTCGTGCGGATCTTGTTGCACTTTGTTATTATTTTAATTTATTTTCGTGTTTTACGATTTTATATTTGATTGTTTTTCTTTCTCGTATTTTAGCATGATTAGTTGGTGTTTTATGGGTCTGATTTTAAATCTGCATGTTGTATTTGCGTGTGTATTACCGATTCATTTAAACAATTCTCAAGGCTGTTTGTGTTCTGGCCCAACACCTTTATTTTTTATTACAAAGAGAAAGAAAAAACTCTTGTTCGGATATTACATTAACGATTCGTATAAATCGATTTTCTACTGATACCGACTCAACCATCTTCTCGTCTCCTACTATATTAGCAAAAACGACATTTTATTTGAATTATTACAATTAATGATCTACCTAAATGGGGGTTTTGATAATGTTAGCTTATCCGCGTCTGTGCTTCATATTATATAGCTGAAATAATAACTTTATTTCACGTACCAGAATTATTGTATCAACTAAAATGACAATTTTATCACCAAAGTTACTATATTAACTACTAGATACTATTGAAATAACAATTTTATTTAAATTACCGAAAATTAAGGTATTAATTTATATGTAATATTAAAATGACAATTTTATTACCGAAAAATAACGCATTACTAATAGCGTTTCCTGGGACATGGAGGTATATCATTACCAATAGTAACATTTCATGGTTTTTTAGATTTAGGATTTTGATATACAAGCTAACCATTTTGTTTGAGGTATTTTTGGTTTTAATTACATTGCCCTCGGATTATCTTCCCATCACAAACTGGTCAAGGTGATGGTAGCATTTTCCAATTTAATATTATTACGAATTGAGTTTTTATCAATGTCATAAGAGTCGGCTTTTTTACCGGGTGGATGGTCGCCTCAGATAGTAACATGATATTTGGTAAATGCCGGGTACTCCATTTCGAACTGGTTAAGGCATAAAATTTATGGTTCCGTGAAGTTTTTCCTCTTTAAGTTTGGCAAAGGTTTCAGTAAATAAAAAATTTCCGACAATACAAAATTTTATTTCATGGCAAGTATGAAAAATCTGTTTTCAAATCCGGGAGTTGGCATTGTGGTTGGGTGTTCACGTCATTGCATCTAGGTCTCGTATTTATATATTAATATGCTAGATTAAGGAATAAAACTTACCACTTCGGGAGCTAATTTTTGGTTCTACGATTATATCATCCTCTTGAATTCTAACTGGAGCGTCCTCATTCGATCGTTTAGAATTATAAGTCATTTTGTAGAGAAATTAAATGATGATATCCATTTAGTATGTGGAATTTATACCCACTGACCACTCTAGTAAAATCGGGTCGATTTGAAAATCAAATTTTTGTTATACGAATCAAATAATCACGATTATAAACGCAACAGGCGCCGAGTAAACGGTTGGCAGTGATGTCTTCCAAGATAACGATGCCCAGGTTGCTAAATAAACCACACTTAAGTAGGAAGCCGGGGTCGAAAACGAGAAGCCGTCCTTATTTTCGCTGATACTCCAACTTTCGATGCTATACAAATCCCTCTCTATTTTTTTTCTAGTTGATTTTCTCTTTTAGTTTTATTAAATTCTTAAAACCTTAATTTTTATATGTATTTTCTTTTTCTTTCTTCCAGCAGTATGCCGAGCGACGAGAACACGAACAATTCAATGAGGATCCCTCGCCTGCCCCCATCAATCGTAGCAATTCGTCATAAATATGAGGATTTAAAATTATAATATCGGGACCTCCAAACGAAACACGAACGAGTGAAGGGAACCTGGGCTCCACCAGAAGTCGTTAGGGAGCTCAGGCAGAAGATCTCACGACTCACGCAAGCACGCGACGAACTCATCATCGAGTCGCGTGCCCAGCGGATGTTGATCCGCGAACAATCAACGGCCCTACACCAGGCCTATACCGAAACGGAGCTCCGGATCAAGGTCCCAGGGAGTGTTCGGGCTGAGCAGATCGACATCATCCCTGCTCACCACCTCCCCAATGCCGTGGACCAATCTAATACAGTAACTAATGCTCCTATCTCGAGTGTGCTCACCTCTCAACCATCATCTTCCGGAGCTATCGAAAATAGGGCCGACTCCAACGCCCCTACGGCCCGTCGTCGGCCAAACCGGAACAAGCGACGTCGAGATCGTCGCAGGCAAGAAGAAGCTCGCCTCCGGAGAACTCAGTCGACAGATGGAGTAGAACACTTAGATGATCTCCCACCCCCTTACCAAGAGTTCGAAAACTCGGGGATGGATCCGGATATCCGATATGCCTCGCGAATCTTATTCTCCTCTTCCCCAGCTTCCATTCATATTAACCTGGTGGACGAGGAATGTGAAACACACCCGTTGGTGCAGACGCTAAGTGACCTTGAATTGGACTTCGATGAGATCGCGGTTCTCACGGGAATGGTCCCCAACGTTGGCCCCCGTGGCGAAATGGCTGGACCATCATCGCGGGGAAACGAGGATCCTCGAGGCCATCCTCCATCGTACCGACCACCTAAACGGAAATGCCTCCCGACGGATATGGACGCGGAAGAAAACTAACCGCCGGAAATCCCGAGTTTACTCACACTATGAGTGGTTTTTACTTCAACCAGTGCTCGAACTGTTTATTTTCATTTCCGTTTATTATTTTTTGTCCTTGATTAAATGTTGTTTTGTTTCCTAATAAATATTGTTACATTTATGTTTCTCTTTATAAATCGAAAGTAGGACCAATCGGAGATGAGGATTACGGACGCGCGGGGTTACGAGAACGAGGTTGTTACATAATCCCCACTTCTGCAGTGAATGTAATATCAAGGAATAGAGGGTTTTTATTGCGTTTTGAGGGAGAGCGTAAGTACTTCTATCGGCAGCTACGAACCAGGGAAAACGAAGGTCATTCGGGGAGTAGTGCTAGTAATGGCGCTCACCTGCTCGAACGGCATTCGGCTATTATGCACAATTCCAATGTGATCACCAATCACGGGTGCATGATAGTAATTAAAATTATGTGGCGTATGGAGGAGTTACCCCTAGTCAGGAACGACAAAAAAACGAAGTTAAAGTGACCAGAAGATCGGATTTTTAATTCTCCCCTACGACCAACAATACAATGAGAAATACGAGGGACCTCAAAATCGCTTCGAAGTAATTAAAAAGAAAAATTGGCTGAAAATTCTTACGAAAATAGAGTTTTGTATCAAAATTTGTGGTTTTTCTTACCACAATTAAAAGATTAATTTTTTATCGGACATTTACAACGTCTATGTCCACTTTCTCCACAACAAAAACAATTACTGGCTTTTGAATCTCTGGTTGACGTGGTTTTATGTCACGTCTTTCATAAAACGTGAGTTATCAGTGATAGTTATATAAAGTGAGGAACTCTGATAAGTGATTTAGATAGTAGAAAACCAGAATTGGTTGGTAGTTTGTATTTACTTGAATTAGAAGGATTAAAGGGTTGTAAAAAAGTGAAGCAACAGAGCTTAGGTTATTAACGATTGGTTCAGGTATTAAAATCGAAGTTGTGCAGTGGAAGTCAGAATCAGTAATTAAGCTTAGTTCGTATAAATACTGGGAGTTCTATGTCCGAGGAATCTCGACAATGGTCTGAGTAGGTGGTTTTGCAAGAGAAAAAAAGTTTTTCGGGATCAACAATTTGGATATCTGGTATTGAGAACAAGTTTGTGGTTATGTTAGAATAGTGATTGTTAATTCAATCAGAGAGGGTCATAATAAAAGGAGTATGAGTTTGAAGGATTGGTGTTTATTAAGGATTAGTAGAGTATGATATTATCTGGATCCGATTGAAGCGATGTTTGGTATCTAGCATCTGTAAAAAGCTGCGAGATTATGTCTCTTAAATGTTTGTTGTTGGTTGAGTTATTTATAAAATAGGTTTATAGGTAATTTTTCGGGGACATATTGTATGTTGTAAAATTAGTGGGCTCCAAATTGATTTAATAAATTTTCTAACTTTCCCCAGCAGTAGTTACTTGATTTACAATTTTGATGAGTGGCTATTCTGTAGTAGTAAAAAGGTGGTGGACTCAACCTTGAAGATTTTGCTATTACAACTGACTTAAAAGTTTGAACAATTTTTACGACATAAAATCTCTTGTTTAATCTCTAGCATGATAAATTTTCGGCTATTTTTATTTTAATTAGACTCTTAATTCGATGAATGTTCCTAATTTTTTCAAATTTCTAGCTCATTCAAACATAGGTAAAACAAGTAGGACTAGTGTCAGAAGATTGGTTTTGAGCAGTTATGTTAATCTCAGCATGTTCATCTGAATCTAAGTTTACAAATAGAGCATATCTGTTATAGGAAGGCAAATTATTGATTTCAATTTAATGATCTAATACAGTTTTGTGTCATACTTTTGGGAACTTCCTATCCACTTGAATCATTTAAAATTGAAGCCAAGAATAAGAATCACTTATCGAAAGATGATTTTGAAAAAGTTTTTTAAATGAGTATTAACCGGCCACCAAAGCTCCTAATTCGTAGTTCTTTTCATAAATTCTCAGTTTTCTAGTTGATATGAGATCTCTCATTGTTAGTATCACTACCAATGCCAAATGTTATTGTGAAGACAAACAAAATAATATTAAATTGATTAGAGGTCAATAGAAGGCCACAAATCGATAGGTATCCAGTCGAATGTTAGGGTAATAGGATTATAGCTCAGAAATGTTTTCTTCATAAAACATAATTTTATGTTTTAAAACAGAAAATTAGATTGCGTTTCAATTAGACTATTGAGGGTGATCCAATCGGGCGTCTGCACTGTCCATGAATATTTGGATTGATTTTCTGAAAACACCAGGATTCGGATCGAGTTTCAGTTCCATCGTCAAACTACTCTCACTATCCCAATAATACTAAATTCTCATTTGATAACATAATTATTGGTTATAATAAATAAAGTACACGAAGAAAACATCAATAAAAACGCAACCGAAATAACAAAAATAAAATGATCTATTAAAATAAACCGATAAAAACCAAATACCAAAGGATTAACCTTTCATTTCCATTTGCTCAATTGATTTCTAGACCGGAAATTTGCAAGGATATTTATCGGCTTCATCGGTTTGAATGTATTTACGACTGCTTTCTGATAGATTGGATTTCCGAATATGGATTTGCTGTTGTTATAAAAGTTGAATGTGGGTTTCTTTGGAGGAGATCTTATTATTGGAATACTCAAACCGTTATCTTTCAGGAACCCTTAACCAAGATAATTGACATATTAATTACAGTTCTGACGGGTTAATGGCAATCAAATGGCACGTATTCAATTATTAATAATTTGTGTTTGAAAAAATATTGACTGAAAAACAAAATGGAAAATAGTTTTTGTAAGCGAATAAAAAGTTAAATTTTTTGTGAAAATAAAAATTATAAAAAATCAATTCAAAAAAAAATTTTTTATATTTATTTTATAGATTATCGATTGATATTTTGATTTTTATTTAACTATTTTACTACTTACTAATTAATAAATATTCCACAAGAAATTAAAAGTGATTTTAAATTGTGTATAATTAATAATTACTATTTATTGATTTTTATTAATTATTTATCTTTGCGTTATTAAATCACATATATCGGATCCCGAGTCGAGATTTGTTATTGTTTAATGAATTATTGGGCCTGTGTGTTTTAATTAAAATAATAGATAAATAATTTGCAAAAATTAAAAAAAATCAATAATTGGATTTTAAAACAAAAATAAGATTAAAAGTCTAGACCAATGATAAAAAGTAAAATCTACTAAATAATAAATATTTCACATTTATTAAGATTAAAAATTTTTATTTTAAATAGTGTATAATTAATAATTATTATTTATTGATTTTTATTAATTATTTATTTTTATGTTATTAAATCAAGATTATTGAAATAGTAAAGCAATAGATAATTTATTTTTAAAACTAAAAAATTATAAAATTCAATAATTTATTTAAAAACAAATAAATACGATTAAAAGTTAACATCTAATATTTTCACATCATTGATCTTTTTAAAATTACTCTATATTTATTTTATAGATTACCGATCGATATGTTTTTATATTTAACTATTTTACTACTTAAAAAATATTTTACATTTCATAAAAAAATTGATTTTAAATTGTGAATAATTAATTATTTTTATTTTTTAACGCAGAGCTACAATATAACATATTTTGTCGAGCTCTGTTATTTTGAAATGAAATATTGGCCCGGTGTTTGAAAGTAAAATATTAGATAAATTATTTTTAAAAAAATCAATATCCTCATAAAAGATCTTTTAATAATTTATTTATATTTATAGATTATTAATCAATATTTCGTTTAATATTTAACTATTTTATTAAGGTAGTAAATCAATATAATTTATTATTGGCAAAAATAATGGATATAAAAATCAATAAATTAAATTAATAAATTTAAAATAAATCATTACGTTTTCCTTCCACAACTCCGCTACTTTTGATTACCATTGATCTTTTTCGTTCCGATATCGATCAATATGTTTTTATATTTAACTATTTTACATTTCATAAAAAAATGATTTTAAATCGTGAATTATTAATTATTTGTATTTATTGATTTTTATTTTTTATCTCATAAATTGGACCCAGAGCTACCATATAGCATATTTTGTCGAGCTCTATTATTTTGAAATGAAATATTGGCCCGGTTATTGAATAAAAGGTAAAATATTAGATAAATTATTTTTCAAAATAAAAAATCAATATCCTCATCAAAGATCTTTTAATAATTTATTTATATTTATAGATTATTAATCAATATTTCGTTTAATATTCAACTATTTTACTAAGGTAGTAAATCAATATAATTTATTATTGGCAAAAATAATGGATATAAAAATCAATAAATTAAATTAATAAATTTAAAATTAATCATTACGTTTTCCTTCCACAACTCCGCTACTTTTGATTACCATTGATCTTTTTCGTTTCGATATCGATCAATATGTTTTTATATTTAACTATTTTACATTTCATAAAAAAATGATTTTAAATCGTGAATTATTAATTATTTGTATTTATTGATTTTTATTTTTTATCTCATAAATTGGACCCAGAGCTACGATATAGCATATTTTGTCGAGCTCTATTATTTTGAAATGAAATATTGGCCCGGTTATTGAATAAAAGGTAAAATATTAGATAAATTATTTTTCAAAATAAAAAATCAATATCCTCATCAAAGATCTTTTAATAATTTATTTATATTTATAGATTATTAATCAATATTTCGTTTAATATTCAACTATTTTATTAAGGTAGTAAATCAATATAATTTTATAATTGGCAAAAATAATGGATATAAAAAATCAATAAATTTAAAAAAAATAAAATAAATCATTACGTTTTCCTTCCACAACTCCGCTACTTTTGATTACCATTGATCTTTTTCGTTTCAATGGATTTAGGTTTTGATTTAAAAGACTAACTATATTAGAATGTTCATTTTTATCGATCGGAGTTTCCACATGTTTGTGTAAATATGAGTTACCACCGGTCGACGTATTCACCTCGGTTTCTGATGCGATATCATCATCTGTATCTGCTGTGGTGATTTTCGTACTTTGAGCGGTATTTATCTCCAATATCATGTTATGGTTAATGGGGAATAATCTATTTATAATGGAACAGAGATTGTCATAATCTAGTGATCCAACATGAAATTTAAAAGGCATTTTGTCCAGTTGTGCATTAGATTCGTTAATTTGTACAATAAGTTCTTGTAAAGAAGTCGAGTTAGGAGAAGAAAAATTCAAGTAATTTTTAAATATCTGATAAAATGCCGACAATTTGTCTTCATATAAATGCACTAATTCTGAATGGAGATTTTCTTTGAGAATATATCGTTGGCAAACGAAATGCAACAAATATTTCCACCGAAACTCATTTGCTTTATTCTAGAATAAGAAAAAAACGTCATAAAGATAAGATATTAGAAAGAAAAAGAGAGACTAGAAATAAAGAATATTCGAAAAAAAAGAAAAATCAATATATTATAATTTGAATTAATTTATATATATAATTTATATTGAAAATTAAAATATTATCATATTTATTCATTTGCTTTATTCTAGAATAAGAAAAAAACGTCATAAAAGATAAGATATTAGAAAGAAAAAGAAAAACTAGAAATAAAGAATATTCGAAAAAACAGAAAAATCAATATATTAAATTTATTCAAAATTAATATTATATAAATATATTAATCAATTTAATATATTAATTTTGAATAAATTTAATATATTGATTTAAATTATTATTTGAATTAAAATATTATCATATTTATTCATTTGCTTTATTCTAGAATAAGAAAAAAACGTCATAAAAGATAAGATATTAGAAAGAAAAAGAAAAACTAGAAATAAAGAATATTCGAAAAAACAGAAAAATCAATATATTAAATTTATTCAAAATTAATATTATATAAATATATTAATCAATTTAATATATTAATTTTGAATAAATTTAATATATTGATTTAAATTATTATTTGAATTAAAATATTATCATATTTATTCATTTGCTTTATTCTAGAATAAGAAAAAAACGTCATAAAAGATAAGATATTAGAAAGAAAAAGAAAAACTAGAAATAAAGAATATTCGAAAAAACAGAAAAATCAATATATTAAATTTATTCAAAATTAATATTATATAAATATATTAATCAATTTAATATATTAATTTTGAATAAATTTAATATATTGATTTAAATTATTATTTGAATTAAAATATTATCATATTTATTCATTTGCTTTATTCTAGAATAAGAAAAAAACGTCATAAAAGATAAGATATTAGAAAGAAAAAGAAAAACTAGAAATAAAGAATATTCGAAAAAAAAGAAAAATCAATATATTAAATTTATTCAAAATTAATATTATATAAATATATTAATCAATTTAATATATTAATTTTGAATAAATTTAATATATTGATTTAAATTATTATTTGAATTAAAATATTATCATATTTATTCATTTGCTTTATTCTAGAATAAGAAAAAAACGTCATAAAAGATAAGATATTAGAAAGAAAAAGAAAAACTAGAAATAAAGAATATTCGAAAAAACAGAAAAATCAATATATTAAATTTATTCAAAATTAATATTATATAAATATATTAATCAATTTAATATATTAATTTTGAATAAATTTAATATATTGATTTAAATTATTATTTGAATTAATTTATATATATAATTTATATTGAAAATTAAAATATTATCATATTTATTCATTTGCTTTATTCTAGAATAAGAACAAAACGTCATAAAGATAAGATATTAGAAAGAAAAAGAAAGACTAGAAATGAAGAATATTGGGAAAAAAAGAAAATAAATCTGTAAAGTATTGATCCAAACGCTATTTTTTCAGTTAAAATGATTTATAGGTTTTATTTCTTCGATTTTGACAAATTCACAATCTTGCATTAACAAGTAATACAAGTAATACGAACAAAAAGTTCAAGGCTATTGTAAAATTTATTTATTTCAAATTAAATTCCAATTCAATAAAATCAAAAATTTCACAAAAGTAATTTTTACAATAAAAAAGAAAATTACATTTTAATTGATAGAAATATTGCATTTCATTAAATAAATGTATTTTCTATTGATTTTTGTTTTTGAATTTAAAATTAAATATTTAGTTGTTGGTTTCTTACGTGGAATTTTTAAATTTCCTTTTTCATTACTTGAGTTTTGAAATGGAAACCTCAAAAACGATCAGACCCTAAATTAGGGTTCATCGTAATGCCGCCAGATTCTACTATTTTGTAACTTTCAAAACCATTCATTCCAAATACCGATGTCAAAATATTATGTTGATTATTGTTGAATTGATTAATATATTAATATAAATTAATACAAATAATAATTTTAATCAATATATTAAATTTATTAAAAATTAATATTATATTATATTGATTAGTATATTAATAATTTATTAATTAATATGATAATATTTTAATTTTCAATATAAATTATTTATAAATTAATTCAAATAATAATTTAAATCAATATATTAAATTTATTCAAAATTAATACTATATTAAATTGATTAATATATTTATAATTTTTTAAAACATATGATAATATTTTAATTTTCAATATAAATATATAAATTAATTCAAATTATAATTTAAATCAATATATTAAATTTATTCAAAATTAATATTATATTAAATTGAATAATATATTAATATAATTTATTAATTAATAAATGTTAATAAATTATTTCAATCTGTAGAAATATAAAAGTAATAAATTTTACCGGTTCCAAATGTTGAAGGTATTCCGAATTGTCTGTAACAAATTTTTTTATTTTCAAACAATTCAATTTCGTTTCAATTGTAGATTTTTCAATGAAATTATTCAAATTGGTTTTTTCGGTGTGAATGTAAACTGGCCCATGGATTGTTTGGGATTTTAAAACTCTTATTTTCTTATAATAATTCTCTTTGTCCGTTTCCAAATTGTTATTGACCTCCATGACATTCTGTGGGAGGCATTCTAACAGTTTTAAATCCTGCTCCATTGACACTAATTTACAGAACGAATTGAAATTCGAATTACACTTTTCATAGTTGTCTTCTGTCAGTCGTTTTTGAACTTCAATAATTTCATCAATTTGATTTTCAAATGGACTGTTAACCTGCGATTTACTCATTAAACAAAAGATTCTATTGTTGGTTTATGAATAAACAATTGTAAACAATATTAATGATTTATTGATTGCTATTATTATAATTAATAAAATGTATAGCTAAATATGTTTAACTGTTATATTGTTAATTTATGAATAATAATTGAAAACCATATTATTGATTTATTGATTACTATTATTATAATTAATAAAGTAATATAAATTTATTGCTACAAATGTTATATTGTTAATTTATGAATAATAATTGAAAACAATATTAATGATTTATTGATTGCTATTATTATAATTAATAAAATGTATAGCTAAATATGTTTAACTGTTATATTGTTAATTTATGAATAATAATTGAAAACAATAATAATGATTTATTGATTGCTATTATTATAATTAATAAAATAATATAAATTTATTGTTATAAATGTTTAACTGTTATATTGTTAATTTATGAATAATAATTGAAACTATATTATTGATTTATTGATTACTATTATAATTAATAAAATAATATAAATTTATTGCTATAAATGGTTAATTGTTATATTATTAAGTTTTGAATAATAATTGAAAACCATATTAACGATTTATTGATTGACTATTGAATACAACGATGAGATTATAAAAATGCATCTGAAACCTGTATTTAATTCGTTTGGACAAGTGTCACAAATATTTCCACAATTTTATATATTTTAATTGTTAAAGTTATTTTTAAACCTTTCTTTTTAAATTTCTCAAACTCAAAGCTACCTTTTTAATTGGATTCTTTAAATCCTTTATTTCTTCTTCTAATTCTTTAATTCGATTTCTAAGAGTTTGACATTGATTGCAGCAACTTTCATTGGAGAAAATAGTTTTCTGATTAATCAATATTTTGTTTTCTATACAATTGACTCGATTTGCATAGCTCAATGTATTTGATGTTTCGGAAATATTATCGGGACTCGGGCAAATACATGCAATCATCATGCATTTCGAGTTGCCCCCTAATGAGTCCTCTAGCAATCTCGTCAACTTTGAATCTCGGTACGGAATGTGACGTTTGGATTTGGGACCGGTTTCAGAAAGAGCACAAATAACATTTCCCAGTGCTAATAATCCAAAATTGATATTTATTCCTTCTTTTGCTCGAACACCGATTGCTTTCGTTCGCTGCAATCGCTCACTTCCAGCCAAATCGACAAAGTTGAATTTGGATTTGATTATTTCAGTTGAGCCGATTTCCTGTTATATGATTTTATTAAATTAGATATTAAATGCGAGCACGTGAGAATGGTCGAATTCTTTTCCGTCATTCGATTTCCATCGTTCCACCCTTAAATGTGTCCATAAATAATTCATAGTAAATAGACAATATAGTCCACGTTTGGTGTCAATAACGGGTTCAGAAAGTGGACAATATATCCCCCATTTGGTGTCCATAAAGGGTTCAGAAAGTGGACAATATATCCCCCATTTGGTGTCCATAAAGGGTTCAGAAAGTGGACAATATATCCCCCATTTGGTGTCAATAAAGGGTTCAGAAAGTGGACAATAAATCCCCCATTTGGTGTCCATAAAGGGTTCAGAAAGTGGACAATATAACCCCCATTTGGTGTCAATAAAGGTTCAGAAAGTGGACAATATATCCCCCATTTGGTGTCCATAAAAGATCCCTGGAAAGTGGACAATATAACCCCCATTTGGTGTCAATAAAGGGTTCAGAAAGTGGACAATAAATCCCCCATTTGGTGTCAATAAAGGGTTCAGAAAGTGGACAATATAACCCCCATTTGGTGTCAATAAAGGGTTCAGAAAGTGGACAATAAATCCCCCATTTGGTGTCAATAACGGGTTCAGAAAGTGGACAATAAATCCCCCATTTGGTGTCCATAAAGGGTTCAGAAAGTGGACAATAAATCCCCCATTTGGTGTCAATAACGGGTTCAGAAAGTGGACAATAAATCCCCCATTTGGTGTCCATAAAAGATCCCTGTAAAGTGGACAATATAGCCCCCGATAGTCATCCAAAAAGGTTAAGAAAATGGACAATATATCTCCCATTTGTGTCTCTAAATGATTCATAGCAAATGTGCGATAGAGCCCCCCGTCCAAAATACCCATTGAAATAAAATCAAATTAGCATTCAATTCCAAATAATAAAAACATGTTCAAAATATGAAATAAACCATAGAAATACGTTTTAATTTACTATATTTATATTAAAGAAAATTAATAATATTAAAATCAGTGATTTTAAAAAATAATCCCACCTGATTGATTTTAGTTTGAGTTAAATGAAATATAAAAATAGAATGAGAACGTGAACTTTCTGAATTCATAGCGGTTGATGCTGTTGTTCTTGATTTGTTTCCTTCGTTTAAATAGAATAAAGCCTTCAATTTTGTTAACATTTAGAATTTGCAATAATACAACTTACTTCTATTGCTGAATTGACAGCTTTTTCTGAAACACCTTGTAAAACAACTCCTTGCTTAGATTCTATTATACGTATAACCGAACATTGAGGTTTTGCTACAAGGAGGTCTCGAAAATCTTCATTGTATAACTCTAGAAATTGGATTGAAAATTCATATTTATGATCGGAAGTGGACTTAAATTCGAATATCTCAAAGAGAAATCGAGGAATAATTCCATTTTCATTATCTTGAAAATGCATATTATTTTGGTCAGTTCCCATTGTAAAAGTTTTTCCTGCTCCCGTTTGACCATAAGCAAAAATAGTTGTATTTATTCCCGATAAAAAATGACCAATCAATGGTTTTACTGAATTGTTAAAAATTGTAAATTGGTTTGAATCAATATCGAAAATGTTGTCAAATGAGTAAAATTTATCTTTGATATGCAATGTCTTATCAATAACATTCGTCGTTAAATTTTTATCATCACTTTTAGGTGGACGAATTCTTACGATAACTTGTATTTTATCATTAATAGTAGACATACAAGAATTATATATATTTAAATTAAAAATATAAAAGAAAATAAAGAAATAAGTCGTATTATTAAAACAAACTATTTTTTGGAGAATTATTTTTGGTTTAAAAGTCATATCTAAAATTGTATAAATTATTTAAGTTTTACAATGATATTTCTATATTCATTTAACAATATAATTGAATTTCATTAAAATTTTCATTTTGAATGTTATTATATTTCGAATGAATTTTCAACATTCAAATAATTTATCCATTTTAATTAAAAAATTGAAAATCAATTTTGGCTCTTCTACGGTTTTATATCAGAATAAAGAAAATAAATTTTAAAAAAGTGAAAAATATAGAATTATTAATAAAAAACTATAAATTTTAAGTTATAATTATATTGCTAGTGTGGGATTTATGGTTTTGATAACCTCGACCCCAGTTGTAAACGTTCACTGCGCCCAGTGGTTACCCGTTGCTAGTGGTGGGTTACTGGGTGTTGATGTTTGTTTTAATCTTACTGTGGTTACCCAGATAACGTCATATAAACATTTGGTGGGTTACATGGTTCAGATCTTGCTTATCTTTATGGTTGTCCCAGTAACGCCATACAAAATGCTTCTAATTGCCACTTGGCACCCGTTGCTAGGCAACGTTGGTAATGTGTTCAAGTGGTGGATCGTCCGCAAAAATTGAGTATTACTGCTAGTACTGTAATTGCTCGGACAACCCTCGGGTTCACGAGCTGTCGATAGAAGACCTATGCTCGCTTAGCTCTGTCCCATGTGTAGGAAAATCCATGATCGAATGTGGAGAGAGGTTAGAAATCATGATGCAAGTGTTCCTATTAATACCTGTAAGTACGTGCATTTAGGAGATAATTTAACTACAATTAATTTATTGAAATCGACATAATGAATATTTATCATGAGTCAATGGGGTGGATTTGCTGCTCGGCGTCGAGCACGCTCTTTGCGTCCCGGCCGACGATTATTTGATTGAGTGGTGGACTGATCTGCGGGTTGAGGATTCTTCTGCGTCATCTGGGACGGGGCGAAGACGAGCGAGTAAGTGACTGCTTCCCCCTCCCGACAAACTGCTAAGGCCACTTCTAATCCTCAGATTTGAGTCCGGAGACTTTGATTTAACTTGCGCTCCTCTGCCCAGCCCCTTTGAGCCGCGGTTAGGCGTTGGTAGACGGATTTTTGCCTGACCGGGTCTGCCCAGGTAGATTTCACTTGCTGGACCTCCTTGGTCAGCTGTATGATTTGTTCATAAAGTGTTCGATTACTCTGCTGTGCTCGGGATAGTTCCCGTTGTAATAACTGAGTTGGATTCATAGCTATTAAAAACCAAGTTAAATTTAGAGATTCATATTACGGGTATAAGCACACAATATTAATTTTCATTTAAACAAAATCCGTATACAACGAAGAAGGACTTTACCTGACAAAAACATCTAACGACAAGTTTTATAAGTTTTTTTTGTAAAGGTTAACATAACGAGCAATCACAAATCACTAATATTGATTCAAAATAACACATGATTGTCACTACTGTTAGGGGAATTGGTTCACCACCCACTCTCCAGGTGTGAAGCCGGAAATGGCCATCGTCGGCCTTTTAGTGCTGCGTGTGCTGCTTGGTGAGGTCTGTTGGGGGTGCCAGTATGAATCGGCAATCCGACCCGCCAGCAAATCTTCCTCTACATTTGCCAAATGTTGGCGAGTTCGAGCCACCTGTGAATCCAAATCTCGCTGTTGCGACAACAGGTCTTCCAATTGCTGTCGGGCCTGCTGTCGTATTTTTTATATTTGCGTGTGTGTTACTGATCCATTTAAACATTCCTCAAGGCCGTTTACGTTCTGTCCCAACACATTTCTTTTGTTGGGCCAGAACACGTATGGCCTTGGAAAATGTTTAAATGGATCGGTAACACACATGCAAAAATAACAAGCAAATTTAAATAAACCTATTGAAACATCAATTAAACCCTATCAAATATGAGAAAAAAGTGAATTACATATAAAATAATAAACATAAAAATAATTTAAAATAATAACAAAACGCACCAAGATCCGCACGATACCAACACAAACATAACAAGAAAACCCAACAAATTCGACAAAAATTGATAAATTAATAAAAGTTCATGAAAATGAAACTTAAATCAAAAAATTTGAATTAGTAATAATTCAATAAAAATTCTAAATGAAAAATTATTAAAATAAATTGAAAAAATAATAAAATTAAAGAATAGAATTCACTAGAAAATAACAAGGTCGAATTTTGTTTTACTGTATCAAATTTAACATGCGAGGTTAGGGACAGAAAATAGGTATAAATACCGATCCATTTTCACATTAAAACTAACCATTTTTGAAAACATTTTTAAAATTCATTTTTGATCTAGAAATTTTTTGAAAATCTACATTTAGAACTTTCAATCTTAGGTGAGAATTGGTTTATTTGGAGCTCTCTCTCCACGTCACATCCTCGCAACCTCGGTAGAGCTCTGCTTGGATGTCGGCGTGGGGGGAGATGCCATTTTATGCTTTATGTTTTCATTAGTTGAACAAGTAATTTTGTATGTTAGTTATTTAATATGTTAATAAATATTTATAATATTAACTATTGTTTTTCATGCATTTAATAATATTAATTAAACATTTGTCGAAATTTTTCCGGCCCACAGCCAACACATATTGCAAGATAGTAAAATATACATAGTACAGATTCATGTAAGTGCGTGGAAAATCGCCAATGATATGTACCCGTGAAGACCCAGCGTGCGGAACGCAGGGGTCGTAACGTCAATATTGTTCCATATATAAGAAACGAGAAATAAGGAAGGGGGTCTTTTGGCTGCTTCCTCGTTTCTCATTTCTGCAAAATCGACCTAATTTATATTACACACGGCTCAAAATCATCACACCGAGTAGTCCAGTGAGCACTCATTAACTATAATGTAAACACAATATGCGACTAAGGTCAATTATGGGAAGGTGACGGGAAATTAAATCAAAACGAAATCGTTGTTATTTGCTATAAACTCATGATATCAATCTATGTTATTCATCACGAATTTATATTGTAAATTCATAATATTAATCATGAATTCAGATTATCTATAGTAAATCTTTATTATTAAATTCATATCATTAATCCATACTGTTAATTGTAAATCTCTTATTAATGATAACCTCATATTATTAATTCATATTGTTAGTTGTAAATATATTTTTTTAGTAATAGTAAAATTGATATTATTAATTGTAGAATAATATTGTTAACTATAAATCCTTTTTAGTAATGGTAAATTCATATCCTTAATGGTAAAGTTTTGTTAATAATTAATTGTAAATCTTTTATAATACTAAATGAAAATTGCATTATTAATGGTAAACTCATCTTAATAATCGTCAATTCAAATCCATGTCATTAATCATAAAATATTATTGTCATTTATAAACCTTTACTACAAGTTCCTATCACCAAGTTTCAATTCATACATTAAAGTTACCATTAACTCTCAATTATTAGTCATAGATTCATATCCTACGATCAAGTATACGATTCATAAATTAATTATAAGCCCCTATCATTATTCATGATGTTTTAATATTATTTAAATGTTCCTATTGTTAACAAAAATTACCAATTAATATCATTATCATGTAGAGTATAAATTATAATTCCCAATATTAATTAAAGATTTTTCACTTAGCAAATAAAAATTAGGAAGTAACTCACAAAATCACCCGTAAAAATCAAAAACTTACGAAAATCAAAAAAAAAATCATAAAACATAAATGAATGATATTCGAATTAATAGTCCAACCCTGAAAGCTGGAGGTACATGAAAATCAAATTGACGAGAATAAATCCATCGAATACAAAGCTAGGAATCACGAATAACATATGAATGCATAACAATGTACTTCCAATAGGTTAACGTTCTGAATCCAACGAGGGAGAGCCTTCGTCCGAGTAATGCCGTGCTATCCGAAGAGAGTGAGTTATCCCTTCCCACGATAAATCTGAGATAGAATGAAATGAAATCAACTTATCGACATCAAGATTTCCATTCTCGTCGATCGATAAACATAATGTTCCTGAAAGAAAAAATCTCAGTAACCAGATAACGTAAATCTCACATAAAACTAACTCACTGGTTAATAGGAAACCGTACGGATGGTCAACATCCTCATCAATATCTCGAGCCATTATATTTCTCCAAAATCTCGACATCGATTCAGTAGGATTTAATCTAGAAAATTAAATACATTAAAAATGACAATCAATACTGACCAGAAACATACGAATAAACAACGGCCAATTGATTATATTATCAACCGCAGAGATATGTGTCCAGAATTTATCCATCACAAATCGCCGACCGCCTTCCGGGCTAGATATATTAATACAGACTGAACCTGAACGTTGACATATCCGTTCAGTTCACAAAGTCGAAGATCGATTTATTAGTACGACCAAATTATGTAATAAAATTTGATTAAGAAATTCTAAACTTAATTAAACAACGTCCACGTTTCCGCCGAATGGCGAATAATGCATGATTAATTAAATAATATGCTTATATTAAAGTAGTACATAGAGTTAACAATCAATAGTATATAAACCCTCGCCCGATATCAGTGAATTGATCTTACTAATGCACCGACAACGGAATTATAGAAAGAGAACTATTTCGAACAGCCCAACCGGCGAAAGATCGACAGCTGATCCGGACCCACAACACTTAGGTAACGATTTTTGTGTATAAATAATGATGGTTTCCCTGTATTAAAATTAATGTTTTGTTTTGTGCTTATAACATAATAAAATTGCCACGTTTGGTGAACAATATAGTATCGGACTTGCGGTCGAAACTCTATATTAAATTTCATAATCGAACTCTAGGATAATAATACCTTAGGTTTAAGCTATTGGAAATTCTTCCTCATGGCACTGGAATTAATAGCAAAATCTTTAGATGTCAGCTTTCACCACTCATAGATAGGAGACCACCAAATGTAGGGAATTCTTCATGTGGAGTGCAACAAAGTCCTTTTAAATTTCATTCGGAATAGTATAAACGATTACCTCACCGATAAAGTGTACTAAAGGAATTATATTAATTACGATTTTATTCAGGAAGTTCAGACCCGGATCTCATTCCCATGCAACTTGCCGACCGATGGAGGGAAGCCTGGAAGCTTTACTGGCACTCTAATCGGCGCGAGTCATCCCCACTCGAATTCCAACGAATCAATGGCAGATCAGAAGATCTCAACCGAACTCCCGAAGTACCGGAACCGTTCTGGGAAGAGTGGCACCCCACGGCAGAAATCTACGCTCACGCACGGCACCTACTCGATGATCTTCTCGATCATCAACGACAAGTGGACCTACGAGTGGCCCGGGCCCGTCAATGTTTGGCAAACATTGAGGAGGACCTCGAAACCGGCCGGATTGCCGCTACCTATTATCACCCACGGCCACGCGGATCCCTGTACGGGGACACCAGGAAAGAGACGGGCGTGCACAGGAAGGACTCGCAGATGACGGGATCCCACCGGGTTCGGAATACCAAAAGGCCGGTAATGATAATTCCAAACTGCTCCCCAGAGGAATGGGTAGCAAGAGGCTTCACGGACACTTGATATTAACATTGTGAATCCCATTTAGTTTAAAAATTTGTTGCTAAAATAAAGATTTTTGTTCGAGTAAACATTAATTTCGTTTTTTTTCAATGTTGTAACAATTCGTTAAGAAAATTTTGTTTAATTAGTTAATTCTATGGTAATGACTATTGTTTTGATATTATCAATTCCAGACATGGATACCCTACAAACCCTGAGAGTAGAACTAGACGTAGCACGACAAAATAACAAGACCCTATACGATCAGATAATCCAACTAACTCGAGAAGTACACCAAATTCGAGCCACCTGGATAGATCCAGCAAAAATCAAACCCTTATACCAGAGACTCACAGCTGCTCAGAAAGGATGGGCAGAAGAAAAACAAATAAATCAGAGTTTACGTACTCAAATACGAGGACTGGAGGTTGCCCTGTCGGCTAGTCAAGAGGGAGCGGCTGTTACCTATCCGCTCGTATTCGCACCGGCTCAGTTAGCCTATCGGGAGTCGGCAGCTGCTTCAACTTCGGTCTCGAACCCTGCAACAACCGTAAATACCTCTTCTCGTCCAGGACGCAAGGAAAGAGCTAGGCGTCGTGCCGCCAAATTACTAACCCAATCCAAATCAAATTTACAAACATTGTAACTTATGGATAATATATATTTTGTAGTTTGATTTTGTTAACTCATGTGAGATGATCCAGACAATCACGACAGAACTCCTGTAATCTATTTGACTCTAATACATGACGTAAAGGGACCAATTACTAGAAATCGAGCATGTGTCTTCTAACGACGGCTCGTTGAACCCGAGGGTTGTCCGAGCAATTATAGTATTAGCAATAGCACTCACTTTTTGCGGACAATCCACCCGCTCGCGCACATTTCCAACGTTGCCTAGCAACGGGTGTCGAGTGGTAGTCAGAGTAATATTTTGTATGGCGTTACTAGGGCAACAATAAAGATAAACAAATAACGAAACCCTGTAACCCACCACTTTGCTGCCACTCGGCACCCGTTGCTAAGCAACGTTGGAACTGTGTTCGAGTGGGTAGATCGTCCGCAAAATGTGAGCGTTATTACTAATGCTGTAATTGCCCGAACGATCTCTGGGTTCAACGAGCCGTCGTTAGAAGACTTGTGCTCGCTTTAGCTTATTAGGTCCACTTTATGCAGTAGATTTTATCAATCGCATCCATTGAACTCTTTAGTCAATGATTAAAAAAAATTAATGAATATATATTAAACCAAAAATAGTGAATATATATTTCATAAGAGAAGTAATACAATTTCAGTTAATCGGCTGAGTGGTATTTAGCAGTCGAGCGGCTCGGCGTTTGGCCCGCTCCTTGCGTCCAGGACGATAACTGTTCGTTATTGGTGTCGTTTTTGGAGTTGCTACCGCCTCTCGATAGACTAATTGGGCAGGAGCAAAGACGAGGGGATAAGTTACAGCTGCCCCCTCATGACAGGCAGATAGTGCAACTTCCCGCCCCTTTATCTGTGTTCTGAGGCTCTGATTTAATTGTTTTTCATCTGCCCATCCCTTTTGGGCTGCTGTAAGCCTTTGATACATTGACTTGGCCTTCTTTGGGTCTACCCATGTGGCTTTTGTCTGTTGAATCTCACAAGACAGCTGGACAATTTGGTCGTAAAATCTTTTATTGGTTTTTTGCGCGTGCGCTAGTTCCGTCTGTAATATCTGCAGGGGTTCCATTTCTATGATTAACGAAAATTAAAATTTTTTGTTACTAATCCAGAATTATTAACATAAATTTGCAAATGTTACACTAAGAAAAGAAAGAAATTGAAAATCTTAAACAACAAATTATTTATTAAGTTAAATTTCAAGTCTGGTAATGTGGCGGACGAGGTTAAGGAATCCACAGTCCACCGAGCAACTGGATCAGAAGTCGTTGAAGCATCTCTCCACCCCTTCTTCGGCAGAGTAACCTGGGTACACGAAGACGGGCCGTTTCGTGTTTCGAATGCGACTAGCTCGGGGCATCGGATGATCGTCACTGCGAATATTCATTCTTCCGCCAGCACGACCGGACATGGGGCTGTGCGGCGGCGTATAGTCATCAGTGTCTGTGATTCTGCCAGCTGCTATATCTTCTTCTACATTCATAAGATATAGCCTGGCTTTGGCTACTTGGATGTTGAGTTGGCTCTGGTGATCCTCAAGTTGAGAGAGGAGGAACCGGGCCTGAGCGTAAACTTCCTGGGCCGGGTTCCGGATACACCTTCCTTTTGCCGATGGGCACGGCAGTTTATCTCCTTTCACCGATCGCGAGACGTCCCGCTTAGGCCCTCCTGTTTGGGGCCCTTCGCTGTATCTTTCTCGCCAGGCTCGTTGCCAGGCTTGTCGCCACTCGTCGGCAACGTGCGTGGGGACACGGATGATAGCTCTTGATCTTTCTGAATGAAAACGTAATCAATAGGCTTGTCATCTTTCCTGGAGAAAATAATGTTTGAAGAAAACAAAAATTTTCATTATAGTTCTTAAAATCAAAAAAAAATTTACATTCTGACTCTTAGCGTAGGCCTATCTTTCTAACATTCTTTATCTGGAAACGCAATTATAACTTCCTAATGTTATCATGCCGGTTACTTACGAGTGCCCCATAAATTACAAATTTTCCACGCAATATTAAGAATTTAGAATGGATAAACGTATCTGTGATAAATTCTTCCGTTTCGCTTTATATTACACATTTATTTCTACCATTATGTAACGAGAAAAATAAGGTATCAATTTGTTATACTATGTTAAGAATTTTTACGTATTGGGTTGTTTGATTGGCGAAGGTTGAAATTTCAAAACAACATTCTAGAACTATGGGGTGAATGAGAAGAAAGTTAATAAGGCGAACATGGGTACATAATTGTCTTAAAAATTTTTTGTCTATGTAAGGATGACTTGTGTATAAACCGGTGCTGATTAAGCCTAACTAGAGAAATTTCCGTCATAAATCAGACGGTCTTATACTCCTTTTACCACCAATTTAAAAATCAAGTTCTAAAATAGTTAATTTTTAGGAAAAACCAAAGTTCATCATTAAATATCGCGGTTATAACACTTGGAAAATCTAAGTTATTAATTTTATTTATTATAAATTTCTAATTGATTACATAATTATTTGAACATTATTATTTAGAACTGGGCTATTAATTTGTTTAAAAAAAAAACTTCTAATTATTTACATAATTATTTGGACATTGTTATTTAGAACCCCAAAAAAAAATTGTATGAAGTTTTTACCTTCGATTGGTGAGTCGGAATCTAACGCCATTCCTTCGCTAGACGTTCTAGTTGAGGCATTCTCATCGTTCAAAACTTGTTGTGGAATCATGTTTCCAATATTATCTAAAAATTTCTAATCGTTCGGGGTTGCTAGCGTGGTTTTATTAAACCGGCTGTGGGTGGGCATGCCCTGTACGTGTAGGTGGTATTTTGGTCACACTAATTGGTTTTACCGGGTGTGTGCGTGAAACAATTTATCGATTCCTCTCCTTTCCTTTTAAAATGTTATAGTCTGTGTGCGACACGTTGGCGTGCTAGTTGTAGTTGGCTCGTCGGATCAATATTGCTGTTCTCTATATACACATTTTTTTGTGTTTTATTAAATTCGGTAAGGATTTTGGCTCGTTCTGATTAACTTGATTTATATGTTAATTTTTATCTGATCATCGTTGTGTAGATTTTGCCGGGGAGTTCAGTTATCCATTCATCAAAACGCAATGCCCCCTTTGCCAACTCAACCCTCAGATTCAACTGGGGAATGCTATGGTCTCACAAATGGAATTATTTAACGATTTTCTGGATTATGGATTTACTTGCTTATGCCGATTTTAGTATTTTTTAGGGTATTCTGGTGATTGTCTATTATGATTATAGCAAATCGATATGGGGTTTTTCTTTTCTCTTATTTCATATTTATTTAAATCATGGGGAGTTTTCTGTTTAATTCAGAAGGTTCATGAGTGTCTCCTAATATATTAGTTTGTCAGTGGGATTCGAAGTTCGTGTTGGGAATCGGAATTCTGTAAGTTGAGTTTGTTTACGAGAAAAATTAAATAATTTGGGCGAATCTTGATTTTCGTCTTCTAAATTTCCCTGGTTTGGACTTTTGTTACGTTAATTCATTTACTGTATGGTTGCGCTAATTTATCCTATCTTAATATCACTAAGGTATCAAATGGTTTAAATTAATTGCCTTCATCTACGTTTATCTAAGTATTAATATTGTTCCTCGATGTGTCGTTAGAAATTTATAGTTGTTACAGAAAATTTTGATTACCTCAGATGATTTGGACTACCTATGCAGCAGTAAAATCTATAGATACTAAAGGTAAATAGATGATTATTTTATCGATGTAAGTATAAGGCAACTACTAAAAATTTATGCTTCATATTCCTAAGAGTATACCTATGGAGTTCATGACAACTATGTGAATCTATACTTTACTGCAATTTAGTTTAATGTGATTTTATTATTATAAATTCATGGTTATCACGCGATATTTAGAGTCGCTTTAAATCCATATTAATATCTTGAAATTTAAAATTATTTATAGTAGTGGTTCGAATTCATAATTAATTTTGGTTCACAACAACGATTTCATCTTTTCTATTTCCCCGTCACCTTCCCCTTGGTTGACCTTAGGCGTGTTGTGTTCATTTTATAGTTAATGAGTGCCCACTGAACTACTCGTGTGGTGATTTTGAGCCGTGTGTAAGATAATTTAGATCGAGTTTAAAGAAATCGAGAGACGATGAAGTAGCCAAAAGACCACTTCCTTATCCCTCCTTTCTTCAATAAAGGGTAATATTGACTTTCCGGCCCCTGCGTTCCACACGCCGGAGTCTTCACGGGCACGAATCATTGGCGATATTCCACGCACTTACACGAATTCGAGTAGTATGTTTGATTTTAATAACTTGTGATGTGTCTTTGGCTGTGGGCCGGAAAAGTTTCGACAAATATAAAACAAAGTTTTTATGCGTTAAAAATATTTTATTAAAATATCAATATAAATTACCCAATCCAAGCATAACAAATTTATCATAAAACATCACCCTCCCCACTCCGACACCCAAGCAGAGCTCAATCGAGGTTGCGAGGATGCGACGTGGAGAGAGCTTTGAAATAAACAAAACTCTCACTCACTTCGTAACAAAACTAAGAATAATTTTCAAGTTTCAAAAACTGATTTAATGATTAAAATTGTGTAAAAATGAATCGGTATATATACCTATTGTACGACCCTAACCTTGCGTGTTCTTTTTGGTTTAGTAAAACAAATTTTGACTTTGGAATTTTCTGGTATATTCTAATCTTTAATTTTATTATTTTGAGATTTTATTTGACAATTTTTTCTTTAGATTTTTAATTGAATTATTTCTAACTCAAATCATTTGATTTTTATTTCATTTTCATGAAATTTCTCATTTTTTATCATTGGGTTTTCGTGTTATGTTTATTTTTATTTCGTGCGGATCTTGTTGCATTTTGTTATTATTTTAATTTATTTTTGTGTTTATAATTTTATATTTTATTGTTTTCTCTCTCATATTTTGATAGGGTTAATTGATGTTTTAATAGGTTTGAATTTAAATCTGCATGTTATATTTGCATGTGTGTTACCGATTCATTTAAACATTTACAAGGCCGTTTGTGTTCTGGCCCAACAATGGGCAACGTTGGTAATTTAACCATTGGTTGTGAGGTCGCCAAACGTGAGCGCCACAGAGGAACTACTCTAACCCGATCTCAAGCTTGGTCCAACACACTACCGTTAGAAGGCCTGTGTGTGCTTTAATAATTCTGGTCCCATCATTATCTGTTTGATCTTACTCAATCCATAATTCGATTACTTGATTCTCGTTATTTATTCTCGTTTGTACTAACGTTGTACTGTTTCGATCAACCAACGGAACAAAAGAAAACAATCAAACAAAAAGAAAGAAAACATGTATTCAACGATACCAATTGCACTCTAGTCGGGGTGTCGAGCGGCTCGACGCTTGGCTCGCTATTTTCTTCCTGGTCGATTGATGCTGGGCTTTGGGGTAGTTTTTCGGAGTAGCTCCCGTATCTCTATACGCTAGTTGAGCAGGGGCGAAGACGAGGGAGTACGTCACCGCTGCGCCTTCTTGACAGGCTGACACCGCCACTTCCAGACTCCTTATCTGTGTCCTCAGGTTCTGGTTGAGTTGTTTCTCCTCTGACCAGCCTTTCTGTGCTGCTGTTATCTTTTGGTAGAGCATTTTTACCTTCTTCGGCTCTACCCAAGTAGCTTTAATTTGTTGAACCTCCTTTGTCAACTGCAGGATTTGTTCATAAAAGCTTTTGTTGATCTTACGCGCGTGGTCCAATTCTTGTTGCAGGATTTTAATTGGCTCCATATCTACAAAAGAGCGTTATTAGACCATATTATTTCAACTCAGTTTTATTTAATTATAATCCTTAATTATAGAATCCTATAGTCGTCATCATTGAAAGTTTTAATCAAACAAGAAACTCATAATTAACTAGGCTGTTTTATTATTGACAATTAATCATAACGTGAATCACGACGATGTCCATAGTCATTTCGTTTTGGGGCCGTACGAGCGTAAGGGTGCTCGCGGTGTTCCTCGGCCTTCTCCTTCTCCATTCTCATACCACGGGAAGGATCCTCCGCGGGACCACTACGTTGATGGCCGTGGATCTAGAGTTTAGTCTCTTTTCGTCGAGGTTGAACGATGTGTTGTACGGAGGAGCATATCCGTCCGTACTGGCGATTCTACTTGCCGCGATGTCGTCGTTGACATTAGCTAAATAGCGCCTAGCTTGATCCACCTGAATGTTGGTCTGCCGCTGATGTTCCTCAAGACGAGCGAGGAGGAACTCAGCCTGACTCCGGATTTCTCTCGCCGGATTGTGGCCTGGCTCCCGTTTTATGGCAACAAACGGGAGCTCGACCTCCTCAGATTATTTCAGGGTACCGGATCTGGATTCTTTGACCTGGGATACGGTAAATCCCGCATCCCACATGGCTTGACGGCAACGATTTACCGCATGTGCGGCGAAGCGCACCGTGATCCGGGATTCATCAATCCACGAATCATCTAAACGAAGACCGATTTTAATGATTAATCGAGCTATTTTTCCGCATTATACCGGAAACTATTTTATCCATGGATTTTAGACGTAAATTCCCCTAGGACGTATGCTGGTAGTATTGGATTCAAGGCTTAAAGAGTAGGACTCAGGGATGGGATACACATTAAGCATTTCGATTCTCCTGGGACACTGACCGAGCGAATGTCGTTATAATAATTATTCTTGCCCACCTGATGATCATGAGAGGATGATTCGAGATTTTTGTCGATTTTAGTGACGATTAAATAACCTAAAGTTATTCAATTTAAAATAAACGATTTTCAAATCCCTTTAACCTACCCTACATAGATGAACCTGGTTCTCTATTTACATGATCTACCCTGATTGTTTATTCAACTATTCCAATGTACTAGCTTCACAATTCGAGATACTACCTGACGCAAAACGAAGAAGTAAAGAAACAAAACGTCCTTATCTTTTTACTCGGCTGCCTAAATATAACTAATCGTTTATTTAATTTATCATCTTAGGAAAATTTAACACTTTGTCTATTGGTAAGAGTTGATTTTTCATACAACGGATTCTCGTTTTAATATCTATCCTCACTCTACTTCTAGACAGGGATTTACAAAACAACTCATTTTATTATTAGGGTTAATCATACTGGTAAGCCGGTTCTGGATATAAGTATTAATGTTTACCTTGCCCACGAGTAGACATTTATTTGAGTATTACAATTAACTGTATCCGTAACAGGAACTAGACCCAAATATCGGAATATCTCGTGCGCCTGGATCGAGGTTCTCTTAGGACATTCGGCTTACGTATTAGAATTTATTATACCGGGATATAAGTATCTTATCGCATTATGACTACTTGTACTATAAATAGGTACTTGGTTTGAGCATATAAGCTATTCAACATAAATAAAGATGTGTTATTCCACTAGAATTGATTACATTCTAAATCAATATGTAATTTAAATATCATAAATTGCTATGTATGTATATAGATAGTTGATTTGACTAGAGTTAATTACATCCTAAGTAGGTGTTTAATTTAAATATTAAAAGTTACCATACCGATAACCAAGATCTTGGAGGTAAACCTCTTATTAGCTGGGCTATCTTAATTATATGGTCAGATTGGATTGTTCCTTGAGGTTAATGTTGGGTGTACAAATCAGATCGTCTCTCGAATCATCATCTCAGTTCTAGTCCATCAGGATGAGGCTGACATTTCAAATTTAATGCGAACATAAAGGTTATCGTTATTGGGAGAATTAGAATAATAAAGAGTCTGATCGGCCTCACTATCGCCCATAAGAATATTTTACCAGGGCTCGACGTTTCTTCACGTTAAGTAAAAAACCTGAGAGATTTAAAATCCTAGGCAGTTCTTCATTATGATCTACAGAAACAACGAGAAAAACGCATTTTCAGACGAATAAATTTTATTTTACGATAAACGAGAAGGATTTAAATGTTCTGATTTGAGGTGCTTGACTCGACCTGGAATTCGCCTATTACCTCGTGCCTGAGCCTCAAGTATCTCGTTAGTTTAAGGACAAATTAAAAATGAATCTCACCCCTTCGATTATTGGGTCTTGGTTCCATCGAGATTTCGTCTTCCCGAAGCCTAATTGGAGAGTCGTCATTGGAGCGTTTGGTATATTGATCCATGTTTATAGTGATGATAAATGATGAAGTCGATTCATTCCAGGAATTTATATGGGTTGGTGTGTATATTTTGGTTAGCAAATCTTTGGGTTGACTTATCGGCGCAGAGATTTTTCATCAGCTAATGTATGACTATTGGGTGTGTGCTGTTACATTGATTGATTTATGGTTCTACTGAAAGGTCACGCCGACTGTTGCTGGGTGGAAAATGATTTTTTCTCGAATGTGTGCGCGTTTGAAGTCAAAATTTTCCAGGATATGCATACGACTGTCAAAGGTCGTATGAGGATGCATTTTATTTTTAGTTAGACGGGGTGATTCTCCAATTTATTTGATTTATATGTATCGATCCACTCGGGGAAAAATGTCGAGTTGGATATGTATAAAGCAGATATTTATTCTATCGATCGAAATCATTTTGTTTATTCTAAATTCATCTAACCATTATTGGTTCGTTCGTCGTTTGGCCACTCGGATCATTCCCGTCGAGTTATTTCAAAGGTAGGTGTTCGTTATTAATCTAATTTGATGAACCATTAAGTTTTGGTCTTTTAGGTTTTCGATCTACCGGTGCACAAGGATTTGGTGGAAGATTATTTATGGTAGCATCCCAATTATTTGTGATATTTTTGATTTACTCCTGCTGGTGAATGTTATTAAATAAATTCTTGGAGCCTTTTGTTCGTTGTTATTTATCGGGGATTGGATTAATTTGATGGAGTAGTTTATTTGTTTTTGGTCGAGAAGTTTGTACCCATTACGTCACATGCCATTATAATTGTTGGTGAGTTTTTGGGCAAATCTTATTTCTCGCTACCTTTTCCGTCTAGCCATTTCATCTATTCAATTTCCCCTTTAATTGATCCTAGGCGCGTTGTGTTTATATTACAAATTAATGAGTGTCCACTGGACTACTCGGTGTTTTAAATTTTAGCCGTGTGTAAATATAATTTAGGTTGAGTTTATGGGAATTGAGTGACGGCGAAACAGCTAAAAGACTATTTCCCCTTCGCCCTTTTCCCATATACGGAATGATAATTTTACGTTCCAGTTCTGCGTTCTCATGCCGTAGCCTTCACGGGCACGAACTATTGGCGATTATATCCGCACTTACACAGTTCGATAGGACGTGATAAGTTGATATCTTGCATGATGTGTCGGCTGTCGGCCCAAAAATTTCGACGCAAAACATTCATTTTTATTTAAATACCTTTATTGCTGCATAGTACATCATAGTGTCATAATTTTCTTTTACAATACATCATAACTCTCTACCACGCCGACGCCCAAGCAGAGCTCGTTCGAGATTGCAAGGATGCGACGTGGAGAGAGATTTTGAACATTCTCTCACTCACATTCTAAAATTTCTGGCTTCCACTGGTTTAAACGATCTTTCAGATTAGACTGATTTTTAGAGTTAAAAACGATTCAAGTTTTTCAAAAACTGATTAAAATTATGTGAAAATGAATCGGTATATATACCTATAGTGCGACCCTAACCTTGCGTGTTCAATTTGATTTAGTAAAACAAAATTTGACCTTGTGATTTTCTAGTATATTCTATTCTTAATTTTATTATTTTGTAATTTAATTTGACAATTTTTCTTTTGAATTTTTTAAACGAATTGTTTCCAATTCAAATTATTTGATTTTTGTTCCATTTTCATGGATTTTCACATTTTTTGGTAAATTGTCAATTTTCGGTCAAATTGTTAGGTTTTCGTGTTATTTTTATGTTTATTTCGTGTGGATCTTGTTGCACTTTGTTATTATTTTAATTTATTTTTGTGTTTCTTGATTTTATATTTAATTGTTTTCTTTCTCGTATTTTAGCATGGTTAGTTGGTGTTTATGGGTCTGATTTTAAATCTGCATGTTGTATTTGCGTGTGTATTACCGATTCATTTAAACAATTCTCAAGGCCGTTTGTGTTCTGGCCCAACATTAGTGATGGGTTATTAGTTCGTGATTATGTAACCCAGGCTTACAATACTGCTTGCCTTCCTATGGTTACTCATTGCTAGGCAACATTGGAACTGCAACCACTGGTTATGAGACCGCCAAAGATAAGTTCTTCTCTCAGAACTGCTAAGACCAGGCCTAAATTTAGGTTCAATGAGCTGCCATTAGAAGCTTGCGCTCGATTTACAGTACTGGTCCCTTCTATTCAAATTCAAATACTATGTCAAAACTGTCTCTCTGCATGGATACTTTATTATTTTATGTATATCGCCATTAATTTGATAGGGAGCATTTAATGAACTCATGAAATAACTCGAAAACTTTATTTTTAATGTTGGGTTAGTGGTTTCTGACCTTGACCCTTATGCATACAAGCTTTCTCGCCCGCCTATGGTTACCCGTTGCTAGGTAACGTTGGAACTGTAACCATTGGTTATGAGACCGCCAAAGGTGAGCTCTGACTACAGCTTTTCTAAGGCCCGGCCTCATATCGGGTTGAACAAGCTGCCGTCGGACGGCTTCTGCTCGTCATATTACTTTTCTGCTCCCTTAATTATCTTCTCGCCGAGACAGTTATTTAGCCCATTCCATTCCTTAAAATGAACTACTTCAAAGAAAAACTTAAAACCAAATATTTATTATTATAATATTGTTGGGCACTGATGGGTAACAAAAGATTTTATAGGAGCCTAAGGGTTAGCCAATTCCCAACAAGTGCCTGCATAAGAGTTTAACCGCTAACCACCTGTCAAAAATTGACGTTGGTACTGTGTGCTAGTGGTTGAATATTAGACTCTTTCAAAGACTGTCAAAGCCCTAATATTCGGTTGGGTTCATGAGCTGTCATAGAAGACATCATGCTCTGACTTTAACGGCCGCTCTCAATTATCCAATTGTTTTAATCCCTTAACCATAAAATCAAAACTAAACACAAGTAATATTATTATTAATAATTTAAAATTAATAAACAACAAAACAAATATCACATTAAAAGTTAAGTTAATATTGTGGGTACTCAAATCCCATTGGACTTGAGAATGTGTCCCACCATGCAAGCCGTTTTGACCCTATTCTGTCGCTCGCGCTCCTTCTTGCCAGGCCGATTTAATTGTCTATTACTTTTCAGCTTTTCTTCTGGCGGTCGTGAGGTTCCTGGAGTCAGGATTTTTACTCCAATATCTTTTCCTATTACATATCGAATAACTATCACTTCTTTCTCGGCAGGTAGCTGGCTTCCGCCTTGTACGAGTCCAGACCGGATCTTGTCTTTCAATTTCAGCTCGATTATCTCTTTATCCTGAATTTGGATTTTCTGCTCGGCTTGTATTAGAGCTTCTTTCTTTTGAGATAGTTTCGCATTTAAGGCTTCGATCTCGACTCTCAATTTAGCCACTTCTTCTGGTCTTAGCCAGGTCTGTTCGATGTCAATGTTGATCTCATCCTTACTCAAAATGATCATATTGTAATACCTAAAATGATGGTGACATCAATGTCTAAAACAATATTAATCGATTTTTATTCTACATAGTAGGGAATAGGAAAATTGATTTATATAATACAATTAATACCAGAACTTGTAAGAATTTCCTATTTTATATTACGGGTTCCTATCATAACCCTTTGAAAACCAAAATATAAAGGATAAATTAATAAAACACTATATATTTTATTCTTATTTTAACTATGACCTAATTAATTCATCTATTCATCTAATTAATGGGTGTAATGCCACATACATTGGAGAGACTTCCCGTCATCTCTGTACTCGAGTTCTAGAGCATTGTCGATTGAAGGGTTTGACCAATATTAGTGAACACAATAGAGGCTGTAAAAGTGATATAGGAATGTCTGATTTTAGAATTTTGTTGAGAAGTTTTAATAGTTATTGGGAACGAGTGATATGTGAAGCATTGCTGATAAGGTCATTGGATCCAAAGATTAATGTGCAGAGTGCTGTGACTACGAATGTTTTGAATGTTTTTAAATAGTTTACGTATGTTAAATCATGTTTGTTTTTTTTAATATTATTAAAATAATTGAAAATTTTAAATTACATTAATTTTTAAAAATTAGAATATAAGTAAAAAATTTAAAATTTAAAATTAATTTAAAATATATTTTTAAAAATATTTATTTATTAAAAAATTAAATTAATAAAAAATAATTTGTTTAAATAAAATGTTAATTCATAATATTTTTAGTTGGTTTTGAGTACCTGAAGATGATAGCTGTGCTATCGAAATATATCGTACGAAAGGTTTTTTATTGGCGTTATCGTTTAATTAAATCGTTGCCAAATTTATTTAATTATTTAATTATTAATATTAATAACTTTGTTTTTATATATTTAAATAAACTTAAATTAATTTGTCGAAATTTTTCCGGCCCACAGCCAACACATAACGCAAGAAAGCAAAATCTACATAGTACAGATTTGTGTAAGAGCGTGGAAAATCGCCAATGATATGTACCCGTGAAGACTCAGCTTACGGAACGCAGGGGTCGTAACGTCAATATTATCCCTATAGCTGAAACGAGAAATAAGGAAGGAGTCTCTGGCTACTTCCACGTTGCTACTTTCTGTAAAATCGACCTAAATTTGAATTACACACGGCTCAAAATCATCACATCGAGTAGTCCAGTGGGCACTCAGTAAATATAATATAAACATAAAATGCGCCTAAGGTCTATTAAAGGGAAAGGGTACTGGAATCAATTAAAGTGTAATCGTTGATATAACTACGTTGAATTAATATTTCGAAATGAATTAAATAAAAAGCATTGGTATAGTTAAATTGATTTCGTAATTTTGAACTAAATTAGTGGAAAACTATTAAATGAATAACTCAACGATTCGGTTAAATTAAATTATAAGTTAAAATAACTATTGCTTATAGATAAAGAACGATTAAAGTGACTATGGCTTACAATTAGAATAGTTATGGAGTAATTCATTCATCAAATTATTACAATTTAGTAAAAGGAAAGGGATTAGGTTATTATAATTATTGATTAACAGTAAAGCCATAACAAGTAAATTATTGATCAAATTAGTTTTAATAAAGATGAAGTAACGATTGAGTAAAAGTAAGTAATTGAATTAATACTTTGATTAAGGATAAAGTAATTATTGGTTAAAAAAAAAATGTAGCTTATTGAGTAACTAATTTCAGGACTAAAAAGGAAAATAATTTATTTGATTAAAAAGCGGGTAACACTTTGACTATAACGAAGGTAATTCTTTAACTAGATGATAAAATAATTGATAAATTAATTCGTAGTTTAATATTAAAATAAAATGAATTAGTTACTTGAAAAAATTGAATTAACTCCTAGTCATCGATTAAAAAGCTGAATTAACTGAATTGTTGATACAACGTAAAGCTCGCCTTTTTAATAAATTGAGTTTGTAGATCAATTACATCGATGGGATTAAATTTTAATTAATTAAATTCAAAGTAAGACGAAACAAAAATTTACTTAAGAAATTGATGATTGCACCATGATTTCATAATCCAAACTAATATGAGGAAATATATTCTGTAGACATCGTAAGGATGGAATAAGATAACTGAAAACCTTCGAAAATTCAAAAATCTATTCTTCCTTGCACAATAAATACCTCATCACCCAATGAATAGCGAATAACCCCATCGATAAGCAATAAAGGATCATTCCAATAGTCAAGTAGAGAGTAGCCTCTGAATCCCTACAATGACGTTAAATTCGTGCAAAACTGAATCACAAATTAAACTACCCACCATTTATTTGACCATTGTGCTGCCGTACTTAAAAATTACTCTTGACAAATACAATAGAAATACTTGACGAAATTCTAAACGAATTAATAACATTAAAAACCAAGATATAAGGTACGAAACTTACCAGATCGCGGAATGTCGAATTTTCGACAATCACCGAAAATTAATCATGAATTATTCAATGAGCGGAAGGAGACAAATTCCACAGGATAGACATTCCAATTGTAAACAATATCTATGTTATTGACAACTAAATCAGTTATTTCGAATAATCAATATTTTCAGCATCCGGCAAATCGACTAAAACAATGGAAAATAATTCGCAATCGGAGGGAGTAACCAAAGGGCCAGAAGCACTCGGAAAAGGAGAGGGACTGACGGAACTGGTCGCCATGCATAGTGGTAATTCATTTTTGAATTTTATAATTATCGCTGTTAATAATAAATAAATGATTTGAATGTAAAACTTCTTGGTAACATTATTAGATAACTTGTAGTTTTCCACCAGTAATAATTTAATAAACTATTTACATTACGATGCATCATTCAATAGATGGCAGAGTCTAGTGCACAGTATCATCATCTTAGACGGTTCCGTAACAAGATTAATAATATGACGTCGAATTACGATTAGAACGAATAGTCATGTAGTTGAGTGCTCTGAGCTTCATTGAGGAAAGTTATAGCTAATGTTTATTTCCTAACGCTTACAATCTTGGTGTATAACTTTCAGATTATACTGGTTATTTCAGTAATTAAATGAACTATCAGGTGCCTATGAAATCGGCGATAGAATGAGATCTCTAACATGTTACTCTTAGTTATATATTTAATGCTCCCTAATAAACGTATTCGATTGATCAAGGAGATTATTGGCATTAAGAAATGGATCTAATTGATAGGAATTATAAGGGTGTTTACAACAAAACAATATAATATGACTTCTTCTTGACCCATGATAGGTTTAGTCACGAAACCCCTTATCCAAGACCTTAATGATGAAACCGTATGACGTTAAATACTCGAAATATTTCAAGAGAAGCATTTTCCCGCAACAACCTGAAATCACAACCCATGTTAAATCCTATTAGCCGAAATTCCAAGTAAAATAACTTCGATAATCGCATTTCTGAGGCTTCCCCGTAAGTGAATATTCGATGACGATATTTAATTTCAGCTCTCAATGCTACACTCTCCCTCGCAGATCGATGGAGATGGGCTTGGGCCCAACACCGCCAAGAGCGATGCCCGGAGTTTCCGCCGTCGAAATTCCTCGACCGAGAAAATTTGGGAGTGGGCACATCCACGCAATGGAGCCCGTCAGAAGAAATACGACAGCAGGCCCGACAGTAATTGGAAGACCTGTTGTCGCAACAGCGAGATTTGGATTCACAGGTGGCTCGAGCTCGCCAACATTTGGCAAATGTAGAGGAAGATTTGCTGGCGGGTCGGATTGCCGATTCATACTGGCACCCCCAACAGACCTCACCAAGCAGCACACGCAGCACTAAAAGGCCGACGATGGCCATTTCCGGCTTCACACCTGGAGAGTGGGTGGTGAACCAATTCCCCTAACAGTAGTGACAATCATGTGTTATTTTGAATCAATCTTAGTGATTTGTGATTGCTCGTTATATTAACTTTAACAAATAAAATTTATAAACTTGTTTTTGCCAGGTAAAGTCCTTCTTCGTTGTATACGAATTTTGTTTAAATGAAAATTAATATGGTGTGCTTATACCCGTAATATGAATCTCTAAATTTAACTTGGTTTTTAATAGCTATGAATCCAACTCAGTTATTACAACGGGAACTATCCCGAGCACAGCAGAGTAATCGAACACTTTATGAACAAATCATACAGCTGACCAAGGAGGTCCAGCAAGTGAAATCTACCTGGGCAGACCCGGTCAGGCAAAAATCCGTCTACCAACGCCTAACCGCGGCTCAAAGGGGCTGGGCAGAGGAGCGCAAGTTAAATCAAAGTCTCCGGACTCAAATCTGAGGATTAGAAGTGGCCTTAGCAGTTTGTCGGGAGGGGGAAGCAGTCACTTACTCGCTCGTCTTCGCCCCGTCCCAGATGACGCAGAAGAATCCTCAACCCGCAGATCAGTCCACCACTCAATCAAATAATCGTCGGCCGGGACGCAAAGAGCGTGCTCGACGCCGAGCAGCAAATCCACCCCATTGACTCATGATAAATATTCATTATGTCGATTTCAATAAATTAATTGTAGTTAAATTATCTCCTAAATGCACGTACTTACAGGTATTAATAGGAACACTTGCATCATGATTTCTAACCTCTCTCCACATTCGATCATGGATTTTCCTACACATGGGACAGAGCTAAGCGAGCATAGGTCTTCTATCGACAGCTCGTGAACCCGAGGGTTGTCCGAGCAATTACAGTACTAGCCGTAATACTCAATTATTGCGGACGATCCACCACTTGAACACATTACCAACGTTGTCTAGCAACGGGTGCCAAGTGGCAATTAGAAGCATTTTGTATGGCGTTACTGGGACAAACATAAAGATAAGCAAGATTTGAAACCCTGTAACCCACCAATACTAAAATTTTTACATGGATTCATCATTCATAGAGCACATTCAAAATCATCGTCATGCTCACTTTAATAGTTTTTCGATTTCTCAGATTTATCCGTTCTCGAGTACTGCTTCCAGAAGTTTGTGATTCAATACTATTTTTTCTGATAAAAACGTAAGAGTTTTTTATGAGAAAAAGTGATTAAATTTATGCGAAAATGAATTGATATTTATCCATATTCAGTGACCCTAACCTTGCGTGTTAAATTTGATGCGGTAAAACAAAATTTGACCTTGATATTATTTGTATATTCTAACTCTAATTTTTATTATTTTCTTGATTTAATTTGACAATTTATTTTATTAAATTTTTATTTAAATTATTTCTAAGCAAAATTATTTTATTTTGCTTCGACCTTTTCGTTAATTCTCTGTTTTTACATAAATTTTCAATTTTTTTGTCAAATGTTTTGTTATTATGTTATGTTTATGTCATATTGAATTTTACTTAGGTGTCGTCTTAATTAAGTCCTTAATTTTTTCTCTGTTTAAGTGGAGGGATTAATTTGAAATGGTCCTTTCATGATTATACAGATTTACTTTAATTTAAGTTTAAAAAACTATTATTAATTTTTTCAACCGTTGCATCGATCTCGATAACCCCCTTCTATTTACCCAAGATTTGGCCTTAAGGAATACATATGTTGATGTTAGATTTTATGAGTGTCCACTAAACTACTCAGTATGATAAGTTTAGCCAATATGTTGTCTGAATTTTAGGTCGAATTTTCGGAAGATGGGTGAAAGAGAGCCAGCCAAAAGACTAGTCCCCGATCTTCCCACTGCCCCTATAGGATAAGATGATTTGACGTCCGAGCCAGTCGTTACGCACGATTAGACACTCACGGGCACGAGCAATAGACGGAGGGACCGCACTTACACCGCTCGATAGTTATGTAAAATTTTAATGACTTGCAGTTTGTGTGGCTGTGGGCCGGAAAAATTTCGACACATTAAAAATTCAATCTATTCAAACTCGTATAATTGCTTACATAATTACATTGTTGCCTTGCTATATTTGCGTGCTATTTCCAATCCACTTAAACAAAATCAAGTCCTGGCCCAACATTATTGTTGCTCTCCTGACAAGAAGACATAGCCACTTCTAACTTGCGGATCTGAGTTCGTTGGGCTTGTACTAGCTGGCATATCCAAGCTCGCCTTCATAATGCTTCACACCAATCGCACAAGTTCCGATGTGTGGAGGAAGCGTCTCGGCATCATTACGTTGGTTGGCGAGTCTATTTCCATCAAGATTGGGTCGTCCAATTCATATGACACGCCGTAACTGGGAGCGTATCCATCGGTACTGGGAATTCGACCGGCGGCTATGTCGGCGTTCACCCTGGCCAGCTGATATTGAGCAATGGCGATTTACTGTTGAACTTCCTTGCACTTGGCTTCCAGGCTTGCTAACTTGAATTCGGCTCTCTGACGGGCCTCTCGTGCCGGGTTCAGACCAGGTTCCCGTTTTATTGCTACTGCCGGTAGCTCAATCTCAGCGTTCCTACTTCAGTCCGATCCTCTGGCCGTAGATATTGTGTAGCCAGAATCCCAGAGCGCTGCTCAAGCTGGGATCTGGATAGTGATCCTTGAATCATCTTGCCAGGATCCGTTGCTCTTTCGTGTCTCAGTTGCTAAATTTTAGATGAGTATAAAATATTAATTATGATTATTGATATTAAATGGCCCGTAACTTCCACTTATCTATTCTTGATTTTACCTGTCAAGAATTACTCCTTCGTCACTCCCCTATCGTAGTAGAATATTGCCCTTCGTTCATTTATGAACATCGTGATTATGACTATTATAATTTCCAGTACTTCATCTGTTTTATTGTGTTTTCCACCTGAATTCGCACAACTATACATTTAAATAAATGAAAATATTACCCTTACATGTTATCGACATGACTTATGGGTATGGTGGATATACAGTTATGTATTCGAGTAATAAAACGATTACTTTTGCCTATTTGTTAACATAATTTAGAACTATTGTGGTTATATAATTCTATCTTTGAAAGACCAAACGATCAATTTTACATAATCATTAACAAAATTCACAGATAAAAATAAAAAATTGATTAATTTTACGTATTTATTAACATTATTTATAGGTATTGTGGATCAACCGTCAACGAAGAATGGAGAACATTCATACTAGTCTAAAGGAAGAATCATATGCGTCTATTGGAATAATCGGCATTCTCTTGTTTAATGCTCTAATACTTTCTGCCTAGGTTCAACTCCCTCCTCATATGGAGGTGTTTCATTCATTATAACGAAACTCTTGATTTGAATGAGATGACTTTCTTTCAGCCTCTGGTTAATTTCATTTTTTCGGTTTACAAGTCATAGAAAATTGGGAGTCATAGTTGTTTTATCAACATTGCTCTTCGATACATTCTTCCTATATTACCTTCGGAGATGCGTTACTCAAAGTCATTTATCTTCATTAATATCCTTGATACGGTAGTTTTCATCGACATTGCTGGATCATCGTTGTTATGTCTCGGTAGAAGTTATTAGTATTACAATTCGCGATTTGGATTTCTACCGGCCCGTAAAATTCAGCTTTCCCTCATTTAAATTACGTTAGATGTTAATACACGATATTGTAAGATCTTCTTACCCAGGAAGCACGTTTCTCTTGTTCTGGGAATCTGTCTGGCTCCACATTTATCCACTTTGCGTGTTGTTTGCCTACGGCTTCTGTCCGTCGATAAATTCATGGCAGGTTGCGTTTCCATCTTCTCTTGGCTTTTTGTCGAGGTCGATTTGTACATCAATAATGACCATCCAACGATTCGCATTGGTATTTACATCACCAGACAATTTCTGTTGTCACCCTATGGAGTATTTATCATCGTTATTGTCACGATTATTGTTACTGGTATTTTCATATTTAGTTTGCTTGTTGTTACACCAACCTGAATTGTTGTTGTTAAAGGTATTTTTACTTTTCGTCATAGTGATCAAACTGTATCACTCCGCAAAATCGAAAGATTCGTTGGCCTTTTGGGCTCTTACGATTGGGCTGTTACGTAGGCTAAGCTTAAAATGATAGATTTTATGTTTATTTCAGATCTATGTTGTGAACTATTACTGGAATCTATATCTCTTTGTCACGATTATTATCGTTACGGTGAACCTTAATCTAGGAATTCGGAACTATACCTACCTAGAAGGTGACAATATAAAATTGGTTGGACATCAGATGCTATGTTACATAGTATGATGCTATGTTACGACGGATTCGATCATCGCCTTAGGATAGAATTTACAAAACCTCTGCTTATCAACCCTATATGGTTTTGAACGATACATTCCAGTCGTTGAATCAATCCATCAGTATTCTGGGAACCTCAAGTCAACAATAACTCATCTCATATTTCCGTCTAAATCAAAACAACTTATCGATTCACAAACGTCTGACCGGTTCACTTTATCTGCTATGTTACGCAGTGCCCTTAAAGAAGTTCTACAATAGGATAGGGTGTTGACCTCGAATATTTTGGCACAAATGAATGTTGAAACGAAAATCCTTCTCACTCGCATGACTGGAGTTTCGCTTATCCTGTACGAAAAGGCCGGTACTATTTGTGAAATTATTAATTTGACACCTCATTATAAAAGAAGTTTTGTTTCAATATATTTCTTAAAGTCGTTATTTTTGTATTTAATTCTACCAGTGCTCAATTAATAGTAGTTTCAGCAAATAAAATTATTACAGTTTAATCGCAACTCATTTTTAAGCGAAAAGCTTTCCATTGTAAGTGCCAAGTGATCAATTATTAAAACAAGATAATTGAAAATCTTTACTCTTTTTTTCTTAGGATTTTCAGTCACTTTTTAGCCACTTGAATTTTGTTCTTTTATTCCGTGTTTGGGTTGAAGTTTGGCTTGATGTGGGAATATAAACCTGGTGATTTTGTAAGAGTATTCGCACTGAATATCATCTTTGTGTTTGTTAAACGTTATTTGCACAATGATACTTCTTCCTCAACCTCAAAAACACTTTTCTTTGTCGTATCTGTATATCGCATGTTACTTACAGCTTTCTCTGAGTTTATATCGATCTTCCATAATTCTCCTTTTGATAAATCAAATTGCTTCAAGTTTTAATGTACTGGGCACCTGATGGTTAAAAGATATAAGATTTTCGAGGCCACTTTCAAGTGATTGCCAACAGATACGTGCATAAGAGATATAACGATTGGATACCCATTAAAAAGGACGTTGGAAATGTATTCAAATGGGTGATTTTCAGTAAAAGGTAAGTCATATTGTCTTGACTGCTAATACCCTGGAAAGCTTTTACGTTCATGAGCTCCACATCTTTATTTAGGTTCCCTCTATTGACAAATTGAAACCATATCGATAATTTGAGATATTTAGACGATTTTAATTTTACGATTATTGTAGTAATTTAGGTCCATTCCAAAATCAGCTATCAATTCAAAAAGAGTAAATCATTTATTCAAATATACAATTAAAATTAAACAAGTGTTGGGTTATTGAAGGTTTGTTCCCTCTGACTCCTCGTGTCCTTTTCGAATCAAATAATTAAACCCAACACAAAATAATTTTATTTGCACTTTACCCCAGTTACAAATCAAATTATTTCAATGTTTTCTAATTAAATTTGCGATTTATTTGCACCCTTCAACCACGGAATAAATTTGATTATCTTAAGGTAGGTTATCCAATGGATAATCACTTTTTCTGATAGATAACATTTGAAATTACTTGGGTTTAGACTCTTTTACTGACCTGACTAGACTACTCGTTTGCTTCGACCACTGGCCCTTTCGTGTTTTTCTCTTTTCCTTTTATACTCCTGCTCAGACTGTTTTCTGACAATTGTCAACAAAATTTGCTGCCATACTAATTTATAAAAAAATAATTACTTCCTACAGTCCACCTTAGCCGACATTTGTCAATAACGTTTGCTACATTACTAAATTACAAAAAGGAAATAATTACCTCCCCATAGATCAGTGGCGCCCTTTTAATATTCTTTAGGCCAATTTACACTTTTATATTATTCAGTCTACACGCCGGGTTTCCTCATCTCTCGGGTTTCCCATTGACTCGGGCTTCACATTAGTAATTAATTTTTTTAATTAATTTCTTTTATTGTCTTTTATTATTTTCTAGGGACCCCTCACTAAATTTTTATTATTATTTCTGGAATTTTCTCTCAATTTGGAGTTCAACCATACCAATTTTCCCCTATCAATACTACTTTCGATTTTTTGTAAATTTTTTAATTAATGTTGCACTTTTATCATTTTGGTATTTTATTAATTTTACAGTGCTTTTGTAATACCCCACCACAAGGCCAATTAAGATAAGACTTCAGTTCTACATATTTGAGGCAAATTTCTTCATTTGACCCATCAATAGGAATGTTTTAAGCCTTCGCCGCCTTTCTCAAGTGTTTCAATATATAAATCATTAGTAAACATAAATGTATCTTCAACCTCATTAATATATGATACAGATATTTGAATATGTTCATTCACAGGACCGAAATCAATAAAAGTTTTGAAACTTATTAGGTATTCAGTACTAGGAACAACAATGTTAAGCTTATCACTACCCATTCGCTTGGCATCATAAATACTTTCAAATTTTATTGTAAATGGACTAAAATCACAACTAACATTCAATCCATCTTTGAAAAACATGCCACTATTTTCATCTAAAATTTGATTCGGAATATACAATATCGATCAATATTATTGATTGAGAAAATACTACATGTTTTGGAAACACACTTTTTGTAATTGAATTTACAATGACTATTAAATGGGAATGTATTGTACACAAATGTAAAGTCTTGCAAAGCAACTTCCCAATTTCCATATAAATAAATGGGCTTTTGATATCCGTGCCATTTGACATAGTATTGTTTATCCTTACCCATCTTTTTAGTTTTCAATATTTTCTGAATTCTGAACATTGTAGGTTTGGAAATAACTTGTAATTCCTGTTCATAGAATTTCCCTTGTATTACATTGTTGTCACCGTCTTTAATAACATACATTACAGGACTCTGTTTAGTATTAATTTTTGTAATTCGAAATACTTCATTACTCCAATTACTATCGAAATTTTTGATGAAAGGTGAAGCAGATATTTTACTAATTCTAACGTAATCACCAACTTTATATTTTGGTTTTGTAATTTTAACAACTTTTTTAGTTCGTACTGGTTTTTGAGCTGATATCTATGGGTCTCAAACTATTCAGACCTCGATGAATTATTATAACTAACAAGTATTTTCGGTAATACATTTACCCATATTTTATTACCTTGATGCACGAAATATTTCTTCAATCTATCCCTCAGTGTCCGGTTAAATCTTTGAACATGAGCAGCTTTGTATTGAGAATGTACAGAGTAATGATTTATTTTGAAACGATCCAGGATTTGCTTAACTTTACTATTGTAAAACTTCTTGTCTATAATAATAATAATAATGATAATAATAATAATAATAATAATAATAATAATAATAATAATAATAGTAATAATAATAATAATAATAATAATAATAATAATAATAATAATAATAATAATAATAATAATAATAATATTAATAATACCTAAATCGGTTTGCAAATTGTCAGGATGCCAATTTTTAAATAAAATATTAATTGCTTTAGATATTTCCTCTGCAGATTTTTCCTTTGTTGGTACATCTCGGGCAAAACGACCGAAAACATCAATACATGTTAAAAAATATTTATAACCCTTGTTAATCTTTGAATACGGTATATTCTCCATCAAATCCATTTGCCATAAATCATTAATACCGAATGTCTTATAAGCTTTTGTTGGAAATCTTTTCCGCATCGGTTTGTTTAAACTCTACGCAAGCTGATCTGACAATCACTTTTGCGTTTCCTTTTTCGAATTTGGGACTCTTTTTTTTTTAACTTTGCCACTCCACCGAAACCTGCTTCGTCTTCTTGGTTCGTCCAAACCTTTTCCATTACAACAAGATGATTTAAATTTTAATTTGACATTAGGTATTGATTGCTCCATCGTTTATTGTAATCCACCTAATAATGATATTGCTAATGGTAATATGGCGCTAATAAAACCGCCTTTTTTTTCCTTACGATTTTTATTATTGACTAGTGATAACAAAGGTTTTCGATGTTTATTCAAGACTAGTTTTTTAGATTTACTGATTTTAATTTTACCTCTGACTACTTTTAGTAGAATTTTGGGTAAATCATCAACAACAAAATTTGAAATGATTGTAAAATAGACATTCTTTTCATACTCGGTGCATTTAACTATGCGTTAAAATATGGGAAACTCCTATGATTTTTTACAATTTTAACTTTTTGACTTTTTTTATTACTCCTTTTAATAGAGTTTTTCGAAATAAGATTCATTGCAGGGTAATTCTCGGTTATTAGTTTTTTAAATTGTGTATAACTAGTCTTTGGTGGAACATTTTCAGTTTTTATTTTCTTTTTAATACCTTGTCTAAGTTTTCTGAAATTTTTAAGCCTGGATTTCATAAACATTTTTACATTTTAATGTTTTCAACTTTGTTTATAAACTATGGCACCTTCTTTATTGAAAATATCTGTTTTTACCCGTAAATCATCATTGCGTTGTTGTGTGAAATCAAGAAATTTATATCCATCTGGTGATTTTGTAGCATCTTGAAATGCACTGATAAGAAAATTACAATTATTAGGGTATGGTTGTCGAGCAAGAAAATCAATAACTGTTGCATCTCTAGGATTCTTGAAAATAACTAAATATTGAACATTTAAATTCCTTGTTCGATGTGCGCCACCCTGATGAAATAGATTTTGAGTAATAAAGATCATAGTAACACCAACATGTCGACTAATTTTTGTGAATAAATTATTAAAATCCTTTTTTTGTTAGCTTCCTGATACAAATCATCGATAATGATGTCATCACCTTTCCTTAATCGACTTGACCAGTTTTTATCGAAACCTTTTACTGTTTTCATGTTTTTCAATTTACAGAAATTATTTTGAGTTAATCCATGTTTTTCATCTGCAACCCTATGCCAATAAATCATGTTGAATTTTGTTTGGAATAAATTAGATTTTAGTAATTTACACACAAACATAGTTTTACCACTACCACTTGGGCCGACGATTTGATACACCGCATCATTTCTTAATTCCATTATTAATTTGTATAGTTATAGGTTTTTGTTTATATTGTATAAATTAATGAACTCTTTCTAAAAATCATATATATATAGATTAATATTTCTTTTTTATTTTATTATGTTATCAACTATAAATTATAAAGGAACTTTCGTCGGGTCAAAAATGACATTTCCGAATGGTAAACCCCATAAAATTGTTGATAGGAGTGTAAAATACCCTATCATATTTTTCAAATCCGGCAAATGCAGAATCATGGGATGCAATAAACCTTTAGATGTCAATAAATTACAATATAGAATAAAGGATATTAAAATATAGTCAATTACGGTTACTATGGATATGTGGCATTCTATCAATCTATACAACATGTCAACAAAATTTCTTTGTATGTTCAAGCCAGAATTATTTCCTGCACTGAGGCTTTTAAAATACAACCCAATGTGTGTTAACGTGTTTTCCAGTGGGAAAATAGTCATATTAGGGTTGCGAAATCTAGAGTACAAAAATATTGTTACAGACATACACAATGAAATCACGGGATTGGGCGATATCTGATTGGCTAATGATAAATTAAAACAATTTACGTATTCATTTTATTTCATTTTTTAAAATGGAAAATACTATCCTGAAAAAAATATGTACAATTTACCGATGAAAAATAACATTCGATATGGTTAATTTATTATTTATTTTCTTTTCTTATTATTATTTAATTTAGAAGAATATGAAACCCTGGTAATTCGAAGATTGCAGTATTATTATCCTCAACTCAATGCGATAATAAAGGATAAGCCAGCGACAATGATTCCCGAGCTCATATTTAATGAGACGAGAATACGGATTTCGGAGCTGATCAATCAGGCTCTATGTGACAATCAAATCAACCGGCTGGAAACGGAAATGGCAACTGAATACTCATGTATTCTGGATTGTAGTTGCTGCAATTTATCTTATCAACGGTACGTTGAATGGTGCCTCTTCAAATCCGTAAGGAACTTTTGTAAACTACAAATTTAAAACAATAAGTGATTTGTGTTACATCTTTTTGTTTTTAGTTTGACTTTGATTTGTCTTTTGTTTTGTTTTTAGTATTAATAGTTAGTAATAACAAGTTTTATTAGTAAAAATTTATTTAGTCATTGTTTTATATAATAATGTAACACATGATGAAAATAAGTATAGAAATACGCACATATAGGTAAGAGATTTTGATGTATGTGTTCTTTGTAAATCACATACAAACAAAAGTGTGCATGTGTTTTCTTTGTAAATTACATACAAACAAAAGTATGCATGTGTTTTCTTTGTAAATTACATACAGTCTTGAGTATGTATGCAGTCACGCTCTTATCATGCAGTGTAAGTCATTTGATGATTATTCACTTATTAGCACTGGCTTTGTTAAAATTAATTAATAATAATAATAAGTTACGAAATACATACGTGCAACAACGATTCTGATTGATTAATCAGTATCTGTCAAGGGTATAAAAGCTCGTAACCACCTTATAAATATCATAAATCAAACATTACCAAGGAAATAGTGAGCTCTGTTATCAGTGTCCAACCAGTTAAGATGTTCCACAATTATAAAATGTATTTTTTAAAGGAGCCTATCAATATGCAATTGGTAAATCCAGTCAAACTTAATAAAACTCAATTTCAATCTCTCGCTGGGACACTCTCAATGATTGATATCAGTGATATTGATACGGTTTTCAATAAGATCAATTCGAATTTAAAATGCAATGAAAATTCATTCTTCACCAGTCAATATACCAGAAATTATGATGAATTTACAGAAATAGGTTTCAAAGAACAGGAAAATTGGTATTTAAAAATAACAATCCAAGGATATAAAGCTGATCAAAATGATTTGCTTTCTCCAATCTGGAAAATTGTTAATGTTAGACTTTCACAATTAGTTTAATGTATATTTTTGTGTTTAATGTTAATAAATTTATTTAAACAGATTTTGATTTCTTTACAACATATTCTATAAACAAAATTATAATTAGTTTTAAATTTGTTTTAAAAATGAGGTCTGATAAAAGTAAAATATAAAATATAAAATTATTTATTTATTTCGTTTAGAATATTTAATAAACTTTTTGTTTATAAACTCGAAGAAATTACCGGTGTAAAAATTAGAGATATGTTGACTCTAGTTGAAGCATTGGGTAAAGAAGATTCATGTTGTGATTCAGAATGTCAGAGTGATGATGAAGAAATTGATAATGATGAAGAAATTATTAATAATGAAGATACTGAAATTATTAATGATGAAGATACTGAAATTATTAATGATGAAGATACTGAAATTATTAATGATGAAGAAACCCCAATTTTAGTTTAGCCTAACGAATTTAAAACTTGTGTTGACTATGTCATAGAAAATATAATGATAGAATATTGTAATGATGAAGCATGTACATGTAATAATCAATAAATCTTTAAAAATGTAGTTTTTTATTAATAATTCAGTAAATAACAAGGAATAATACATTTATTAAAATTTATGGTAAACTTTATTACAGATATATATGACCGATGCTCCAGTTAATAGTTTTAATAAAAATTTGCAATTTGAAATATAAATATCTGAACGTTTGGCTTATGCGGCAACTTGAATAATTGTTACCCATCCACCGTTTGCTTCTACCCATGGATCAATTTTTGTTTCTATTACCTAAATAACGATAAATTAATAATAATATAAAGTAATATACCTCTATAGACCATTGAAAATACTTTTCATTGTCGGATCCGGATTTTAATATCATGTGTTTCATATACATTAATCCTACTATTATTCGCATCCATTTATTATTTTCATCAAACATAACTAAATATCGATTGGAATGAATTTTTCTTTTTCTCCAATGTTGACAAATTGAGAATGGGCTCAAATGAGATGTCTTCTACAATTTTCTCGGTACAGATTACCATGAATTTTATGTTTTTATTGATATCATCTCCTTATCCATTATAAGCAACCAGCTCATTCAACAAAGTTATAAAAAATTTAGTTTCTGGCATTTTAAAAAAATATTTGGAAGTGTAAGCTTATTTATAATATATTCAACCAATCAGAATCATGCATGGATATTGGGAAGTTGCAATGTCTTTATTTAAGAAAATATGTAAAAATATATAATGGGAATGGCAATGATGACTTTTTGCCACTGTTAACCGTGTGTTGAACTTCTTTCAATTTATTGCCACTGTTAACCTGTTGTTGACCTTCTTTCATTATACAATTGAACTGATCAGTTGTTTTATTAGAATAAACTTTTATACTATATTGAACTTGATTTATCATTTTTTCATTAAGTGCGATTTTCATTCAATTCGAATATTGATTTTCTTAATTCATTTTTGATAATACCTATGGTTTGATTTAGATATAGAAGTTCATCATATATTGCGTTCCGAGCACTTTTTAAAGTCTCATATGTGAGTTCAAATCGGATTTCTAAATTACTCATTCTTTCAGATAATCTTTTGACTGAAGTTTTCAAATATCTAGGCCTATCTATGATATACAAAATATCCATCAACACGTCGGTATCAGGACATACACATCTTGTTGAATATTTACCTTGAACGGTTACAACAATTGAGTTAGAAATTTAAAAACACTAACAACTAATATTATTATTAAATTTCTTTAATCCTTTTCAAATCTATAAATTAATATTTATTGTTTATAGCCAAACGTTTGTGTGTTAAACTTCTCATTGGTTTAAATTAGTAGAAAAGTAATTGTTATTTCAATTTTTATCATTATAATGGATATACCGAGCGCAGTTCAAGCTATGAACGAAATTGAATATTATGGTCATTTATTATTATTATTATTGTTGGGCCTGAACACAAACGGCCTTGTGAATGATTAAATGAATTGGTAACACACATGCAAATATAACATGCAGCTTTAAATTCAAAACCTATGAAAACACCAATTAACCCTATCAAAATATGAGAAAAAAGACAATTACCTATAAAATAATAAACATAAAAATAAATTAAAATAATAACAAAAAGCAACAAGATCCGCACGATATAAATATAAACATAACACGAAAACCCAACAAATTCGACCGAAATTTGATAATTTCATGAAAATGAAATTAAAATCAAAGAATTTGAATTAGAAATAATTCAATAAAAATTTCAAATAAAAATTATCAAATGAAATTAAAAAATAATAAAAATTAAGATTAGAATACACTAGAAAATCCCAAGGTCGAATTTTGTTTTACTAAATCAAAAAGAACACGCAAGGTTAGGGACAAAAAATAGGTATATATACCGATTCATTTTTACACAATTTTAATCAGTTTTTCAAACTTGAACTAGTTTTGTTTAAAAATCTATTTTCTGTAAGTGTGAGTTTTATTTTGGAACTCTCTCTCCACGTCGCGTCCTCGCAATCTCGATGGAGCTCTGCTTGGATGTCGGCGTGAGGAGAGTAGTATTTGTATGATTTGTCGTTGGATCAAGTACTTATTATGTTGTTTTGTTAATATTAATAAATTATTTATAATATCTAAAATTATTTTCTCTATAATTATTTTATTTCATGTCGAAATTTTTCCGGCCCACGACCAAAGACACATCACAAGTCATTAAAATCAGACATATTATTCAGATTCGTGTAAGTGCGTGGAATATCGCCGATGATCTGTGCCCGTGAAGACCCGGCGTGCGGAACGCAGGGATCGGAACGTCAATATTATCCCATATAGAAGAAATGAGAGATAAGGAAGCGGTCCTTGGGCTACTTCCTCGTCCCTCAGTTTCTTTAAATTCGACCTAAATTATTCTACACGCGGCTCAAAATCATCACACCGCGTAGTCCAGTGGGCACTCATTAATTATAATATGAACATAATGCGCCTAAGGTCAACCAAAGGAAAAGGTGACGGGGAAATAAATAAAATGAAATTATTGCTATGAAACTAAACTACTAGTATAACCACAAACAAAATGAAAACTATGAATGAGAATTTAAACTAGTTATTGAGCGATTACCCTGAACGCATAATAATTAATAGTCTAAGCGGATCATGAATCTAAATAAATCAGATTTGGGAACTTCAATAGGCACAATCATAGTTAAGTGAAATGTAGTAACGAATTTTTAACTGGGATCTCGCGCTAACCATGATGAGGTAATTGTAAAAAACCCACAAGAGTAATTGTCTTAACGTAAATGAAAATTCTAACGGGAAAATGAACCTGAAACCGTCACCATAAATTCAAATCTAACCAATGCCTTAAACTTGATTATAATCATAGAATAACTGGCAAGAGTTGTTACTATTTAACCAAATTAAAATCACCTAATTCGCCTAACGAAACGATTAGTACAAACTTAAAATGTAAGTTTTAATAGAAATCGTTGATACGTCCTAAATGAAAAGAATAAAATAGAATACCCAAAGGTAACCGACAATTAATTATAATGTAAATATGATTCGAGCTATAAATTCACCTACTCCTAATAATGGTTAAACAAAAAATTCCCCAATAAAAGAAAAGCTATCGTTAAAGTATAATCCATACAAATACTACTTACCTATGAATAAGAATTTATAAATTCCTCAACCCAAAAGAAAAACTTTAACCCTAAGGATACGGAAATAACAATAAAAATTTGTAGTACTCCCCCATAGTGACGAATAGGTGATGAGACGGGATAATTTATTACAACCGTACCCAAGTCCAATTAAAAGAATCAAAGAAACGCCGAGCTAAGGTATGCCCTAAATTACCTTTAGAAAACGCCACTCTCGAAAAATCCTCTAAAGACATGTCGTAAAGGGGCTTACAATCATAAACAAATAAATTCCCAATGAATGTAATAAGAGCATATAAGAATTTGAACTCCGTCCATTTTCGGGAATACCACGCATTTTGATATTATGATTTTTATTGAAATACCGACATCTCTAAATTACCTCCGTCAGGTTTTCTTGACCTAATAACTAACGCCGAACGATTTATTTAAAATAACTTAAAAAGGAAAAATCATAAAGTTAATGATCCATAAATGGTCCCAACGAATAACTTCCTAAAAGAAACTAAATAAGCAAAAAATCGAAAAAATTAGAAAACATAAAATCATACCATAATTAATAATAAATTAGAAAATAGTCTGGCTAAATAAAATAAATCGAAGACATAACATTTGACAACTAGTACCCATGAATTCTACTCTAAAGAAAATATGTAAATAAGATCAGTAAATAACAAAAATAAAAGATTGTACTATTAATGATAAACCCGGAAGATTTTTCATTCGAATAAAGGGTCTAGTAACTGAATAATCCGTTTCCCCGAGTAATGCTAGAGGAATTCAATAAATATGATCAATAAATTAACGAAATGAAATTAATACCTACTATAAATTCACAGTGGTCCCATAGCGGGAAGGTAAAGGGAAACCGATATATAATTCCGCCGATGTGCCAGTAGCGTCTCAACTGTTCAATACATATACTTAGCACACACGTACGCACAACCATTTCAATAGCCATGAACGAAATCGATTATTGCATACGTCACATACATGCCAGTAACTGCGATATACACACAAATCAATATCCAATAAAGAAAAATGAAACCTATTAATATCTACCGGGAACGTGTTAAATCGTTAATCCGACAGACATGACAATCCACAACAAAAATTTTGCACACTCCACTGCGGTTCCGGCAGTAATGAAAAATCAAGCCCCGGGGCGATTCTTTTAGTAATCCATAAAAGCCAAAATAAATATATCGCACACCGACACCACTAAATGCCCGTAGTGGCGACCTTTACGACACACACTCACTACTGACCGGTGTGCGTACTCTCTTCCGAGTCGGTAAATGGCACCTCGATGCCATATATTAAACGACAATTCAACGACAGATTGAATTTCAAATGGAAAGAGAAATGAATTCACCAGAAAATTCGCTGAGCAACCCACCAGAAAGTTCGTTCGATAATCTACGGGGGAATTCGTTCAATGATCTGCAGGATAATTCTTTGAATAATCATACTGTGGCCGGAATCATAGGGGAAGACGTCGAATTAGATAGGCAGCCCTTAAGTAAATCATGATTTTAATTTTTGTTATAGTTTTAATGTTTTATCCGGTGCAAGACATAGAAAAATCTTTATGGCCAGTCCATTAACTCAGGTGAAATGGAGCAATTCAAATGCAGCGGCGAAAACTTTTAATTTCAAATAAATAATGATCCAAATTTACACTTCTTATTATGAATTTATTAACCCTAGAACCCTGACTGCTGGAAACAGGTTTATAATTTATTAGTTATCTAAGTTAAAATTATAAGTATTTAATTTCTGTAATGAGATTTAGAACTACAATTACTTGAACAAAAAATTTTGAAATATTATTCGTCAAATTTTCTTTGTGGTTTTCGAACTTCAAATTACTTACCCAATTTTTATTACTTGTGGTCCTTTTCGGAAAGACTTACTACTCTAGCTTAAAAAATTTATTATAAATTCTCTCATTTTAGAATTATATAATCGCAGAATTGTTGTTATGAAAAATTTTGGAAATAGCTCAAACTGTTCTGGAAGGATCTCAACATTATCAATTGATTCAGGAAAAGTTCTAATCATTTTTTTGTTGCCGCGAACTTCTGATTTCTATGTGATATGTGTCATACCAAATAAATATTTAAAGCCAATAATCTTTATTGAATCGAAGCTTTTACCCGATTGGAATGGTAACATTTATTTATTTCCTTTTTCCTGGCCCACAGCCACACAACATGCAAGCTATTAAACTAAGACATAACTACCAAGCTGTGTAAGTGCGGTTTCTCCGCCTATAGCTTGTGCCCGTTAGGGTTCCGTCGTGCGCAACGACGGGCTCGAACGTCAAATCATTGAACCTAAATAGCGAAAGAGAGTAGCTTGAGAGTGGGTCTTTTGGCTCCACTTTCTTGCACTTAATTTCGATAAAATCGACATAAAATTTTAAACAACAATCGGCTCAAAATCACTAACTCCGAGTAGTCCAGTGGGCACTCATTAACTATAATATGAACATAAATAGATCATAAGGACAAAAAGAGGGAAAGGGTAGCGGGGAAAATAGCGAAATCGTTGCAACAGTTAAAATGAATAGCCATCGGAAAAAGATTAATCCGAACGACCCAAAATTATGGAAAATAATGTTTTAAACAATATATAAGAATTAAATAAATTATATTGAATTGAGACGGAAAATATTGGCAGAACGCTGCGCAAATTTTCGGAAATAATTAAAACATTTATCGTAAAACTGGAAAATAAGGGCGGAACGCTGCTCAAATTTTCCGAATTAATTAAAATACTTATCGAAAATAGTAAAGTAAAAGTGGAATGTTGTTCAATTGTTGGTATAATGTTAGTATGAAACTGGAAAATAAGGGCGGTACGCTGCTAAAATTTTCCGAATCAATTAAAAAAATTATCAAAAATAGCAAAGTAAAAGTAGAATACGGCAATATATGATAGGATAACTGGATAAAACTGTAAAATAAGGGAGGAATGCTGGTAATTTTTTTTCGAATTAATGAAAATACTTTATCGAAAACTGTAGAATGAGGATGGAGTACGGCTAAACCTTTATATAAGTAAAGTATTTTCACAAAGCTGAGGAATAAGGACGAATCCCTACTAACAATTTAATAATAATAATGATAAGAGTAATGAAAATGGCAATTATAACAATATTAATAATAATAATAATAATAGTAATAATAATAATAATAATAATAATAATAATAATAATAATAATAATAATAATAATAATAGTAATAATAATAATAATAATTATAATAATAGTAATAATGATAATGATAGTAATAATAATAAATATGTTGGGCCAGAACGTAAACGGCCTTGGAAAATGTTTAAATGGATCAGAAACACACACGCAAAAAATAACACGCAATTTAAATAAACCCACTGAAACATCAAGTAAACCATGTAAAATCTGAGGAATAAAAGAATAATAAACATAAAAATAAATTAAAATATTAACAAAATGCACCAAGATCCGCACGATACCTACACAAATACAACAAGAAAACACAACAAATTCGACGAAATTGAAAAAATCAATTAAAGTTCATTAAAGTGAAATTTAAATTGAAAAATTTGAATTAGCAATAATTCAATAAAAATTCTAAATGAAAAATTATAAAAATAAATCAAAAAATAATAAAATAAATAATAGAATTTGCTAGAAAATAACAAGGTCGAATTTTGTTTTACTACATCAAATTTCACACACCAAAAAATTAGGTATATATACTGATCCATTTTCACATTAAATTTAACCATTTTTGAAAAACCATAAAACCATTTTTGAAAATCTAAACTGTTTTCGAATCTAACCATTTTTTTTGAAATTGTCTAAGCTATTTTCAGACTGATTAAAAACCTTTTTGGAAAACCAGTATAAATCTATTAATTTTTAGGTGAGGATCATTGATATTGGAACCCTCTTTCCACGTCACGCTCTTTGCATCTCTATAGAGCTCTGCTCGGACGTCGACGTGGGAAGAGAGGTATTTTGGTTTATTGTATGATACATGAATATATGATATTTTATGAATTGGAATGGTAACCTGTTATTTTTGTTTTATAATTAATAAATATTATTGATATATATAACTTATTTTATATGTTTTTATAATTTAAAATGTCGAAATTTTTCCGGCCCACAGCCGACACATCACGCAAGATAGAAAAATCAACATAGTGCAGATGCATGTAAGAGCGTGGAAAACCGCCAATGATATGCACCCGTGAAGACTCAGCGTGCTCAACGCAGCGGTCGTAACGTCAATATTCATCCCTATAGCTGAAGCGAGAAATAAGGAAGAAGTCTCTGGCTGCTTCCTCGTTTCTCAACTCAGAAAAATCGACCTAAAATCAGATTACATACGGCTTAAACTTACCACACCGAGTAGCCCAGTGGGCACTCAATAAATATAATATAAACACAAATGCGTCTAGGATCTATTAAAGGGAAAAGGTACGGGGATGAACTTAACTGAAGTCGTTGGTATAGCTAACCTGAATTACTAATTTGAATTAATTTGATCATTGCTATACTAAATTAAATTTGTTTTTTTTTGGAATAACTACCAAAATCGTTAAATTAAATTACTTTATGGATCGAAAAATAAATCAATTAAATTAAGTTATGGATTTAAAAACTAGATTACCTTTTGGATCAAAAAGTATGGATTGAAAGTAAATTGATTGCCACTATATCCTTGAGTAAGGCAAAGCAAATTACGGATTAAAAGTAAACTTAGTTACAATATCCCTTTGGTTAAATAATGGAGTAAAAGTAAACGGGCTATAAATACATCATGCAGTAAATTGGACTAATTTAGTATTAGGTAAGGATGGGTAAGCCATTAATTAAATTACTACAATGCATTTTATAAAATTAAAAGTAATTCAAATTGATTTGATCCGTTGATCTAAATAATTGAATACAATGTTTTGATTTAATTTAATGAAGATAATCGTCAAAAGGACTTTGAGTAAATTATATATTTGAACTAAACTAACCCACTGTTTAAATTAAAGTAATCCAGCGGCAGTAAAGAAAATTTTGATCCTGAAATTTTTGGGTAAATTAGTTTAAAGATCCGAACTTATTAAAATAAAGTACTTTAGTTTTAACATAAGTTAATGGTAAAGAAACCCTCCTAAAATATCTAACTAAGAAAATTCGAGTGGCTTGTAGATTAAAAAGTTACTATATCCAACACGAGATAAGACTAACTAAATTTCCACCGATGGATCAAATGAATCGCGGATCAAGCTGAAGGAATGTGCGGAAAAAGTAGAGTGAAACTGCGATAAAAATCAAATTACTCAAATTGATAACTACCTGCGACATAGGATTGAAGCGATTCTATAGGTAAATTGAGATCGGTTACCAAATTAAATCCAAACCAAGCGCGTTTAGTAATTAAAGTTATAACAAAGCCATCATGTAATTAAGCATGAAAATCCAAAGAAAATCGATTAACTTTTGAGGGAAGTTCGAATAGTCTAGATAATGTCAGAATAAATCAAAACCAAAAATGAATAAGAATCTATTGATGAAAATCCCCACGAATGAATCAACTGTTAGTATAAAACTCCCTTGATGACTGCCATTTATAAGTACACTAAATCGATCAGAATTCGAATAACGTGAATCGGAAAACCGTATTCAGATAAGCGCCATGAATAATTCCCAAACGCGATAACTGCATTGAAGTAAAATCATAAACCATTCGATAAGAAAATTAAACTCACTATCCCCATAGAGAAATCCGTGAATCCATGTCACAGCCGCACTGACTCCCATAGTATAAAGATCACCCAAATGCACCAAACTAGATTCGAATGATTAACTCCAAGTTTCGTACCCTAAAAAGATAAATAATGTAGATTCAAATAGTAAATTAATGAACCTGAATTGAAGTTCATATTAAATTCGTTATATTCGAATACCCGGCACAAAGGGCGAACGGATGTCGCCATTAGGAACACATGGATTCTCGAATGTCGACGGCAAACATCCTGTTCGACATTAACGGATGACGAATGCGTCAACAATTAGCCTACATTGATAAACAATTAAATTATGTAGATACTAGTAAATCGTTTCAATTTAATTAATACTTGAAATTCATGAGTACACTAGTAATAACTCCCATTCGAGAAATAAATAGCACCATAAATGTGCAGATAATCGTTGCAATTTGACAAACAATGAAAATTACTAACACACCAAAGATCGTCGATAATCCAAATCATAAAAAACAAGGGAACCGAATACAAATCGATAAGATCCCGCTATACGATAAACGCGGATAAGTTTTTATGGTAACATATTAAAGGACAAACGACCCAAATCCAACATAGAGAAACCACAGAAGTCACCCGAACGCACCAACCTATGATTTCAGTTCAAATATCAAAAATCAAGTTTCCGAACACTAACGTAATCAATTAATGTACCCCCGAATTCAACGAGCACCTTAAGCATACAAGCCTATGATTATGGATTAATTGTTCATCTACTAATAAATAGTGCGGGAATATATTATATTAACTCATTTCAGAATGCTCCCGAATTGGATTACAAAACAAGAGGCCGATGAATGGCGCCGAGCATGGAAACGAGCGCGCCCGTCAATGACTCTCGAGGAACCACGTCCAAAGAGATCATGCCCAACTCTGTGGCAAGTCTTAGGCAGAGGGGATGACCCCCGCCGACCAGAGGAGGAACAGTACCCTGCCGAGGAGATCGTCGACCATGCTCGAAGCCTGCTGGCTCAGTGGGAGAAGGTCCAGGAGGAGGTCGATCTACAGGTTGTGAAGGCGAGGATGTACCTCGCCAACGTCGAAGAAGATATCCTCGTCGGACGCATCGCGGAGACGTACCCGGCTCGACCGACACGCAACCTCCGACGACCAGTGCCCATTATTCCCGGTTATCCCCCGGAAGAGGGAGTCAGGAAATTTCTCGAAGAGTCATGAACCTCCAGATACAATCATAACTAACATTTGTACTCTAGTAATGTTGTTAATGATAAATTATAATGGTTGTCACCTTAGAATTTTTGTTTTAAATAAGATTTCCGCTATGATCATGTTTGAAATAATTAGAGTTCTCCATATTAGACAAAATTAATATTTTTTCTTTATAGAAATGTCGGCCCTGAAACTAATGCAAGGGGAGCTAGCCCGCGCTAGGCAGGCAAACGCGGAGCTACTCAGCCAGATACTGCAGTTAACTCGCGAAGTGCAACAGGTCAAGGCGACCTGTTTGGACCCCAAACGGACAAAGATACTTTATCATCGACTCACTACGACTCAAAAAGGCTGGGCCGAAGAACGTCAGCTCAACCAGAGTCTACGCACGCAGATCAGGGGCTTAGAAGTTGCCCTAGCGGCCTGTAGGGAAGGGGAAGCGGTAACGTATCCGCTCATCTTCGCCCCATCCCAACTACCGAGTCAACGTGCCGTTGGTGATGCCGCACCAAGCTCAAAGTCGACAGCCACCCAACCAACCCTCCGCCGGCCGGGACGTAAAGAACGGGCCCGACGCCGAGTCGCACAAGCAGCAAGTCGATCGGATTAACTGACCATTGCTATACATTTTTTGTTCATTGAATAAATTAGCTCTTATGTATTCGGTCATAGTGGGTTAGACGCGAACTCATTTACACTAATCAGTCTACATTTAATTCACGCTTCCATGTAAGGGACCAAGTAAAGCGAGCACAGGTCTTCTATCGACAGCTCGTGAACCCGAGGATTGTCCGAGCAACTATAGTACTAGCACATGGTACTCAATTTTTGCGGGCAATCCACCACTTGAACACATTACCAACGTTGCCTAGCAACGGGTGCCAAGTGGCGGTTAGCATCATTTTGTATGGCGTTACTAGGGTCACCAGGAGGGTAAGCAAGAATTGAGACCCTGTAACCCACCACACAAATTTGGGGGCTCAGCCGGGATTGAAGCTTTGTTATTTGGAAAGACCAAAACAATCAAGTTAAGAAACAACAGAGAATTCTGTCAGCACACCCTCAGCCGGGATTGAAGCTTTGTTATTTGGAAAGACCAAAACAATCAAGTTAAGAAACAACAGAGAATTCTGTCAGCACACCCTCAGCCGGGATCAACATAACTTTGTGGGCAAAGGACCAAAAGAAACCAAAATAAAACTAATGCCGGGACGACATTTTACCGAACCCCGGAGAGACGGAATATGGAGTTTAATTGTAAAGACAGATTGTAAAGATGGATGAGAAATTGTAAAGATCGAGGAAAAGCGATCAACCTGACTACTAGATACAAATTTGGGGGCTCAAAAATGACTGTTTTTACAATGTTTTTACAAAGAACCCAAGAAATATAAACAAAACGTGTAAGGTTTAAACAGAAATATTGAGACGACATATTGCAAAAAGATGAGAACATCATGAAACAAAAACCCGGAGAACAACGGATGAAAAACGAACAACCCGACTACAAGATAACGATACAAACAATGAAAAACAACCACGCTGACTACAATAACACAACCAACCCATTGATACAACGATTGTTACAGGGATAGCAACGCCAAACAGTCAACACCCACCAATACTTGACGACACCACATCTAGTAAGACAACAAGGACAAAACGCATAAGCCAACAACATATAATTAAAGGGCAAAATTCGGGATAAAATGAAATGGGGTAAGTAAGGGGAGTAACGATAAACAGGGGAAAGCAATAGAACCAAGTAGAGGAAGCCAATGATAATAGAATAAATTACAACGAGTGATGATTAAAATAGTAGTCACAAAATGAATCAAAACAGTAAACTAGGAGTTGAATGAATAAGTTTAAACATACCATTTAGTTAATTAGTATTTAGATAAATTTAAAGGGTAATTTTATAATTTTAGATGGAACCCACAAAAATTATAGGAAAACTAAAGGGGATTCTAAACATCGAAAATGACAATCTTGAGGAACTAATTAATAAACAAAAGTTAATTAAACGAGCTAAAGAGGATATATCAACGATTTCCAACCTGTATTCCGACGAACATTACATATTAATAAAATTGAGCGATATTGACAAAGAGGTAACAACCGAAAGAATCTACGAAATTCTGTCCATGAGATTGGAAATAACCAAATTCGGAAAAAGCTGGCACAAGTTAATGGAAAAAGTCAAAAATATTGAAGACAAGATTGCAACCACAATGAAAGAACAAACTAAGGCTTATGTGGAATGCTATGCGTGCAAAACAGAGGAAGCACGAGTAATGGTGATACCTTGCGGACACCTGAGTTATTGTCATGGATGCGCACAAGAGTCACACTGTATGTTATGCCAGCGAAAGATAAAGGAAAGACTACCTGTTTACTTTCCGTGAATTGTTATGATATGAAATAAATGTGTATCGTTCATTATTCGAATTATTATCAGATGGTGAAATAAATGATTTTGTGTAAAATAACGAAAAAATAAATATGCAGTGTTCGTAGATAAAATAACCTGACAACGATAAATAAAGGTAATAGACCAAAAACATGAAAGCCGAATTAAGGAAATAATTAAAACACATGCACAGAGACACAAAATATTGGACGGAAAAATTTCGACAACCGAGCTTTCCTAGTGTATAATTCTTTTTGTTTTATTGATATTATTGTTTTATCGATATTATATGGAGATAGGACGAGGAAAAATGGTTAACCTGAGCTATCTAATGATAGTACGCTCACCAAAGGGAAATCCTGATCAACCCTACTGAGAAAGGAGCTGGTAGGCCAAGTCGCGTATGTCAGCAAGTAACCGGCGAGAGATTGATCACCTCTTTTGGGGAGCTTGCTGATGCGATTACCACAAATTTTGAAGGGGGGAAGTGAAGAGATAGACCGAGAGGTGAGAGAAAGAGTGTACACGGAACAGAATTAATAGTTTTGATTAAAGGTACCTAGAGATGACTTCTTTTTTCCCTAGCTGGTGGTGAGGCACCAGAGGACAGCTACGGACTGTCGTGTTCAGGTTGTTATCAGCCAAGGGACTGATGGCGCTGAGCCGTTCGATACAAAAACCCGGATCACACACCGAGTATCGGGGCCAAACGGTAGGTGAGATGTGAACTAACCGGTAAATGGTTCATACTCAAAATGTCCTACTAAAGCCAGATGAGAGCGGCCGAATGGAGCCGAGAAATCTGATGGAAGGAGCGGGCAGAGATTTGATAGTTTATTTTCCGCTCCCACATTTAATCGCTTCCTTTTCTTTTCACTATTCGGGAAATCAAGTAAACCACTTTTGGAACTTGATTGAACGTCTAGGCATTTCCATACTTTTATATTCTTCGAGGTACACAGCCCGGACCCCACACCGAGTACCGAGGGAATGTTTTTTTATTGCCCAGCGAGGAGTTTGGTACAATAACCCGGATCCCACACCGAGTACCAAATATCCGAATGGCGGTGAGTAAAGCGTAACCGGAAGAATGCGCGGCCAAAAGACGCCATGGCTTGAGAGTCAGTGTGAGGCCTCAAACATACCCAAAAGTCACTGATAAGCTCAAGTCCGGTGAAACAATGAGAGATAAAATGAATAAGACGAATACGAATATGAGTAAAGATGAAATTGATAGAACATGATTATGATTAGATATTAGAGGCCATAGAGTGCCAGATGAGATATTAGAGGCCATAGAGCGCCGGATGATTATGATTAGATATTAGAGGCCATAGAGTGCCGGATGATTATGATTAGATATTAGAGGCCATAGATGCCGGATGATTATGATTAGATATTAGAGGCCATAGAGTGCCGGATGATTATGATTAGATATTAGAGGCCATAGAGTGCCGGATGATTATGATTAGATATTAGAGGCCATAGAGTGCCGGATGATTATGATTAGATATTAGAGGCCATAGAGTGCCAGATAAGATACGATATGAGTAAAGATGAAATATGATTATAGATATATATTAAGGTCACAGATGACCAGTAAAAGAGTTAAAGCCGAAGGCCGAAGAGCCAACGGAAATTATAGAGGGCATAGAGCGCCAGCGACTGAGGATTAAGTAACAAATTTTTCGGGAGACATAGGAAAAATAATTAATGGATTGAATGAGAGTATGAATATGATGTTTATATTATTGATATTATGATATAGATGATTGATACGACTATATAGATAACTGATAAGACTATATAGATAATTGATACGAGATTAATAGATAATTATTACGAGGTATAGATAATTAAAAATAGACTTAAAATGAGGGGGGTGAGTCAGATAAAGAAGACCACCACGATAAATGCGAACAAGGGATGATAACGTATATAGTATGGTAAACGAAGGAGAAATTAGTATAGAGTATAGAATATTGGAGTGTTATTTACATTTAGGAATCAATAGCCAAACAAAGCAATCCAAGTCAAGTGCAAAGCAAAGCAAATAGAAGATATTTCAAAGCAAACGACAAAGCAAAGTGATAACAAAGAAACTTGAATAAACGAGTAGAAAAGAATTTGGAATAAACGTCAAGTAGTTACAAGCGGATAAGCAACCAGAAGTTTCAAAGCAACCAAAGCAAGAGAAGAGAAACCAGTCAAGTAAACGAATAACCGTAAACATTGATAGCATCAGCAACCATACGAGAAGCAAAAGCAAAGAGAATAACGAAAAGAGTTTATTAAAAGCAGAAGAAAAGAAAAAAGCTCGCAACAGTAGAAGTGTTAATACCAAAGTATCAACTGCAACCGGAACCGGCACAGATAGCGGATTGACCGATTTTGAATTTAATAGCAGCGAAGAGAACGAATTACGTAATATCGAAAACCAGTTAGCGACAATAGAATCAGTGAACGAAGAAGATCTAGACAATAATCCAAACATGACAACTTCTATGAATTCTTCAATTCCGGATGCAAATACATTGTCAAATAATAACAACGTGATAGTGGGGGAATTCAGAGAAAAGTTTAGAAGAGAACCGTTCGACGGTAGTCTCAACAAATTGGATACATTTATAAAGGAATTTGAAGTCTATAAAAATATCTGTCACTGGACAGATCAAAAGGTAAAAGAGCGACTACCCTTGTATCTAAAAGGGAGCGCACAGGATGTATTCGTGGAAGAAGCAAGAGACGCTACGAAATTGACAACATGGACAGAGATTAAAGAGTTCTTAATAAAGATATTCGGAATAGAGAAAAAGGGGAATAGGAAGATATTGGACTTCCTACACCGAAAACAAAGACGAGATGAATCAAATGCAGTGTACGCATGTGAATTAAAGAAATTGTGTAAAGAAGCCTTCGGAGATGCAGATTTTCCCGAAGATAAAATGGTAGACGTCTTCATAAGAGGAATCAAAAGAGAAGACATACGAGCCAACCTTGGATGCTTGGCACCAGAAACACTAGATAAAGCAGTAGCAATCGCAAATAGATGTGAAGCCCATCTGGGACTGGGATATCAAGTGGCAGTCTTGGCCACAGAACCAACAACATCAACAGTCAATGCCAACAATCAAAACAACAATATCAATCCAGCTATGAATCAATTTATACCAAGAGCACAGCAGATGTTCAAGCCACCAGTAACGAGAAATCCGGAAGATAAAGGTAATAACCAAGTAAGTTATAATAATAATTTTAGGAACAATCCAAATGCAAACGAAAAATGCTCCACATGTCAAAGAATGGGACATCGGTCAGAGAATTGTTTCCGAAATTACAACTGCCAGATATGTGGTAAACGAGGGCATACTGAGAAAATATGTAGACAACTTAATAGCAAAGCATGTTACAATTGTGGTCAACAAGGACACCTCGCAAGGCAATGTAACATAAGAAGAGAACCAAACCAATCAAGATTAAATAACTCTATGGGAAACCCACAAATTAACGTGATGCAGGAAATAGATATGTTACGGGAAACATTACAACGAATGCCCATGGAATTAAAAGAGATGATGCAACAGATGCCCACCAACATACAACAACAACGAATCAACGTAATGAGAAGCAATGAGGAGATTCAAGAGCTACGAACTAGAGAATATCAAGAACAACAACAAGCTGAATGGCAAAGACTACAAACAGAGGAAGCCCAGGAAATCCAGCAAAGATGGGAAAATCGAAAACAAACCCCGAAAAGAATTAATATGATGAGAATGGAAATTCCAGATGAAATTCACACTGCGGAGCAGTGTGTTGAGAACGAAGGGGGAGGAATGATAAATGATAACGAGAAAACAATTGAATTGAATACGATGGAGAAAATAGAGGCCATCAAAGAATTTGCAGAGGAGGAAAAACAAAGACGTCGACAATTAAAAGAGACGACAACGGAGAAACCGGAGAAACCGGAAACCCAAGAGATTAAACGAGCAGAGATGATGATAACAGAGGATCAAAACAAGGAAACATTAGTGTACGAGATAGATGAACTCGAAAAAGAAATTATGACACAAAAGACAGAGAGTACACTCGAGAAAATAAAGCAAGAGGAAGCTTTAGAACAAGAGGAGGATCAATTAAAAGAAAAAGAAGCAATCCTGAAACAAGAGAAAGCGGAACTAAGAAAGAAGGCACTAATATTAAAAATAGACGGAGCGTTAAAACACCTAGAGCAAGAACAAGCACTAGATCAAAAAATAGAAGTGCTGGCAAAGAAAGTGTTATCGCAAGAAACGAAAGAACCAGAATTAAAACTACAAGAAGATGAGCAGGAAGCATCAACGTCACAAGAAAAAGAAAGGATATCAGAACCAATAATAACAAAAAATCGAATCCAGAGGATACTGCTACAAAAAATAGAAACAAGAATCAGAAAAGAAAAGCCCACGTGGAGTGAAGCTCAAATTGAGAACAGAATAAAAGAGATATGGTTCCAAACAAAAGGGCCAACAAAGATAATGAAAGAGGAGGAACAACCACACATTAATATGTTGAGACAAATACCAGACGATCAAACAGATGAAGATGAAAGTGAGATAAGCAGTCTGGGCGGAGAAATATTTCAATCATGTGAGGAAAATAAACCGAATAAAGATGAATCAAAATCCGAATTAGAGGAAATGGAAACGAGCGTACCAAAAGAAGACGAAACCGAGATATTAAAAGAAATCAACGAGATTGTGGAAGAAGTAGATCGAAATCAGATGTTCCTAAACCTCAGAGATACAACCGCATACAGCAGAATAATGAAACTGATTGCGAAAGGATATCAACAAGATAATGGTACATTTACGGCATCATGGAAAGATATGATAAAAAAGTACCAAGAGAATCTGAAAGAATATGATAGAGAAGAGTATCAGGTAATTATTGATTTTCCAGAGATACCGAGACAGATAATGGCCACAAGAGGCGAAAGCACAAATGAGTTATACGATTGGGTAGTGAAAAAGCTAGGACCCAGCTACAAAAATAAACCTTTATATTATCAAGGAAGGAAAATAAAGCGAGACATACACCTCGCGGATGCTCTAATATGGCCAAACGGAATAAATGTGGTAGCGTTAAATAAAAATGAAAGCGAAGAAACGACAGCAGAAATATGGCAAAAAATTCAAATATTGTACAACAAAGAAATAAAACCTGGATTAGAAAAAGAGAGACAAAAGATAATGAGGCAAAACCAGATCAAAATGACAGAACAAGCAATAGACCAGGCTAGAAAATATATTAACCGATTATCGTTAACTAGACCGATCTCAATGAAAATATTTGTAGAAGCTGTACGAGACACAGACATTATGAGATTTGACAATGAGAGAACAGATGAGTTGATAGCCAAATATGGAGAGCATCAAAGAGATATGAGAGGAGATGAACCAATAAAGATAAAAATAAAGTTACCGAATGATGAAATAAAAGAAATACTGGTAGATCCCGACTGCCAAATGCACGAATTATACCGACGGATAAACCGAGAAATTATACAACCGATAATCGAAAATAGTGACGATGGTATGGTAGAGGATGTGGCAATAATGTACCATAAACGACAAATAAGTCCGCGAGAACGAACCCCGATATACGAATTAGGTATATGGGAAGACGGACAAACCATTAATATCATAGCCATGGATGAACCAGAGAGAAAAAATACGACGAAAAGGGAACAACAGATCCAAGAATTTCAAGAGGAAATGAAAAGAAAAATGGACCAAATATTAACTATCTACCAGTTGTGGAGACAAGATGCGAAGTTGAGTACAAAATTACAACCGATAGACGACTCGAGATGCCGATCAACACCATGGAAAAAGGTGTATGATGAAAAGACAAAGGAGTGGAAATGGAAAACGGAGAGAACCGAACCAAAATGGAGAAAATATATACCCGGAGAAGCGCCAGAAGACGCAGCTAATGAAACAACCTTAGAATTATATGAGGATGAGCCATACGAAAATTTACCAGAGGAAATGATAAACGAAATGGAGTGGCAACCAGAAGAAGACGAGGAAATAAATGATAGAGCTCGACTAGCCCCATACACATGGAAAATAGGTGGATGGGCGGAAAAAGTAAAATCGGCTGAGGAAGAGAAAATCATCGGTATTACAAGTCATCAATTCTATACAGAAATCGGAGGATACCGTATGAAATTGAGAGTATACCCAAACGGAGATGGGGTAGGAAAAGGAAAATATCTATCAGTATATTTTCTGTTAGCAAGAGGTAGATATGACGGAAAGTTAGAATGGCCATTTAATCGAAAAGTCACAATTTCAATCGCTAAACCCGGAAAATGGGAAGAGCGACACAGCGAAAAATTGGGAGTAGACCCAAGATCAATGATAAGCCAGAAGCCAAAATCCACTGAAAATGTTGCTGGAGGAGTACCACAATTTCTACTGAAAAAACACGTAATACCCCAATTCGTAAAAGATGATACCATATACATCACGATTGAAGTAGAAACAGAACGAGAAATGAAATTGCGAATTCAACGAGAACAAGCGAGACCGCGAATCAGTGTACTCGAAAAACGAATTCCAGGAACAAGATACTTGCCCACAGATATAGATGATCCTGTGGAGGAAGGATTAACAAGATTAACAGAAACGCAAAAATGTAGAGAATTAGCAGCGATATTGAGAACCGGAGCCAAAAATCAAAGACGAACTGTAACGGATTTAGCCAAATGGATAATCGATTCATGTAACAGAGTAGAGAACCTGCGAAATATTGTAAAGGAAATAGAGGAATATCGGAGAATGTATGCGTGGTACCCAGAGCAATTCAGAGAAATTATCCGAAAATGGAAACACACTGAATGGGCAGCCGAAGCAATAGAAAAGTATAGTTTAAAAATTATGACGCCAGATTTCGAACCAATTGAAAGAGAGTTTTATATCACTGCCAAAATAAGTGAAGTGAAAAAGAGAATACCGTACGAACCGCCATTTCATTTACAATACGAAGGACGATCATTAGAAGACGATCTTGAAATTGGAGTTACGCAAATGCAATTGGGATTAATAAATATATTAACGGAAACAAAGATCGCGGGTAGAGAACTCAATAAAAGGGAAATCAAAACGATAACGCCAATAGGACGACAAGAAAGTTTAAATACGCCAGAAGTTCCACCAGCCACAGATGAAGTAATCGTCATCACAACAGGAGACGAAGAGATACTGAATGATCTAAATGATATTGTGGATGAGGAAACAACCAGGAGAATACCGGAATCAAGAGATTTGTTCATGACAGAAAACGAAGATGATATGATAACAGATGAACCAGACGAGCTAGTATGTGGTCAAAGACAACCAGTCGAAATTATAGAGCCTGATACCGAAGAGGAAAATAAAAGGAAGGAAAAAAGACGCCGAAGCTCGACAGGAGATGAATGGGATAACTGGATAAATGAACGTGGAGCTACAACATCCAGGGAAACGGCAGACGAACAACCTAAACGAAAGGAAACAGGTACAACAACGGAAAAGAAATCCAGAGGACGACCAAAAATTGATAAACCAGCTCCAGAAAGGAAAACTAAAGAACAGATGCAGATGGATCAATTGACAACGAAATTAAACAAGCTTAGCCAAGTAACAAAGCAGTTACAAGGAAAACTGAAAGGTCAAGAACAAGGAGCAAAATGGATCAACAGACTAATAACTGATATGCTGGGATTAGCAAATCCAGAAATAAAGAGAAATTTGAAGCTCAATAATATCGGAGCAGAAGCGAAACAGCTTTGGGCAGCAATAAAGCCAATAATAAATAAAATCATGGACAATAAAGTACGAACCACAACCAAAGATCCAGAGGAATTATTGTTGATAATAAATCACTTAACGAAACGATCTGATGACCCAAATAGATATTTGGTAGGAATGGCCTATCTGATGTACAATACGATAGTAATATACAGAAAGCGAACTCCAAGATACAACCCAAACGGATATGAATTCGCAATAACAGACATTATCAGGAAAGTAATCGAACCATTCATTTTGACTCAAGGAGGATGGCAAGCTTTTATAAACCTAGTAAGCAAAGATGATCAAACCGAGATGATGCAGACAAAGTTGAAAGAGTTATTAACAGAATTTGAAACAACGATTAATGCAAGCGATCCAAAAACAGCTAGAAAAGGGATGAACGCAATAATTACTACAATACTCATATGGATGATGTGTATAAAATGAGAAGTATATGATTGCGATAATATAAAGATTGGTGACAAATACTCATTAAAAGAAACGGAAGAGTGCAAAGCTGCAAACCCCGGTAGATTACAGACAACGGCAACAGCAGTATCGTATAACGTATACCAAGAAGTAGACTTCATCAAAACGGAAATCAAAGAATGCTCAGTAACAAGGAAAATCGTGGCATTTCATTGTGACATCACTCGCACTCGACAATTATAGAAGCTGGAACGGAAACAACAGTAGTATCAATAACGCGGAGCGAATGTGAAGAAGGATTCACGACAGGACGCATCTCAATAGCTGGACGAGTGAATGTAGCAGCCGAGGAAGGAAAGATAAAACTGACCCGATATATGCTGCGGGAAGAATAACGGCTGGAGACGGAACGTGTCAAGGAGGAGAGTACACCCTATTGAATCAATTAGTCAAAGGAGTAGTAGTGATTGAAAGCTACCAAGTAAAATTGGAGAAATATCAAATATTTTCGATCCAGATACGCAAGCAAGAAAAAGACCCTCAATGTCTAGAAACCGATAGATTCATGCAATAGGGGAATTCAACGATCGTATTATCACGCCGAATTACCGAATGGAGACTCACTTTTATTAAAAGTGCCAATATGATAAGTGCGAAGGAACAAGTGCCACAAGGAAACCGAAACCAACACGCAAAAAAAAGCCCGCACTGGATAATTACGGAGAACCGGAAGAATACGTGAAAACCAACGATCCCACGACTACGATTCAAAAGTCACGCCAAACATAGTAAAATCGAACTGAACACCACTATCGAATGATTCATTAAAAAGACGAATTGGTGAGCAAATGTATCGAAATGTAGCCAGACCAATTATAAAAGGAATATTTATCGCGAACAGCAATACCAAACGCACAAGACCAAATAGACCCCAAAGACGTAAAACTTAATCTGTATATAAATAACAAGATGCGATCTATATCAAAAAAGACTGCACAACAGAAAAAATTATACCACGATAGTTAAAAAATGATTGTATTCTAACAGAAGAATATTAAAAACAAAATTGGCAATGGCAATCACGAATCCTATAACCGCCAATTCCATTATTACCACCCAGAAGATATTCGAAGAATCGTTGAGAATTATGACACATACAAATGTTGAAAAGACAATCAAAAAATGCCAGAGAATCAACAATTCCAAGAATAAATGCATAAACAATTAAAATAATGCATAAAGGAAAAATCAGATTCGCTCAAACCAGTAACAAGGAATGATAAATCCAGAAAAAATTCGTACCCAATATGTTCAGTTTGCAGTTAATGTATAGACCATATTCAAAAAGAATGGAAGTTGTTTACAATTTCCAACTCGATAATTGTAGCACACAAAAATATTGGACTAACAGAATGGCCACGCCGAAGCAGAATTCAAACCAGTAGATATATCACAAATGTATATACCCAAAACAAATCTGGAACAGCCAGAGAACATTATTATTCCAGCACAAAAGGCAAGCAATATTATCCAACATCTAATATAACGAGGTAAACAACTATGGATGAGAAACCCAACTAACGAATTATTATCACCAATCATTTTTCAACATGCTAAGCAAATATGATGAAAGCCATGTGGGAAGATTCTCTAATCTCGGACAAATGATGCAGATATTTAGAATAATCTCATTATTCAAATCGTAAAGATAATCCTAAACACAAATGTTAGCATGTTCGATTATTTATAAAAGAGAAAGAAAATTCAAACTGGCAAAATGGCAATTGGATTCTACCGTTTTTAGCAAAACAAGGTATACATGCGACACCAAAGGAACATCCACAACGATAAAAAGATTAGTAGGAATTCTAACTAAAATGTAAATGGTCACCGATTGAAGAATCGACCGGAAATTTTAAAGCAATAAGAGACTAGAAGCCGAGGAAAAACCAGAATGAAGCGACAAATGACGAGTAAACTGAAAAACGATGCGATAAATTTCAAAATTGATAACAGTATAACAGCGACCAATAATGAAAACCAAGAAGAAAAACGCAAGATGCTAACTCAGATAAACTCAAACAATGGAAATCGAAAGAACAAGACATGTGACATTATTAATCATCCACCACTCAGTATATGATGTCTAAAGAAATAGCAGCATCGATCAGTAGAAGGAAACGCACCGCTAGAACGACACGTACCGATACCACGACCAAACGAACACTACGTAGCATATACCCAACACCCATACGAACCAAATTGGGCAGAACTAATACCAAAGAACTAGCCGAAGATCGAAACAAGCGTAGATCAAGATGATAGAAACGCGAACTATCCTATGTTGCCAAACATTAGCCTGGACCAAACATTAACGCTACCCATAGAAATAAATGGTAGAACTAAAAGGCAATGATTGTACCGAGCAAACATTCACAATAAAAATTGATAAAAACAGAAGATTCATGCCATTATAGAAAAGCTAACATTGAATGTAAAATAACTTCCCAGCAAAGACGTAGCAGTCATCGAAAAATCTGGTCAATAACGAATAACAAAAACGTTAAAATTAACACTTATTTAGCATTTATCAGGAGATTGAGTGCATACTGTATAATCGGAACAGATCTTATGCCAGGATATTGAAAGAGCTAATAATAGATCTAGGAACAATGATGAAAATAAAAACCGGACACGAAATGTATGTTGAAATCAGAAGTAGATCTCAGAGAAAATAGTAGTGCAGGCGCACAACAAATGATTTGTTACGTAAAAGTAAATGAGAAAACCAGAGGAGAATATTTTGAGCCTAATCACATAATTCCGAGAAGAAGAAAAGGGAACTGCATTAGCCAGAAAATAGTTGTACGTAAACAATACAGTGAAATTCCAATCACATTACAAATTTGCATGAAGAAGACAAAGTTCATTACGAAAAACGAAAGATTGAGGAACTTAACACCGATGATGGACATCTAACTCTCCAACAACAAAAACGAAGGAAATGAGAAGAATTAGACAAATCGACATCAGCTACTAAACGAAATCGAAAAAGATCAATTTACAAAAACTCTAATGGAATTTAAAGATATATTTGCGCATCTGACTTTAAACTTGGTACAAGCGAAATGTAAACGCAACACACGATACCAGTAAAACAGACGACACCCCAAAACACTACGGCCATATCTATGCAGAAGCTCAAAAATCATAGCAGAAAAAGAAGCAAAAGATGTTAGACGCCAGGAGTAATCGAACCAAGTTGCTCGCCAAGGGCAATCCCCAGTGGTCATCGTAAAGAAAAAAGACGAACACAACGGTCTGTAAGATTATCGAAACACCTCAATGCATAACAAAACGGATACATACCCATTACCCAACTATAAATAGAGTTACAAACGTTACACGGAGCAGCTTATTTTACATCACTAGATCTAAAAGTGGGTATTGGCAAATAAAAAAATCCAAAGAGGAGGACAAGAGAAAACTGCCTTTACAATCGGAAAAAGATCCTATAATCACATTCAAGAAAAGCCTTCGGATTAACTAACGCACCAGCTCATTTCAAGAATTTATGACATTTGTAACTCATGCATCAAAACAATGAGGATATATTGATCATTTATTAATTTATTCTAGCACCTTCGCAGAACATTTTAAAAGACATCCTAATGTTATTCGTTCGACTGAACCAATGAAGTTAAAATTGAAACCCTCAAAATGCATTGGGCAAAAGAAAAAAGTTACCCTCTCTAGACAATTAAAGTGTCGGCAAAAGGTAAAGAACCAGATCCAAGAAGAAACATTTGCAAAATTCATAAAAATGCCCTGCACCCAAGACAGTCACGCAAAGTGCAAAGACATTCTTAGCCTATGTGAACTATCGAAATTCATTAAGAGTTACGCAACTATTGCAAACCAAATACAAGAATTGACCAAAAAAATACCCCATCATATGGGAAAAGGAACAACAAAACAGCTTCGAAAGCACTCAGCAGACAACGCATAATAGCCACCTAATCACTCTACACCCAGGATTTTAGAAACCATTTTTTTATAGCAACAGACGCAAGCGGATATCATCGGGAAGCATCCTAGGACAATGGATACGAGAAAAGAGAACGAGTTATTGGATATTACAGTTCGAACAATTCCAAGAAACATGAAAAAGAACTACTCTGTGACTCAAATAGAGCATACAATAATCCAAGCTAGTAAACACTTCAAAATTTGTTATGGGTCACAGATATATCATCACTACAGATCACCAACCATTGTATGGTTAGGCCAACACAAGAGCCTCTAGCAGGACTAATGAGATGGGCGATGCAGTTGCAAGCAATACTCGCCCATATACTAAAATTCAAATCAGGAAAACCAACGCTAACGCAGATTGTATGTCAAATTTATGTGAAGAACTAATGATCAGATGTAAGGACGATATGCAATGATTATCGCAGAAGATATCATTTTACAAAGATATGAGAAATAGCAGAAGGAAGACGAGGAGTTAAAAACCATAAGTCGAATTAAGAAACCAATGATATGAAAATTCTTCGACAAACGACAGAAAAAAGGAGCATATGGAAAAACAAACAGACATCGATTATACCCATAAAAGGATTAATAATGGATGCAGAGAACAAGAAACAACTTATGTGCTTACCAGAAAGTAGACGAAAAAGGTATAATCAATACCACGAATGGAAAACATTGGAGGACACATGCAGCAAAAAAACGAAGGCAAGACTGCCGCCAAAAAATATTATTGCCAAATATCGGCAGAAGATGTAAAAGATGGATAAAGAATTCGCTGATATGTGCAACCAGGAAATAAAGCACAGGAAGTAAACGAAAGCACCATTAAAGCCAATGCCAATTCCACCAAACCAATGACGATATCGCAATGATGTAGTAGACCATTACCCGAAACCAACGATAAATATCTACATATTAGTAGTAACAGACTATTTATAAAACAAAATTTCCGAAGCATTCCAAAACCAGATCAAAAAAAGCTAGAACAATAGCAGAATCATAGTAGAAAAAATATGCTGTAGATACGGAACACCCAAACAATTCAACTGATCAAGGAAACCAACTTTATGAGCAAATTATAGAAGAATAACAAAATTACTTCAGAATTGCCGAAGTTTTGAGAACAATCACCATACCATCCGCAAACAAATGACAAACCGAAACGATTCCAATGCATATTAAATCGAAAATGATGTCGAATTATGTAATCAACACAAAAAAGATTGACAGATATAAAATCTATCCTTATGGCCGTATAAGAATGTCAAACATTCAAGCCAACAAAAATGATCCATTCAAATTAATGTACGCACGAGAATGCAACATGCCGATAACTTAGAATATCAACCGACAATATCACAGTACATGGAAAATGTAGACTATGTAACAGGATTCAAAGAGCGAATGCAAAATCTGGAAAACAGCAGGTATGGAATATTAGATTTAATCAAGAAAAGTATAAAGAATTGCACGATAAAAAAGCGAGACTACGTTGAGCATAATTTCAAGTTGAGACTGCTAATAATCGCAACCGCCCAGAAATTATCCCAGGATAGCCAAGGAAAATTACAGAGACAGTGCGTAAAGACCCTAATGAGAAATTGTATGTAAAACGAGAACAATGCTTCGCAGTTAAAATGTCAATAACCCACTCACTAGCCTATCTACGTAAACGTAAGCACATGCAAAAGCAAAGACCTAGAAACAAATAAACAAAAAAACCAGAGAATCGAGTATGCCAAACTAGATCACAAAACTTCAAACAGCTTGAAGCATAAACGGTATTAACATGAGTCGGAAAATAGAAGCAACATCAAATAATACAGTAGAAGGAACCTAAAACCGGAGGAATTCAAAAAAATAACTCTAAAATGCGACCCAAATAATGTAGACAAGATGAAAATAGAAAGCCATCAGAAGAGATTAATGCCAGAAAATGGGTCGAAGGAAAAGGCATGATAGGATAGAAATAACAAAGCAGGAAAGAATTCGCTATGGATTACGCTAAAGGAAGCGAAAGCCCAATCAAAATGATCGTATCAAAGAGAGTATACCCATGATCTTCACTATGGCAGATGTAGAAGGAAACGTACCTTTACATATTGCACTAAACATATCATAAAAACACCAAAGAAATAATATAATCCAAACTCATCAGAAATCGGACCACACCTCAAATAACCCAACGAAGAGGGACAAACCCCATTAATGTTCGCAGTTGCAGCAGATGCTTCTACAACAATTCTGAGAGAAATACTACAAAAAAACAGATCATCGTTCAAAAGAAAAAACAAGGAAAAACAAATGTAACTACATTAGCCGAAATCCCAACAGCAAAGTGTCAATAAAATTTATAAACCAGTAATCGACAATTAGAGAAAGGGGAAAAAGCGTAAAACAATCCAAACATTATGGGAAGCTATCGACGCCAAACAAGACGAAGCAACAGCCAATCTGAGAAATTACCTTACGAAGTTCCACACTCAAATATCGACTTAAACTATATGTAAATAACAGAAACTTCTATTAAAAGAAACAAATATGGCTCCTATCCATTCCAAAAAACCATAAACAATGCTGAAGTGGAAACTGAAATCACCAATCATCCAAGGAAGCAATACGAAATCGAGATAGAAAAAGAACAGTTATCGATGATAATACACAGACACGCATCAATAGCAAATAATGATTCCAAGCGAGTAAACAAGCAGTAAAAGGAAGGATGATCATAAAAGCCAGATAATAAAAGTATACGAGAAAAATTAAATTAATAAATTCGAGACGCATTTCAAAGAAACCCCGATGTAGATATAATCCGAAGAAGGAAAGGGCACAACCAGCAAAAAACCAGATATCAAAAATACTAGAGACGAAAATAAATCCAAACAACAAGATAAAGCCGAAGCGAAGAGCCAACGCGAAATTATAAGAGGGCATAGAGCGCCAGCGACCTGAGGATAATATACAAATTTTTCGGGAGGAACATAGGAAAAATTATAAATGATTGATGAGAGTATGATATGAGTTTAGATTATTGGATATTATTGATATAGATGATTGATACGACTATATAGATAACTGATTAAGACTATATAGATTAATGATACGAGATTAATAAGATATTATACGGAGGTATAGATAATTAAAATAGAACTTAAAATGAGGGGTGAGTCAGATAAAGAAGACCACCACGATAAATTGCGAACAAGGATGAAACGTACTATTAGTATGGTAATACGAAGGAGAAATTAGTATAGAGTATAGAATATTGGAGTGTTATTTACATTTAGGAATCAATAGCCAACAAGAGGCAATCCAAGTCAAGTGCAAGCAAAAAGCAAATAGAAGATATTTCAAAGCAAACGACAAAGCAACAGTGGATACCGAGAAGACTTGAATAACGGAGTAGAAAAGAATGTTGGAATAAACGTCAAGTAGTTACAAGGGATAAGCAACCAGAAGTTTCCCAAAGCACCAAAGCAAGAGAGAGAACCAGTCAAGTAAACGACATAACCTAAACATTGATAGCACTCTCAGCAACCATACGAGAAGCAAAGCAAAGAGATAACGAAAAGAGTTATTTAAAGCCAGAATAAAAGAAAAAGCTGCGCAACAGTAGAAGTGAATACCAAATATCAACTGCCAACCGGAACCCGGCACAGATAGCGGAGACCGATTTTGAATTTAATAGCAGCGAAGAGAACGAATTACGTTAATATCGAAACAGTTAGCGACAATAGAAATCAGTGAACGAAGAAGATCTAGACAATAATCCAAACATTGACAACTTCTATGAATTTCTTCAATTCGGATGGCAGAATAAGGACATTGTCAATAATAACAACGTGATTAGTGGGGGAATTCAGAGAATAAGTTTAGAAGAGAACCGTTCGACGGTAGTCCTCAACAAATTGGATGCTTTCATTTAAAGGAATTTGAAGTCTATAAAAATCTGTCACTGGACAGCATCAAAAGGTTTAAAAGAGGCGGACTACCCTGTATCTAAAAGGGAGCGCACAGGATGTATTTCGTGGAAGAAGCAAGAGACCTAGGAAATTGACACACATGGAAAGATTAAAGAGTGCTAAAGATTCGGAATAGAGAAAAAGGGGATATAGGAAGATATTGATGCTTCCTACACCGAAACAAACGAGATGATCAAATGCGTGTACGCATGTGAATTAAAGAAATTGTGTAAAGAAGCCTTCGGAGATGCAGATTATCCGAAGATAAAAATGGTAAGTCTTCATAAGAGAATCAAAGAGAAGGGACCATACGCAGCCAACCTTGGATGTTTGGCACCAGAAATCATAATTAAGCATCTTCTGCAATCGCAAAAGATGTGAAGCCATCTACTGGTAATCAAGTGGCAGGTCTTGGCCACACCAACCACAACATCAACAGTCAATGCAACAATCAAAACAACAATATCAATCCAGCTATGAATCAATTTTATAAACCAAGAGCACAGCAGGATGTTCAAGCCACCAGTAACGAGAAAATCCGGGAAGTAAAGTAAAACCAAGTAATATATATAAATATTTAGGAACAATCAAATGCAACGAAAATGCTCCACATGTCAAAGAATGGACATCGCGTCAGAGAAATTGTTTCCCGAAATTACAACTGCCAGATATGTGTAAACGAGGGCATACTGAGAAAATATGTAGACAACTTAATAGCAAAGCATGTTGACAATTGTGGTAACAAGGACCAGCTGCAAGGCAAGTGTAACATAAGAAAGAGAACGCAAACCATCAAGATTAAATACTCCTTGGAAACCCACAAATTAATACTTGAGAAAATGATATGTACGGGAATACATACAACGAATGCCATGAATTAAAGAGATTGATGCACAGATTGCCCACCAACATACAACAACAACGATCAACGTAATGAGAAGCAATGAGAGTTCAAGAGCTACGAACTAGAGATTATCCTAAGAACGACACAACACTGAATGGCAAAGACTACAAACAGAGGAAGCCCAGGAATACAGCAAAGATGGAAAATCGGAAAACAAACCCGAAAAGAATTAATATGATTGAGAATGACAATTCAGATGAAAATTTCACACGCGGAGCAGTGTTTGAGAACGAAGGGGAGAATGTAATGGAAACGAGAAAACAATTGAATTGAATACGATGGAGAAAAATTAAGCCATCAAGATTGCAGAGGAGGGAAAACGAGAAGACGTCGACATAAAAGAGACGACACGGAGAAACCGGGAGACCGGAAACCCAAGAGATTTTAAACGAGAGAGATGATGATAAACAGAGGATCAAAACAAGGGAAACATTAGGTACGGATAATGACTCGAAAAAGAAATTTATGCACACAAGACAAGAGATACACTCGAGAAATTAAAAGCAGAGGAACTTTAGACAAGAGGGGGGATCATATTAAAAAGAAAGAAGGCAATCCTGAAACAAGAGAAAAGCGGAACTAAGAAAGAACGACTTAATATAAAAATAGACGGAGCGTTTAAACACTAGAGGCAAGAACAAGCACTAGATCAAAAAAAAGAAGTGCTGGCAAGAAAAGTGTTACGCAAGAAACGAAGAACCGAATTAAAACTCACAAGAAGAATGAGCAGGAGCATTCAAACACGTCAAAGAAAAAAGAAAGGATATCAGGGAACCGCAATAATAACAAAAAATCGATCCAGAGGATACTGCTACAAAAAATAGAAACAGAATCAGAAAAGAAAGCCCCGTGGAGTGAGCTCAAATTGAGAACAGAATAAAAGAGATATGGTTCCAACAAAAGGCAACAAAATAATAAAGAGGGGAACAACCACACATTAATTGTGAGACAAATTACCAGCGATCAACAGATGAAGATGAAAGTGAGATAAGCAGTCTGGCGGCGAGAAAATTTCAATCTGTAGAATAATAAACCGAATAAGATGAATCAAAATCCGATATTAAGCAGGAAATGGAAACGAGCTACCAAAAGAAGACAAACGAGATATTAAAGAAATGCAACGAGATTGTGGAAGAAGTAGATCGAAATCAGATGTTCCAAACCTCAGAATACAACCCGATACAGCAGAATAATGAAACTGATTGCGAAAGGATATCAACCAAGATAATGGTTACATTACGGCATTCATGAAAATATGATAAAAAAGTACAGAGAATCTAAAGAATATATAGAAGAAGATATAGGTAATTATTATTTTCCAGAGATGACCGAGACAGATAAGCCACAAGAGGCGAAAGCACAAATGAGTTATACGATTGGGTAGTGAAAAAGCTAGGACCCAGCTACAAAAATAAACCTTTATATATCAAGGAGAAAATAAGCGAGACATACACCTCCGGATGCTCTATATGGCCAAACGGAATAAATGTGGTTAGCGTTAAATAAAAATGAAAGGCGAAGAAACGACAGCAGAAATATGGCAAAAATTCAAATTGTACAACAAAGAAAATAAACCTTGGATTAGAGAAAAAGAGAGACCAAAAGTTTAATGAGCAAACCAGATCAAAAATGACAAACAAGCAAGTGACCAGGCTAGAAAGTATATTAACGATATCGTTACTAGACCGATCTCAAGTGAAATTTTGTAGAAGCTGTACGAGACACAGACATTTGAAGATTTGACAATGGAGAACAGATGAGTTGATAGCCAAATATGGAGAGCATCAAAGAGATATGAGAGAGATGAACCATAAAGATAAAATAAATACGAATGATGAAATAAAAGAATACTGTAGATCCCGATGCCAAATGCACGATTATACCGACGGATAAACCGAGAATTATACAACCGATAATCAAAATAGTGACGTTGTATGTAGGAGGTAGCAATAAGTCCATAAAACGCCACATATAATGTCCGCACGAGAACGAACCCCTATTTACGAAGTAGGTATAATGGGAGACGGACAACCATTAATATCATAGCCATGGGATTGAACCAGAGAAAAAATACGACGAAAAGGGAACAACAGATTCAAGAATTCAAGAGGAAATGAAGAAAAAATGGACCAAATATTAACTATTCTACCAGTGTTGAACAAGATGCGAGTTGTAGTACAAATTACAACCGATAGACGACTCGAGATGCCGATCAACCACCATGGAAAAAAGGTGCTATATGACAAGAAAAGGAGGAAATGAAAACGGAGAACCGAACCAAAAGGAGAAATATATACCCGGAGAATGCCAGAAGACGCAAGCTAATGAAACAACCTTAGAATTATATGAGGATGAGCCATACGGAAAATTTACCAGATGGAAATGATAACGAAATGGAGTGGCAACCAGTAAGAAGACGAGGAATAATGAAGAGCTCGACAGCCCCCATGACACATGGAAAAATAGGTGGATGGGCGGAAAAGAAAATCGCTGAGGAGAGAAAATCATCGTATTACAAGTCATCAATTCTATACAGGAAATCGGAGATACCGTAATGAATTGAGGAGTATACCAAAACGAGATGTGTAGGAAAAGGAAAATAATCTATCAGTATATTTCTGTTTAGCAAGGGTTAGACTATGACGGAAGTTAAGAATGGCCATTTAATCGAAAAGTCACCATTTCAATCGCTAAACCCGGAAAATGGGAAGAGCGACACAGCGAAAATTGGGTAGACCCAAGATCAATGATGAAGCCAGAAGCCAAAATCCACTGAAAATTGTTGCTGGAGGAAGTACCACAATTTCACTGAAAACAACACGTAATACCCCAATTCGTTAAAGATTAGTACCATATACATCACGATGAAGTAGAAACAGACGAGAAATGAAATGCGAATTCACGAGAACAAGCGAGACCAGCGATCAGTGTACTCGAAAAACGAATCAGGACAAGATACTTGGCCAAGATATAGATTGATTCCTGTGGAGGAAGAAGTTAACAAGATTACAGAAACGCAAAAAATGTAGAGATATTCAGCAGCGATATTTTGAACCGGAGCCAAAAATCAAAGACGAACTGTTAACGGATTTTAGCAATGGATAACACTCGATTTCATGTAACAGAGTAGAAAGTAACCTGCGGAATGATCTGTAAAGGAAATAGAGGAATATCGGAGGAATTATGCGTGGTACCCAAAGCAATTCAGAGAAAATTATCCGAAAAATGGAAACACATGAATGGCAGCCAAGCAATAGAAAGCTAATAGCTTAAAATTATACGCAGATTCGAACCAATGAATAAGAGAGTTTTTATCACTGCCAAAAAAGTGAAGTGAAAAGAGGATACGCGTCACGAACCGCCATTCATTTCCAATACAGAAGACGATCATTAGAAGACGGATCTTGAATTGAGATTACGCAATGCAATGGATTAATTAAATAGATTAACGGAACAAAGATCGCGGGTAGAGAACTCAATAAAGGGAAATCAAAACGGAGTAACGCCAATAGGACGCAAGAAAGTTTAAATGACAGCCAGAAGTTCACAACGCCACAGAATGTAATAATCGTCCATCACAACAGGAGAACGAGCGATACTGAATGACTAAATGATATTGTGGTGAGAAAAACCAGGTAGAATACCGGGAATCAGAGATTTGTTCATTACAAGATAAAACGAATGGATATGATAAAGTAGTGAAGCAACGAGCTGCTATTTGGGTCAAAGACAAGCCAGTCGAAATTATAGAGCCTGAGAAACCGAAGAGGAATGAAAAGAAGGAAAAAAGAGCCGAAGCTCGGACACGGAGGATGAAGGGAAAACTGGAATAATGAACGTGGAGCTTACAAATCCAGGGAACGCAGCGAGAATCTAACGAAAGAACAGTACAAAAGAAACGTAGAAACAACGGAAGGAACGGAATCCGGCGACAAAATTGAATGAAACCAGCTCCAGAAAGGAAAAGCTAAACGAAACAGATGCCAGCATGGATCAATTGACAGCGAAAATTAAACAAGCTCTACGCAAAGTAACAAAGCGTTACAAGGAAAACTGAATAGGTCAAGACAAGGAGCAAAAATGAATCAACAGACTAATAATCGATTGCTGGGATTAGCAAATCCAGAAATAAAGAGAAATTTGAAGCTCAATAAATACGAGCTAGCAGAAGCGGAACAGCTTGTGGCATCATATAAAGCCAATAATAAATAAATCCAAGTGACATTAAAGTACGAACCACAACCAAAGATCCAGAGGAATTATTGTTGATATAAATACTTACACGAAACGATTGAGACCCAAATAGATATTTGTAGGAATGGCCTATTTGATGTTCCAATACGATAGTAAATACAGGAAACGAACTGCCAGATACAACCCAACGGATAATGAATTGCTAATACAGACATTTCAGGAAAGTAATCGAACATTCATTTTGACTCAAGCGAGGATGTGGCAAGCTTTTAGTAAACCTAGAAGCAAGCATGATCAAAACCGAGATGATGAGACAAAGTTGAAAAGTATTAACAGATTTGAAACAACGATTAATGCAAGGCATCCAAAAACAGCTAGAAAAGGGATAATGGACGCAATATTACTACAATTACTCATATGGATGATGTGCTAAAAGATTGAGACAGTTATGTATTGACGTAATATAAAGAATTGGTGAAAATACTCACAAAAGAAACGGAGGAGAGTGCAATATGCAACCCGGTAGATACAGAACACGGCAACAGCAGTATCGTAAACGAGCTATACAAAGAAGTAGATTCATCAAAAACGGAATCAAAATGCTCCTCGAAGGAACAAGGAAAATCGTGCATTCATTGTGAGACTCACTCGCACATCGACAATTATAAGAAGCGGAACGGAAACAACAGTAGTATCAATTAACCGCGGACGAATGTGAAGAAGGATTCACAGCAGGACGGCATCCATTGCTGAACGACTGTGAATGTAGGCACCGAGAAGGAAGATAAAACGAACCCGAGTATATGTTGGCGCGGAAGAGATAACCGGCTGGAGACGAACGGTCAAGGGAGGAGAGTACACCCTATGAATCAATTAGTCAAGGAATAGTAGTATCGTAAGCTACCCAAGTAAAATTGGATGAAATATCAAGGATATTTATTCCAGATACGCATAGCAATGAAAAAAGTACCCTCAAGTGTCTAGAAACCGAGTAGACTCAGCAATACGGGCAATGTCAACGATTCGTATATTCCGCCGATACCAGAACTTGTAGACTCACTTTATTGAAAAGTGCAATATTTGATGAACGTTGCAAGGACAAGTGCACAGAGAAACCGAAAACCAACACGCAATAAAAGCTGACTGGGATGAATTACGGAGAACGGAAGAATTGGAAACCAACGATCACACACGACTACTCGGATCAAGAAAGTCCGCCAACAGAGTAATATCAACTGACACCACTATCGGAATGAGATTCATAAAAGGACGAATGGTGAGCAAATGTACGAATGGTAAGCCAGTACCAATATAAAGGAATATTTTTATCGCGAGACAGCATACAACGCAAAAGCGCAAATAGCCCAAGCGTAAAATTATATCTGTATATAATACAAGTTAGGAGTTTCTTATATCATAAGAGGGACTGGCATCAACAGAAAAACTATACCACGTGATTAGTTAAAAATGATTGTATTCTGAACAGAGAATATTAAAACAAAATTGGCAATGGCAATCACGAATTCCTGATTAACGCAATTCCTTTTACCACTTCAAGAAGGGCATATTTCGGAAGAATCGTTGGAAAGTTATGGTACACATACAAATGTGAAAAGTACAATTGCAAAAACTTGCATAGAGACTTCAACAATCCAGAGATAAATGCATAAACGAATTAGAAATAATGCAAAAGGAAAAATCAGATTCGCACAAACCAGTAACAAGGATGATAACACCAGAGAAAGTTTGTACTCAATATGTTCAGTGACAGTAATGTATATGGACCATTAATCGAAATGAAGAGATGGAAGCTGTTACAATTCCAACTCGAGTAATTGTAGCACCACCAAAAATATGGGGACTAACAGAACTGCCAGCGAAGCAGAATTCAAACAGTAATATATCACAAATGGATATACCCAAACGAAAAGATCTGGAACGAGCCAGAGAACATTTATATATTCCAGCACAAGGCACATTCTATCAACTCTGTAACTGATAACGGAGAGTAACAACTATGGAGAGAAACCCAACTAACGAATTTGTATTATCACCAGATCATTTTCAACATGCTACAGCAAATATATGAAAGCCATGTGGGAAGATTCTTAATCTCTGGACAATGTGGCAGAATTTGGAATAATTCTCATTATTCAAAGTCGTAAGAGTAATCCTAACACAATGTTAGCATGTTTCGATATTTATAAAGGAGAAAGGAAAATCAACTGGGAAAAATGGCAATATGGATTCTTCCGTTTTAAGCAAAGCAAGACCAATGGTATTACGATGGACACTCAATAAGGAATCCACAAGATAAAAAGATTAGTAGGATTCTAACTAAATGAATTGGTACCGATGAAGAAGTCCGGAGGAAATTTAAGCAATTAATTGCAGACTAGGAAAGCCGAGAAACCAGAATGAAGCCGACAATATGACGAGTAGACTGGAAACGATGGATAAATTTCAAGATGATAACAGTGATAACAGCGACAAATAAATGAAACCAGGGAGGAACGCAGATGCTTAACTAGAGAAACTAAAACAATGGGAAAATCGAAAGACAAGACATAGTGGACATTATAATCATCCACCACCAGTTAGATGTCTAAAAAGCAGCATCATCGTTAGAGAAAACGCACCGGTAGAACGACACGTACCGATACCTACGAAAACAACACTACGAAACATTTACCCAGGTACATACGAAACCAAATTGGGCAGACTTAGTACAAGAAAACAGCAGAGCATCGAGAATGTGTGGAGCAGATCCAGAAACCGAAACTATCGCTAGTGTGCAAACATTAGCTGGACCAACATTACCGGTACCATAGAATAAATGGGTAGAGATAAAACAACTGATTGATACCGGAGAACATTCAGCCATTAAAAATGGATAAAATACCAGGAGATTATGGCCATGTATAGAGAGAAGCCTAACATGGATGTAATAACTTGCCAGCAAAGATCAGCAGTCATCGGAAAAAATTGGTCAATAATCGGGAATACAAAAAACGTAAAATTAACACTTATTTAGCAGTTATCAGGCAGATGAGTGCAGACTGTATAATCGGACAGATCTTATGCCCAGATATTTGAAAGAGATAATAAGATCTAGGATCAATGGAGTTGAGAGATAAAAACCGACGAAATATGTATGTGAAATCAGAATGAGATTGCTCAGAAGAAAATAGTAGTGCCAGGGCGCACACAAAATGATTTTACGTTAAAAGTAAATGAGGGAAACCAGAGGAGAGTATGTTTTTGAGCCTAATCACAAATTTCGAAAGAAGAAAGAACTGCCATTAGCCAGAGAAATAGTGTACGTAACGATAACAGTGCAAATCTCAATCAACATTACAATTTTGATGAAGAGACAAAGTCATTTCACGAAAACGAAGATGGGAACTTAACACCGATGATGGACATTAACTTCCAAACAAACAAAAACCGAAGGAAATGAGAAAGAATTATGGACAATCGACAGTCCACTACTAAACGAAACGAAGAAAGCAGCAATTACAAAAACTGCTAATTGGAATTTAAAGATATATTTGCGAGCATCTGACTGTAGACCTTGGTACAAGCGATGTAACGCAACACACGATACTTACAGACGACACCCCGAATTAAACACGGCCATATCCGATTGGCAGAAGCTCAAAGAACAGTAGCAGAAAAAGAAGTGCAAAGATGTTAGACGCAGAGAATCGAACCAAGTTGATCTCGCCATGGCAATTCCCAGTTCATAGGTAAGAAAAAAGACGAAACACAACGGATTCTAATAGATTATCGACGACTCAATGCAGTAACAAAACGGATACAACCCATTACCAGAATAAATGAGATGTACAAACGTTAACACGGAGCAGCTTATTTTAACATCACGAATCTTAAAATGGTATTGGCAAATAAAAAGTCAAGAGAGGAGGGACAGAGAGAAAACTGCCTTTACAATCGGAAAAGATCTATTATCAATTCAAGAAAATGCCTTTCGGATTAACTAACCGCACAGCTTCATTTCAGAGATGTATGAATTTTGTAAAAACTATGGCATCAAACAATGTATTTGGTATATATTGATTGATTTATTAATTTATTCTAGCACTTCGAGCAACATTTAAAAGACAGTCGTAATGTATTCGTTCGACTGAGACAATGGAAGCTAAAATTAAACCTCAAAATGCGATTGGGCAAAGGAAGAAGTTACCTTCTTAGGAATATTTGTCGCAAAAGGTAAAGAACCAGATCCAAGAAACATTGAAAAGATAGAAGAATTGCCCTGACCAAGACAGTCAGCAGTGCCAAGAATTCTTTAGGCTATGTGGATACTTATCGAAAGTCATTAAGAGTTACCACTATTGCGAAACCAATACAAGGAATGACCAAAAAAGATACCCCGTTCATAGGGAAAAGAACAAACAAACAGCCTTCAAGCACTATCAGAGACCAAACTGATAATAGCACCAATACTCTACACCCAGATTTTAAGAAAACATTTTTGTTAGCAACAGACGAGCGGATGCATTCGGGAGCAGTCCTAGACAATGTGGATTGACGAGAAAAATGAGAACGAGTTATTGGATATTACAGTCGAACATTGCAAGAAACAGAAAGGAACTACTCTGTGACTCAAGAGAGGCATTAGCAATTATATCCAAGCTATTAACACTCAAATATTGTTATTATGGGTCACGAGATATATTATCACTACAGATCACCAACCATTGGTAATGGTTAGGCCAACACAAGAGGCCTCTAGCAGACTAATGAGAATGGCGGATGCAGTTGCAAGAATACTCGCATAATAATTAAATTTTCAAATCAGGAAAAGCCAACGCTAACGCATTGTAGTCAAGATTTTTATTTGAAAACTAATGGGATCAGGATGTAAGACGACGACACCACATCTAGTTAAGACAACCAAGGACAAACGCATAAGCCAAAAATATAATTTAAAGTGGGCAAAATTCGAGGATTAAAATGAATGGGGTAAGTTAGGGTAACGAATAAACAGGGAAAGCAATAAACCAATAGAGGAACCAATTTGATAATAGAATAAATTACAACAGTGATGATTAAAAATAGTAGTCACAAAATGAATCAAAAACAGTAAACTTAGGAGTTGAATGAATAAGTTTAACATACCATTTAGTTAATTAGTTATTTAGATAAATTTAAAGGGTACATTTTATAATTTTAGATGGAAACCACAAAAATTATAGGAAAACTAAAGGGGATTCTAAACATTTCGAAATGACATTTGAGCGAACTAATTAATAAACAAAAGTTAAATTAACGAAGTAAAGAGGATATATCAACGATTTTCACCTGTTTTTTCCGACGAACATTACTATTAATAAAATGAAGCAGATATTGACAAAGAGGTAACAACGAAAGAATCTACGAAATTCTGTCCATGAGATTGGAAATAACAAATTCGGAAAAAGCTGGCACAAGTTAATGGAAAAGTCAATATGAAGGACAAGATTGCAACACAATGAAAGAACAAACTAAGGCTTATGTGGAATGCTATGCGTGCAAACAGAGGAAGCACGATAATGGTGATTTACCTTGCGGACCACCTGATTATTTGTCATGGGATGCGCACAAGAGTCACACTGTATGTATTTCCACGAAGATAAAAGGAAAGACTACCTGTTTACTTTTCCGTGATTGTTATGATATGAAATAAATGTGGTACTTCGCTTCATTATTCGAATCTATTATCAGATGGTGAAATAATTGTATTTTGTGTAAATAACGAAAATAAATATGCAGTGTTGAGATAAATAACTGACAACGATAAATTAAGTAATAGACAAAACATAAGCACCGAATTAAGGAATAATTCACAAAACATGCACAGAGACACAAAATATTGGACGGCAAAAAAAATTTCGACAACCGAGCGTTTCCAGTGTTATCAATTCTTTTTGTTTTATTGACTTATTATTGTTTATCGATTTATGGAGAATAGGCACGAGGAAAATTGGTATTACCTGAGCTCTCTAATGCTGTACGCTCACCAAAGGGAAATCGCTGCATCAACCTACTGAGAAGGAGCTGGTAGGGCCAGTCGCGTATCGTCAGCAAGTAACCGCGAGAGATTGCATTCACCTCTATTTTGGGGAGCCTTGTGATGCGATTCACACAAATTTTGAAGGGGAAGTGAAGACATCAGACGAGAAGGTGAGAGAAAGAGTGTTACACCGGACAGAATTAATAGTTCTTCGTTTACAAGGTACTAGAGCATCGACTTCTTTTTTCCCTAAGCGGTGCTGAGGCACCAGAGGACAAGCTACGGGAACTGTCGTGCTTTCAGGTTGTTATCAGCAAGGGACTGGATGCCATGATGCGTTCGATTACCAAAAACCGGATCACCCCGAGTATCTGGGGCCAAACGGTTAGGTAGATGTAACTAAACCGGTCACAATGCGTTCATACTCAAAATGTCCTACTAAGCCAGATCGAGAGCGCCCGACATGGAGCGAGAACATCTGATGGGAAGGCAGCGGGCAGAGATTTGCATAGGTATATTTCCGCTCCCACATTCTAATCAGCCTTCCTTTTCTTTTCACTATCGGGACAATCTCAAGTAACCCCTTTTGGAACTTGATTGAAAACGTCTAGGCAATTTCCATACTTTATATTCTTCCGACCGTACACAGCCGACCCCACACCGTACAGTAGCCGAGGATGTTTTTTTATTGCCCAGGCATGAGTTTCGTACATAACCCGGAATCCCCCACGGAGTACCAAAATATCCCGAATGGCGTTGAAGTAAAGCGTAACCGGCTTCACAAGAATGCCCGCGGCCAAAAGACGCCATGCCTTGAGAGATTCAGTGTGAGGCCTCAAAATACCAAAGTCACTGATAAGCTTCAAGTCCGGTAGAAACCAATGGAGACGACTAAATGCACATAAGACGAATACGATCATGACTAAGAATTGAAAATTGAACTAGAACACTGATTATGATTAGATATTAGAGGCCCATCAGAGTGCCAGATGAAGATATTAGAGCCATAGAGCGCGGGCATGATTATGCATTAGATTAGAGGCCATAGAGTGCCGGATGATTTTGCGATTAGATACTTAGAGCGCATAGAATGCCGGCATGTAACATATGAAATTAGATATATAGGGCCAATAGAAGTGACGGTGATTATGATTAAAGAAATATACGAGCCACATAGCAGTGCCCGGCATGAATTATGATTAGATATAGAGGCACATAGAAGTATGCGCGAATGATTATGATTAGAATCATTAGAGCCATAGAAGTGCCAAGATAAGATACGATATGAGTTAAGAATGAAAAGATTATAGCTATAATAATTAAGGCACAGATGACCAGTAAAGAGTATAAGACCGAAGAGCCGAAAGAAGCCACGGAAAACATTATAGGCGGCAATAAGCGGCCAGCGCAACTGAGTATTAAAGCTACACCAATTTTTCGGGAGAACACTAGGAAAATATTTAACAATGGAAATATATGAAGAGTATGAAATATGATGTTTTACTTTTGATATTTGACTATAGATGATTGATCACGCACTATATAACTAACTGATAAGACATATAGATACATTGATACCGAAGATTAATTACGAAATATTACGAGGTATAGATAATTAAAAATAGACTTAAAATGAGGGGGTTGAGTCACGATAAAGAAACCACCACGATAAAATGCGCAACAACGAGGATGATAACGTACTATTAAGTATGGTATAAACGAAGGGAACTTCAGTATAGAGTATAGATTATTCGGAGTGTTTATTTACATTTAGAATCAATGCCAACAAAGCATCCAGTCAAGTGCAAAGCCAGCAAATTAGAGATATTTCCATAAGCAAAACGACAAAAGCAAAAGTGTAACAAAACTTGATCACGAGTAGAAAGAATTTCGGAATAACGTCAGTAATACAAGCGGATTTAAGCAACCAGACGTTTCAAACAACCACAAGCAACGAGAAGAGAAACCAAGTCAAGTAACACGATTAACCGTAAACATTGATCAGCCTCAGAACCATACGACGGAGCAAAGCAAAAGAATAACGAAAAGAGTTTATTAAAAGACATGCAAGAAAAGAAAAAAGCTTAGCGCAACAGTTAGACCAGGTCCGTTAATACCAAAGTATCACTGCAACCGGACACCGCACAGAAGCGGCATTGACCGATTTTTGATTTAATTAGACGCGACAGAGAAACGAATTACGTAATTCGAAACAGTTAGCGACAATTAGTCACGTGAACGCAAGATCTAGACATAATCAAACATGACAACTTCTATGATCTTCAATTCCGCGATGCAAAACATTGTCAAATAATAACAAGGTGATAGTGGGGGATCAGAGAAAAGTTTTTAGAGAGACCGTTCGAACAGGTAGTCCTCAACAATTGGACTAAATTTTATAAGGGAATTCTTGATAGTCTATAAAAATATCTGATCACTGAGACAGACTCAAAAGGTAAAAGAGCGACTACTTGTATCTAAAAAGGGAGCGCACAGGATGTATTCGTGGGAAGCAAGAGACGTAAAACGAAATTGACACACATGGACCAGAGAATTAAGAGTTCTTAATAAAGATATCTCGAAGAGAAAAGCGGGAATCAGAGATATTGGACTTCCTACACCGAAACAAGACGAGATGAATCAAATGCAGATTTACCGATGTAGAATTCAACAGAAATTGTGCTAAAGAGCCTTCGAGATGCAGATTTCTCCCGAAGATAACAATGCGTTAGACGTCTTCATAAGAGGAAAATCAAAGAGAAGACATCACGAGCCAACCTGGATGCTTGGCACAGAACACTTAGATAAAGCCACGTAGCAATCGCAAATAGATGTGAAGCCACTCTGGGACTGGTATCAATGGCAGTCTTTGGCCACAGAACCAACAACGATCAACAGTCATGCCAACAAATTCAAAACAACAATTCAATCCACTGATGACAATCAATTCTTATACCAAGAGCCCAGCAGATGTTTCAGCACCAGTAACGAGAAATCCGGAAGATAAAGGTAATAACCAGTGAAGTTATAATAATAATTTTAGAACAATCCAAATGCAAACGAAAAATGCTCACATGTCAAGCAACTGGGAGCATCAGGTCAGAGAATTGTTTCCGAATGTACACACGGGGGCCACGATATTGTTGGTACACGAGGATATGAGAAAATATTGTACGACAACTTAATACCGCAAGCCATGTTACAATTGTGGTCCAACAGGACACCTCGCAACGTCAATGTAACATAAGAGAGACCCAACCAATTCAAGCATAAATAACTCTATGGGAAACCCACAAATTAACGTGATGCAGGAAATAGAATATGTTACTGGGAAACATACAACGAATGCCCATTGGAATTTTAAAGAGATGCTGCACAGATTGCCCACCAACAACAACAACAACGAATCAAGCGTAATGAGAAGCAATGAGGAATTCAAGAGATACGAACCTAGCAGAATATCAAGAACAAACAACAAGGCTGAATGGCAAAGCTACAAACCAGCAGGAGCCGGAATCCAGCAAAGATGGGAAAATCAGGAAAACAAAACCCGGAAAAGAATTAATATGATGAGAATGCGAATTCCAGAATTGAATATCCCACTGGAGCAGGTGTGTTGAGACGAAGGGGGGGGAATGTAAATGATAACGAGAAAAACAATTGAATGAATACGATGGAGAAATAGAGCATCAAAGAATTTTGCAGCAGGAGGAAAAACAAAGACGTCGACACCTATTAAGAGACGACAACGGAGAAACCGGAGAAAACCGGAACCCAGAGAATTAAACGAGCAGATGATTGATGATTAACAGAGGATCAAAACAAGAAATCTAGTGTACGAGATAGATGACTCCGAAAAAGAAATTATGACACAAACCAGACAGAAGAGTACACTCGAGAAAATAAAGCAAGAGGAAGCTTCTAGAAACAAGAGAGAGAGGAATCCAATTAAAAGAAAACAAGACAATCTGAAACAAGAGGAAAGAAAGCGAACTAAGAAAGAAGGCCACTATATTCAAATAGACGGGAGCGTTAAAACACCTCGAGCAAGAACAAGCCACTAGCATCAAAAAAGAAGTGCTGGCAAAGAATGTGGTTATCGCAAGGCAAACGACAAGAACCAGAATTAAACTACCAAGACATAGCAGGAAGCACTCAACGTCACAAGAACAAGAAAGGAATCAGACCCAAATAATAACAAAAATCGCAATCCAGAGGAGTACTGCCTACAAAAATATTAACGAAGGACATCAGAAAGGAAAAGCCCCGTGAGTGAAGCTCAAATTGAGACAGATAAAAGAGATAATCGGTTCCAAAACAAACAGGGCAACAAAATAATGAAAGAGGAGGAACAAACCACAACATTAATTATGTTGAGACAAATACACAGGACGATCAAACGATGAAGATGAAAGTGAGATAAGGCCAGTCTGGGCGGAGACAATAATTTCAATCATTTGTGAGGAAAAACGAATAAAGATTGAATTCCAAAATCCCGAATTAGACGGAATGGAACAGCGTTACAAACGAAGACGAAACGAGATTTAAAGAAATCAACGAAGATCTGGGAGAAGTTGTAGATCGAAATCAGATGTTCCTAAACCTCAGAGATAACAACCGGCACTACAGCAGAATAAATGAACTGATTGCGAAGGGATATCACAGTATAATGGTACCATTTACGGCATTCATGGAAAGATATGTAAAAAACAGTACCAAGAGAAATCTGAAAGACTTGATAGAGAGGTATCAGGTTATTATTGATTCTCAGAGATACCGAGACAGATATGGCCACAAGAGGCGAAAGCACATGAGTTATACGATTTGGTAGTGAAACAAGCTAGGACCCAGCTACAAAAAATAAACCTTTGATATTATCAGGGAAGGAAATAAAGCGAGGACTACACCTCGCGGATGCTCTAATATGGCCAAACGGACATAACTGTGGATACGCCGTTAAATAAAAATTGAAAGCGAAGAAAAACGACAGCAGAAATATTTGGCAACAAATTCCAATATTGCTACAACAAAGAAATAAACTCGGATAGAAAAGAGAGACAAAAACAGATAATGAGGCAAAACCAGATCCAAAATGACAAGACAAACGCGAACAATAGACCAGGCTAGAAATATATTAAGCCGCATTATCGTTAACTAGACCGCATCTCAATGAAAATATTTTGTAGAAGCTGCTACGAGACACAGACATTATGAACTATTTGACAATGAAGAACAGATGAGTTGATTAGCCCAAATATGCAGCAGACGCATTCAAGAGCCCTTGAGAGGAGATGCACAACAATAAAGATTAAAAATAACGTGTACGAATGATGAAATAAAAGAAATCACTGTAGATCCCGACTGCAATGCCACGAATTATACCGCAACGGATAAACCGCAGACAATTATACACGATAATCGTAAATAGTTGCACGATGGTATTGGTAGAGATTGGCAATAATGTACCATAAACGCACAAATAGTCGCCCGAGAACGAACCCCGATATCACGAATTAGGTAATATGGGAGACGGACAAACCATTAATATCATAGCCATGGCACTGACCAGAGAGAAAAAATAGACGAAAAGGAAAACAGATCAAGAATTTCAAGAGGAAATGAAAAGAAAAATGGACCAAATTATTACTACCTCTACCAGTTGTTGGAGACAGTGCGACAGTGAGTACAACATTACAACCGATAGACGACTCGAATGCCGCATCACCCATGAAAGAAGGATGTATGATTGAAAAGACAACACGAGTGGAAATGGAAAACGGAGAGAACCGAACCAAAATGGAAAAATATATACCGGAGAAGCCGCCAGAGCACGCAGCCTAATGAAACAACCTTAGATTTTATGAGGATGAGCCATACGAAAATTTACCAGAGGAAATGATAAACGAAATGGAGTGGGCAAACCAGGAAGAAGACGAGGAAATAAACTGATTAACGCTCGACTAGCCCCATACACATGGAAATAGGTGGATGGGCGGAAAAAGTTAAAATCGGCTGAGGAAGAGAAACATCGGTATTTTACAAGTCATCCAATTCTAATACATTAAATACGGCAGGATACCGTCATTGAAAATTGAGAGTATACCCAAACGGAGATGGGGTAGGAAATAAGGAAATATCTATCAGTATATTTTCTTTAGCAAGAGGTGATATTGACCGGAAGTTAAGAATGGCCATTTTAATCGAAAAGTCACAATTTCATCGCTTAAAGCCCGGAAAATGGGAAGAGCGACACAGCGAAAAATTGGAGTAGACCCAGATCACATGTAAGCCACGAGCCAAAAAATCCACTGAAATGCTTGCTGGAGGAAGTACACAATTCCTACTGAAAAAAACCGTAATACCCCAATTCGTAAAAGTTGAATACCACTATACATCCCGACTTGAAGTGAAAACAGAACGAGAAAATGAATTGCGAATTCAACGAGACAAGCGAGACCGCGAATCAGTGTACTCGGAAAAACGATTCCAGGACAAGATACTTGCCCACAGATATAAGATGATCCTGGGGGAGGATTAAACAGCATAAACAGAAAACGCAAAAATGTAAGAGAATTAGCAGCAGCGATATGTGAGAACCCGGAGACCAAAATCAAAGACGAACTGTAACGACTTTAGCAAATGCGATAACGATTCATGTAACAGAGTAGAGAACCTGCCGACAATATTGTAAAGAAATAGAGGAATATTCGGAGACCATGTTATGCGCTGGTACCCAGAGCAATTCAGAGAAATTATCGAAAATGGGAAAACACACCTCACACTGACGATGGCCAGCCGACAGCAATAGCAAAGCTATAGTTTAAAAATCTATGACGCAGAATTTCGAACCCAATTGAAAGAGAGATTTTATATCACTGCAAATAGTGAAGGTGAACAAAAGAGAATACCGTACGACCGCCATTTCATTTACAATACGAAGGACGATCCATTAGGAAGACCGATCCTTGAACATTGTAGTTACGCAAATGCAATTAGGGCATTAATACAATATATTAACGAAACAAAGACTGCGGAGTGGAGAACTCAATAAAAGGAAATTCAAAACCGATAACGCCAATAGGACGACAAAGAAGTTTAAAAATACGCCAGAAGTTTTCCACCACCACAATATGACAGATAATCGTCATCAAACGGAGACGAACGACGATACTTGAATGAATCTAAATGATATTGTGGCATGAGGAAACCACCAGGGGAATACCGGATCAAGAGATTTGTTCATACCAGAAACGAAGATGATATGATAACAGATGAACGACGAGCTAGTTATGCTGGTCAAAGACAACCAGTCGAAATTATAGGAGCTGATTACCGAAGGGAAAATAAAGAGAAGGAAAAAAGACGCCCGAAGTCGACAGCGAGATGAATGGGATAACTGGAATACAATGAACAGTGAGCTACAACATCAGGGAACACGGCAGAGAACAAACCTAAAACGAAAAAGGGAAACAGGTCACAACAACGGAAAAGAAATCCAGAGGACGGACCAAAAATTGATGAATAAACCAGCTCCAGAAGGAAAAACTAAAGAACCAGATTGAGCATGATCAATTGACAACGAAACTTAACAAGCTTAGCAAGTAACAAAGCAGCGGTACAAGGAAAAACTGACAAGGTCAAGAACAAGGCAGGCAAAATGGATCAACAGACTAATAACTGTATGCTGGGCATTAGCCAATCCAGAAATAACAGAGAAGATTTGAAGCTCGTAAAAATATCGGCAGCAGAAGCGAAACAGCTACTTCGGGCAGCAATAACGACCAATATAAATAAAATCATGGCACCATAAAGTCACGAACCCACAACCAAAGATCCGCAGGAAATTATTGTTTGATAATAGATCAACTTAACCGAAACGATTGATGACCCAAATAGATACTTTGGTAGGAATGGCCCTATCTGATGTACAATTAACGATAGTAATATACAGAAAGGCGGAACTCCAAGATCCAAACCCAAACGGATATGGAATTCGCAATACAGACATTATCAGGCAAAGTAACTCGAACGCATTCATTTGACTCAAGGAGTGATGGCAAGTTTTAAAACCTAGTACAGCAAGATGATCAAACCGAGATGATCAGACAAAGTTGAAAGACGTTATTAACAGAATTTGAACAAACGATCTTAATTGCCAGACGATCCCAAAAAAACAGCTAGAAAGGAATGAACACGATAATCACTACAATACCATAGGATGATGTGCGTGAAAGGAGTAGAAATCCGTTTGTATTAATGATTGTGATTAATAATAAAAAGATTGTGATCAAATACTCCTTATAAAAGAAACGGAAGAGTGCAAAGCTGCAAAAGCCCCGGTAGTAGATTACAGCAACGGCAACACAGCATATCGCTATAACGTATACAAAGAAGCTGACTTCATTCAAACGGAAATCAAAGACACTGCGCTCAGTTAACAAGGAAAATCGGGCATTGTCATTGGCGGACTCACTCGCACTCGACATTATAGAGCTGGACGGAAACCCAACACAGTTAGTTCCAATACGCGGAGGAATGTGAAGAGGATTCACGACAGGACGGCACTCTCATAGCTGGACGGAGTTGAATGTTAGGCAGCCGAGGAAGCGAAAGATAAAACGACCCGAAGTTATGCTGCGGGGAGGAACACGGCTGGGACGGAACGTGTCAAGGGGAGAGTACACCCTATTGAATCAATTAGTCAAGGAGTAGTAGCTGATTCGAAAGCTACCAAGTTAAAATTGGAGAAATATCAAGGATATTTTTGATCCAGATACGCAAGCAATGAAAAAATACCCTCAATGTCTGCAACCGATAGATCATGCAATACGGAATGTCAACGATCGTACTATCACGCCGATACCAGAATTGTAGACTCACTTTATTGAAAGCTGCAATATTTTGATGAAGTGCAAGGGACAGTGCACAGAGAACGAAACCAAACACGCAAAAAAGCGCACTGGATGAAATACGGAGACCGGAGAATCGGAAAGCAACCATTACCACCTAAATATCGGATCAGAGCCACACCAACGGTAGTAATTTCAACCGACAGTACGATAGGAATGAGATCATAAAGGACGTAATGGTGAGCAAAATGTTGACCGGAATGAGTACCAGTACCAATTTATAAAAGAATATTTTTATCGCGAAACAGCACTAATACAAACGCAAAGCGCAAATGACCCAAAGACGTAAAATTATATCTGGTATATAAATAAAACAGATGGATTCTTATATCATAAGGCAACTGGCAATCAACGAAAAATATACCACGATTTAGTTAACAAATGATTTTTCTGAAAGAGAAATATTATAAAACAAATTGGCCAATGGCACATCACGATCCGATAACGCATTCATTATTACACACTCCAGAAGGATATTTCGAAAGAATCGTTGGAAAGACAGTTATGTCACATACAATTGTGAAAAGACAAATTGCAAAACTGCCAGAGAATTCACACATTTCCAAGACGATAACATGCATAAACAATTAGAAATAATGCATAAAAGGGACAACAGATCAGATTCGGCACACCAGTAACAAGGATGATCAACCCAGAGAAAATTTTGTACTCTAATCATGTTCAGTTTGCCCAGTAATGTATAATGGACCATTATTCGAAATAAGAGATTGGAAGTTGGTACAATTCCAACTCGCATTATTGCTAGCACACCAAAAATATTTGGACTACAGGACACTGGCCAGACGAAGCAGGAATTCAAACCAGTCAGAATATCACAAGCTGGTATATTACCAAACAAAAGATTCTGAACGAGCCAGAAACTTTTATTCATTCCCAGCACATAAGGCAGCAATATTCATCCAACATTTCTGTAACTCGTAACGGGACGGTAACAACTTGGAGAGAAACCCAAACTACGAATTTTATTATCACCAGATCATTTTCAACATGCTACAGCAAATATGATGAAAGCCATGTGGGGAGTTCTTAATCTTCGACCAAATCGACTGTCAGGCTATTTTTAGGAATAATTCTCACTTATTCAAATTTAGAGTATACCTAACCAAATGTTAGCAATGTATTCGATATTTATAAAAGAGAAGAATAATCAACTGGAAAATGGCAATTGGATCTTACCGTTTTTAGCAAAGACAATGTATTAATGACACTCAAGGACATCACAGATAAAAAGATTGTAGGAATTCTTAACTAAAATGGAATGGATACGCATTGAAGAAGTCGCACGGGGAAATTTTAAAGCAATATGCAGACTAGAAGCACGAGAAAACCAGAATAACGCGACAAATGAACGAGTACCTGGAAACGGATGGATCAAATTTCAAAGTGATAACAGTGATAACTAGCGACAATAATGAAAACCAAGGCAGAACGCAGATGCTACTCAGAGAAACTTCAAACAATGGGGAAAATCGCAAAGACAAGACTAGTGGACATTATAATATCACCACATATATGGAATTGTCTACAAGAAAGCGAGCATCTCAGTTAGGACGAGAACGCACCTGTAGAACGACACCTACCGATACCACGACAACAACACTTACGAAACATCCTTACCCAGTACCATCACCCAAATTGGAGCATATAGTACCAAGGAAACAGCCAGACGATCGAGAAGTTGTGGAGCAGGATCCAGAACTCGACTTATCGCATGTTGCAAACATTAGCTGGACCAACATTAACGGTACCATAGAAATAAAATGGGGTAGAGATAACAGCAATGGATTGATACCGGACCCAGCAAAGCATCCTTCAGCAATTAAAATGGAAATAAACTACCAGGGAAGTGTATGCCATGTATGAAGAAGCTAACATGGAATGTCAATTACTATGCAGCAAAGAATCCGGTATAGCAGTCATCGGAAAAATCTGGTCATAATCGAATACAAAAAACGTAAAAATTAACACTTATTTAGCATTTTATCAGCACGATGATGTGCAGATGTTATAATCGGAACAGATCTTATGCCATTAATTATTGAAAGAGATAATAACTAGATCTAGGACCTCATGGAGTTGAGGGAATAAAACCGGACGATACTGTATGTTGAAATCAGAAAGTGAGATGCTCCAGAGGAAAAATAGTAGTGCCACGAGCGCACACAAATGATTGTTACGTAAAAGTAAATGAGCGACTGGAAACCAGAGGAGAGATGATTTTAGCGCTCTATCACAAAATTCGAGAAGAAGACAGATCCACTGCATTAAGCCAGAGAAACTACGTGTACAGTTAACGATAACAGTGAAATTCCAATCAACATTACAAATTTTGATGGAGAAGACAAAGTCATTTACGAAACGAAGATTGGGAAATTAACACGCCGATGAATGGACAATTGACTTCCAACACAAAAGACCGAAGGAACATGAGCAGAATTACTTGGACAATCGAGCAGTCAGCTACTAAACGAATCACGAGAAAGAGCAATTACAAACAACTACTAAGGGAATTTTAAAGACTATACTTCTGCGGCATCCTGACTCTAGACCTTTGGTACACAGCAGATACCTGCTACGCACACACCAATTACCTTAACAGACCGACACCCCATTAACACCTACGGCCATATCGATTGGCAGAAGGCTCAAAAATCCAGTAGCAGAAAAAGAAGTGCAAACAGATGTTAGTTAGCGCAGGAGTAATCGAACAAGTTGCCTGCTCCATGGCACTCCACGTGTTCATGGTAAGAAAAAAGACGGGAACACAAAACTTGTTCTGTATAGATATCGACGATCAAGCAGTAACAAAAACGGGGATCATACCATACCAGATCTAAATGAATGTTACAACGTTTCACAGGAGCAGCTTATCTTTACATCACTAGATCTAAAAGTGCGTATTGGCAAATAAAGTCAAAGAGTGGAACAGAGAGAAACTTGCCTTTCATCGAAAAGATTATATCAATTTCAAGAAAATGCCGCTTTCGGATTACACTAGCACCAGCTTCATTTCAGAGCATTGTGATTGAAATTTTGTAACTCATGGCATCAAACAATGCTATGGCTATATATTGATGATTTATTAATCTTTCTAGCACCTTCGGCAACATTTCAAAAGACTCCCGTACATGCTACTTCCGTCATGACGGAGACATTGGAAGTTAAAATTGAAACCTCAAAATGCGATTGGGCAAAGGGCGAAAAGTTACCTTCTTAGGACCTTTGTGTCGGCAAAAGGGCTAAAAGAACTAATCCAAGAAACAGTTGAAATGATAAAGATTTGCCCTGCACCAAGACAGTACGCCACAGTGCAAGAATTCTTAGGCCTATGTGGTACCGTTATCGACAAGTTCATAAGAGTTACGCAAACTATTGCGGACCAATACAAGAATTGACCAAAAATGATACCCTTCATATGGGAAAAGGACACAACAAAAGCACTTCGAGCACTCAGGGACAAATGATAAAGCACAATAATCGTACACCCAGATATTTAAGAAACCATTTCTTGTTAGCAACAGACGCAACGCGGAATATGACTCGGAGCAGTCCTAGCGACAAATGGTGGATGACGAGAAGTGTGACGAGTTATTGGATATTACAGCTCGTTCGAACATCTCAGAAACATAGAAAACAGACCTATCTGTGACTCAAAGAGAGGCATTTAGCCAAATAATCCAAAAGACTACATAAACCTTCAAATATTTTTATTGGTGTCACGAGATATACCTCCTCACTACAGATCACCACAACCATTGGTATGATAGGCCAACACAAGGACGGCCTCTAGCAGCAACAATGAGGATGGCGCGACTGCAGTTGCAAGAATTACTCGCCAATATATAAAATTCAAATAGGCGAAAAAGCCAACGCTAACGCAGATTGTCTATGTCAAGATTTGCTATTGAGACACTAATGGATCAGGACTGTAAGGACCGAATATGCATGATTATCGAGAAGATATCGATTTTACACACAATTGAGAAATGGCAGCATGAAGAGAGGACGTAAAACCATATCGAATTTATGAAACAATGATTGAAAAATCTTCCGACAACGACAGTAAATTAAAGGGCATATGGAACAACACAGGACATCGATTACCATAGAGAAGGGATGGTTATTCTTAATGCGATGTCGAGAAACGACTTATGTGCTTACAGAAGTAGGCGAAAGAGGTATTATGCAATACCACGATGGAAAATTGGAGACACATGTCAGCAAAAAGACGGAAGCAAGGACGCGCAAAAATATCTTTGGCCAAAATATCGGAGAAGATAGTAAAAGGATGGATAAAGAATTGTCTGATATGCTGCAACCAGAAAAAGCACAGCGGAAGTAAAACTGAAGGCACCATTAACAGCCAATGCCAATTCCACCAGAACCAATGACGTGATCGCAATGGATGATAGTCACGGAACATTACCCGAACCAACGATGGAAATTCTACATATTAGTTTAGTAACAGACTATTTTATCAAAACTTCCCGGAACAGCCATTTACGCCAAATACCAGATTCAAAAAGCCTGAACATGCGAGACTCCTAAGTAAGAAGAAATATGCCTGTAGATACCGGGAACACCCAAACAGATTCTAACTGATCAGGAACAACTTTCTATGAGCGAATTATAGAAAGAAGTAACAAATTACTTCCAGATTGCGAAGTTGAGAACATTCACATACATCCCGCAAACAAATGGACAAACCGAAAACGATTCAATGGCCATATTGAATCGAAATATGTCGATTATGTAGCAGCACCAAAAAGATTGGCTATTATAATCTATGCACTTATGGCCTATAGATGTCAATACATTCCGCAACAAATGAAGTCCATTCAGATTAATGTCGGCAGAGGAATGGCAACATGCCGACCTAGCTGCTAGATATCAACCAACCAATATCACAGTACATGGAAATTGATGACTATGCTCTGTAACGGGATTCAAAACGCGATGCAAGAGATCTGGGAAACCAGCAGGTATGAATATGTAGATTTAATCAAAGAAGTGTATAAAGATTGCAGCGTAAAAACGAGACGTTACGTGAGCATAATTTTCAAGTTGGAGACTTGGGTAATAATCGCACGCCAGAAACTTATCCAGGAGTAGCCCAGAAAATTACAGAGAAGTGGAAAGGACCTATACGATATGTATGGTAAACGAGAAACAATGCTCTCGGTTAAAACTTGGGTCAATAACCCATCACTAGGCGCTATTACTGTAACAACGTAAGCAGATGCAAGCAATACCTAGAACCAATAACAAAAACCAGAGAATCGAGGTATGCAAAACTAGATCACAACCTCAAACAGATTGAGCAAAACGGCATTAACGATGCGTCGGAAAATAGAAGCAACATAAATATACAGTAGAAGAACTAAACGGAGGAATTCAAAAATACTCTAAATGCGACCAAAGATTAATGTAGAACAAGAATGAATAATAGTGTGAAAGCCATCAGAGATAATGCCAGATGGGTCGAGGAAGGGATGATGAAGCGATAGTAACAAAGCAGAAAAATCGCCTTTATGATTACGCTACAAGGAGCTAGAAGCCCATCAGGAATGGATCGTATCAAAGAGAGTATACCCCGATGATCTCATATGGCAGATGTAGAGGAAACGTACCTCTACATATTGCATACACACATAAAACCCCAAGATTAATAGTATATCCAACTATGGCCCGAAAGCGGACACACCTCAAACTATACCACACGAAGAGCGGCAAACCCCCATTAATGTTCCGCAGTTGCAGAAGATGCTTCGTTACAACAATTCTGAGAGAACTCAAACAAACAGGATCATCGTTCAAGAATAAATACAAAGGAGAAAACAATGTACTACATTATGCCGCTGAAACTCCAGACAAGGCCAAGTGCATAAAATTTTATAACCAGTAATGCGACAATTAGAGAAAGGGAATACATGGTAAAACAATCAAACATCTATGGGAGCTATCGATTGCCACACAAGACGACAATCACCGCAATCTGATGAAATGGACCTACGAAGGCTTCACCACTCAAAGTATTCGACTTAACTATTATGGTTAGAACCAGAAACGTTCTATTAAAAGAAACAATATATGCTCACCTATCCATTTCCAAAACGAATAAAAGAATGCTGAAGTGCGGAAGGACTTGAATTCACCAAGTTCATCAAAAGGTAGCAATACGAATCGCGAGATAGAAAGAAAGTTATCGATTTGATAATACACCGACGGCATCGAAAGAATAAGATTCCAAGCGAGTAAACAAGAGGTTAAGAAGAGTGATGATATAAAAGCCAGAATAATAAAGTAACGAGGAAATAATTGAAATAATAAATGCTCGAGGAGACATTTCAAAGGAAACCCCGGTGGAGATAATTATGAAGAAGGAGGGGGCGACAACGCAAAACCAGGCTGACTCAAAATACTAGAGACGAAATAAATCCAACAACAGAGGAAAAGGAATCACCCACAAGGAGCGTCAAAGAACGACGCAACACCGAAGGAAAACGAAGACAAAGGATGACGATAATACCAACAAAAGAAAAAACAAAAACCGACCGGACCCTGTACAGAAAAAATGAATTTAAATCACGTCCATCAAGTTAAGGAAGCCGACGAAAAACGTACGCAGGAAATCAAAATCGTTCAGGACTACGAACAATTAAATTGAGAAAGAATTCGGACAGTAAGGAATATGCTTACAATTGACGAATGATACAAGCATAAGTTGTCATTCGACTCCAATAGGATAAACCAGGAAAGATGGAAATTACGATCCGAAAACTCATCATTATGTCAGACCACAAATGGTATGCAGAAGATGCTACAGAGATAGAAACGTAAAATTCCAAAGTTTAAAGCCAGGAATAGGCCAAATTGGATAATAAACAGAAGAGGATAGAAACAATCCGACAAGTATGTTACAAAACAAAATTATCGCATTGTTGGGAATTGATATGAAAGCAGCGAAAAAATGCGAATGGGATAGTCTAGAAGGAATGCACAGATATTAATATTGTAGCCAACAACGATATAATAATAACGTGCACACTAGCCAAACCCTGGAGAGAACATTCACAACCACCGAAAAGAAGAGCCTTATCAACGTCGGAGCACGCGAAATAAAGAAATAATAAATAAAGTAGAATCAGAACCAAAGAGATGGAGACGAGTAATAGTTGAAAAATTACGGGAAAGAACCCAATCACAAAAGTTCGTGTATTCTTGAAAACCAAAAGAACGGAACGATAGAATGAAGAATCATGTCAGCTCAAATGAAGATATCCCAAAACAAAAATACCGCTTCCAACTAAAAGAAAACGTGAAAGTATTATAGTACACGTTCAGAGAGGAGAGATGATTACAGTGGAATCATAACAAGAAACTACTCTAGAATCAACTACGACAAAGCATCCAGAAAGAAACCGAACGAGGAACGTCATCAACGCCAGATAGAGAAAGTAAAGCAGTGATAATAAAATATTGAATCAAATGCGGCACATGAAGAAGAACAAATAGTAATTGAGAAATACAGGTTGAAAAACCTATACACTTAAAATTCTGCGTATACGAACCTAAAGAATACGAACCATGTAATAAAAGAATCCAATGTGAACAAGCAAAAAACATATAAAAGAATCAAAAGTTATCGCATGCTCACAAAGAGAAGTTGGAAAATATCGTTAATAATATCCAAAAGGGGAACTCGTGCCATGTAGATTGGAGACGATCAACAGGACATCACTCAAGTCCAATGCGACGATCAATCCTATAATACAATACCAATCAGAGAGAAAAACTAAGAAACGAAACATGGAAAAATAATGGCATATGCTCTATGGACGACAGGCGCACCTTTCAATTCACAAAGCCTACAACTCCAGAAAGCACTTAATATAAATGTAACAACCAAAAAGAAAGAATACAATGGAGGAAACTACTGCTAAGAGAATCACCATGCAAACCTCCTTACGAAAAAAATATGATAAAATGATTTGGATAACAACAGCAGTAATAAGCAGCAGTAGTAGATGCCTAATAATAATCAATTAGTAAGAACTACCAAATGCAGAAAAGAAGCAGCGAGAAAAGATTATGGCCAGCCGTTAGAACAACTTCAACTTACGACATCGAATTAGGACATACGATGGCAGACGAACTGGGATTGAGTCTAGGAATTCTGTAACAGCGGACTCTGGTTAAAAGAACCGCCCATTATCCGAACACCAGCAATGGTCCAACGATCTGATGCTATACCAGATAATGACATGAGAAATAATGGGCGATATACAGTTACATTACGGAAGCAGTCCCCGAGACGTATGCGTGTTAACGAGAAAGAGACGTTGTATATAGTGTAAAATATTACTGGTAGTATAATAGTAGTATCAGTATTGATCATTTATAAATATTGTACAAAATGCTGTCAGACAATTAGTAACGCAAACAGAAATGATACCGATGACTTAACGATGTGTTATATCAACAGTGGAATCCGCAATGAACGTAAATCAACCAAATAGTGATACCCGTTCACGAGAATCAATTCAACAACAGCGCTGGCCAATGCACCTATAGAGATTGTAGAATAAATCAAGAGAATATTACCAAGATCAAGGAATTGAAGCATACTGGAGGACGCAGAGTGAATAATGCACTAATAAAGAATAATGCGCAAACTCAGTGGACAAATACTCATCTAAGTATTTAACGGAAAGTGTAACAGAGGGCCTCAACAAAGCCATAAAGGATGGCCAAGAACACAGAGTAACAATACTATAATATGCAAAGAATAAACGAACAATTAGCAGATTCAAGTTAGATGGGCCAAGCTGACGAATATTAGAAGATTACGTAACAACCAAATGTACGATCCAGAAGTTGGGTGGAAATGGTAGCATCAATGCCAGATTCACCCCAGAACCGATCAACGAGTTTAGAGAAATTAAGCGTACCGTGTAATATGTAAAATAAAACCGATAGAAGTTATAGCAACGTCAAGTAATCAGAAATATTTTTGTAGATATGCAGACAATTATCGAGAGATTAGAGGAAGCGAGATCATCAGAAGACACGAGACGAATAATGAAAAAAACAAATTGATAGTGAGTGACGATATCAAGGAAAGACTAACAATGTCTGTAATGTACAAGAATTGCTGATTGGAGCGAGACGACGAAATGGCGGAATGCAGAATTGCACAATTGTACGATTAAAAGTATCAGAACAGAAACCAATAAATGCCTGGATGCGACGAAACGTTTGAAAGAGATGACGATTCCTACAACAATGGATAGGCCACCCACAAAAGACAATCAATACATCTATTAAGTCAATTGCCGAAATACACAGAATGTGAATGGAAAGGACTTCATGAGGAAGCCTGAAAGTTCACACAAAACGATTGCGAATATAACGAGAATATTATGCGAACATGCAAACGATCGCAACAAAAAGACGAATGAAAGAACATCACCAGTGCTGTACCAAGAGAGAGGAAAATGCGAATTCCCTTGTGGAGTCATCGCCGAAGATAAAATAGAAATTGAACTCTCGGAACCAAAGAGGAACAATATGGACCTGTAGAAGGGATATGCGCAACAACTGCGACAGGAAGGATAAAGGTCAAAAATTAAGGCAACATTTGACGAATGCAAGCGGTTAAACCAGTCAAATGTCCCGTTTAGACTATTCAATTGTCGAAGTACAACGTGCTCAATTACGGAGATCAGGCATCATGATAGGAACATATCGAGCACACCGAATCATGATTGAAGTAGAATGTTTGGCATGGAAGTAAAAATGCCTTACAACAGAAAATCAGCACCAAAATTGCAAATGATAGAGAAATATTTAACTCCAGAAAGATTTCGAAAAGAGGCAAGCGGAAATACACTCAGAAACAATGACCGAAGGAAAAGAAATGCAACAGATGACAAACTAAAGGAAACTATAAACCAACAGCTCATGCCAGAAACCATCTCTACAGGCACCATTTATATGGAAATATAATCCGAATTTGCAGAGAGCTCCAGAGGCAAAAGATGGGACACACGAGGAATTCGTAGATAGTTCATCCAATATTACAGTTGGGAAGATGGATACAAATTGGGTTAGATTATATCCACAATGGAGATTGGGAATGTCAACGGCACCCATATCAGTGTCTTCATCAGAGTCAGGAGAGGAGGATTAACGATTGATTATTAAATGGCTTTTAAACAAATATGATTTATTTAACAAGAAGTACAAGGGATTATCCGCAACCCAATCAGAACCGGAAATGACCACGGATGGGAAGACCAACAACCACTGGATACACAATTGGTACCACGTATTTTATCCACAACAACGATTGAGAGGAGAAGGATTCTTGCGAGAAGATAATTTATATATAAAATTGGAAGTAGAGAAGCCAGACAAGACGTTGTAAAGAGAAAAAGAAAGTGTAAATAAATGTAAATAAAATAATAAAGATCAAATAAAAATCAAAAAATTACAAATAATCAGAAAAATCAGGAAAACAGAAATTCAAAAATAATGACGATATTTAGATGACAAGCGGAATCAGCGAAGAGGTAACGATACAGATGAGAGAAGGACCAGATTCGATATGGACGAGACTATGGAAAAAACCAGAGGAAGAGGAAAAAATAAAGACCTTAGCAATCGCAATCCAGCATTATACCAGTTTCGACACAACCGGACGACCTTGGAAAATGAGGAAAGTAATTTACTCACAGAGAAAAGTAAGATACGAACAACTGAGAAAAGAGGAGCAAAGATACCTAACATTTAAAGATAATAAAGTATTTACCGACCAGCAAAGCAAAGAAATGGCCGCACAAGGATTTTATTTTACGGGAACGCCCGAACTACCAGATGAAGTTACCTGTATTTATTGTCAAGGAAGACTATCACATTGGGAGAAAGGAGAAACAGCAAAACGAGAACACCTAAGGAAATTTTCAACCTGCCCATTTAGAATTAACATTGATGTCAGAAACCAAGCGATGAACAGATTAGAAGGACTTCGACAATCAGAAATAGACAGTGATGAAAAGGGAGGCGAGAAAAAGATAACGATAATAAAGAGTTTCGAAGATCCAGCAGAATTAATATGGGAAAAAGAGACTATAAATAGAACATTCGAAGAAAGAATTAAAACTTTCAAAGGAAACCCAAGAGCAGCAGAATTTGCGAGTCAAGGATATTGCCAAACAGCCAGAGGAATAATGTGCGAAGGATGTAAAAATCAACAGCCAATACCAGATCAGAACGTCACAAAACTAAAGCATAAAGGAAAATGCATGTATAAACAAGAAAAAGAGTCAAAGAATATCGAAATAATAATTACCAATCGGCAAGTGGAAGATATATTAGATCGACCAAAAACGAGAACCATAATGCTACTATCAGGAGTAGACACTCAAAAAATGAGGAAAATAATCCAGGAAAGATTAGCTAATAATTTAGAATGGTATGACTCGACACAAGCAATAATCCGAGCAATCAAACGATATCAAGAGAAACCAAAAGAGAACCGCGACGAATCAATGATAAAGGAAGCTATTTTGGAGCAGTATCAATGTGTGACATGTTGGCAGAAACATGTAGAAATAATTTATACTCCTTGTGGACATATGGTCACATGTGAAGCATGTGGGTTAAAAGTTGATATATGCCCAGTATGTAGAAAGCCGATCAACGGGCGGATCAAGGGATTCCGTTTCGCTGATCAGTAGATAGAAAACGAAAACAAGGTGTAAAAAGTGTAAATAAAGATAAACGTAAAAACAAAAAAATTATAAAACTCAAAAGCTACAAAAATATGAGATGATTTAAATTATGATAAAATTTTGAGATGATTGAAAAGAGAGAATAATCAATTATTAATATTCAGAATTACAATGAACCAAAACGAGATGATAAACCAGAAGATAGAGAAAACTGTAACAGAGGACAAAGAGTCAAAAACCGAAAACCAATCCGAACAGCTAAAAGAGATTAAAGAGGGATGGCAACAAAGGTCGATGAGAATAAAAGAAATATTAACATCAGTAGAAGGAGAGCTACTGAAAGATACGTTAAAGATAAAGATGATAAGAGAGGAATTAGAACAACAGACAAAAAATTCCGAAGGTAATAATGAACCATATCAAAGACGAGAAGAGGAGTTAGTAAAGGAATCCATGCAGAACCAAACTAGAATCATAAACCAAAGAAAGGAGATCAGAATGTTAGAGCAAGAGAAGCAGGATCAACAAAGCGAAATCGAAAGATTGCGAGAAGTGATAAAAGATAAAGAAGCAGAGATACGAGAAGAAGGAGAGGAGACGATAAAAATCATACAGCAAATGCAGGAGGAAATTGGGCAAATTAGCACCCAATACCGAATAGAGAAAACAAAGAGAACCCATTTGGAACAAGCCAAAGAATGGGCAAAACGTTAAGCACTTCACTGGAAAACGAAGTGGTACGGAGAAAAGGAGCGTGCAAGGAATGACTGGGAAGCACGCGCTAGACATTATATTCAGCAAATAGCCGAAGAGGAAGACCGAACAAGAGCTTATAAAGCTAAATGGGAAAACGCAAAGATCGAGATCAATAAACTGAGAAATCAAGGGCCAAAACCATCAAAGAAAATAAGAGAGCCCAGAGACGAATGACAGGAAAGAATGGTAATCCAAACAACAGGAGAAGCGAGAAAGTGGAAAGACAAGTATAGATTGTCGAAAATAGAGAATGCGATACAATGGGAACATATACAAAAACAAGATAACGAAATAGTATGGCAACAAACGAGAATGAAGGAGATGCTAATAGAACAAGAAAAGACTCTTAAACAGAGACAAATACAACAAATAAAAACGGAAGACAAAGAAAAGTGGATCAAATCAGAAGCAAGAAGATGGAAGAACCGGTACCAAGAAGCCAAGAAAGAGATAAGACTGTTACCCAAAAAGATATTGAATATGGAGGATTGGGAACTATGGGAACAAGTCGAAGTGCAGAAAGAAACAATTGAGGAACTGAACGAGGAAATCCAAACAATGGAATACCATGAACGAGCCAGACAAAATACAATAAGAAGGCTCAGGAAAACCGACGAGGACCTCAGAAAATGGATTGATCAGCTAAACCAAAAGATAACGGAAACCCTACACGAACAAACGGATGAAAGACGGCAAAATCAACAATTAAACGAAAGGATAACAGAACTCCAGCATGAGGTAAATGGACACCGAGGAGTTGAAGTCAACGAACAGTTCAAAGAACAAGTTGAAGCAGAGATCAAAACGATAAAGCAAGGATACGAGGAAAACGAGCAGAACTTGAGAAAAGAGATTGAAAAGTTAAAAGCGTTGGAAAACACGCATCGATTAGAAATGCAAGTAGAGGAATTAACTGAAAACGCAGACTATCTTGCCTATCTCTTAGACGAAGAGATACAAATATCAAACGCCTTGCGTGAAGAGATAAATACGTTACAAAACCGACCACCAATCCTGCTCATGCCGTTATACCCAACTGAAATTCCAACCCAAATACCCGCCGAACCCGATGAAGGATTCGGGGAGACGGACGAAACGATAATGTAAATTTAAAGAGAAAAAATTGTAAAAAGTGTAAAAAGATAATAAAAATAATAAAAATGATGAAAACAAAAAATTGTAATCGATGTATATTTAGCATGAATTCGAATGAAGTAGAAATCCGAATGAATCCAGAAGACGGAAAATGCATACCAAGCCCAATCCAATTAGTAGAACCAATCGAGCAAGACCCACTGAGATATTATAGTAAAAAATGGAGAGCCGAAAGGAAAGAATGGCAGGAGCTAGTGGAGGAACAAGATTCAGAAATCGCCCGGATAAATCAACAACTAATACAATCAAAACAGTTAACCAACATGATAAAACGAAAACTAACATCCAGCATGGGAAAAAACAGAGATCAAAAGAGAGAAAATGAACGATTAAGACGAGAATTAGCTGAAATAAAAACCCGTGTAATCCTGGAAGATTATTGGAAAACCGAAGCAGAGAGAATGAGAGACAGCAGAAAAAGCGAACAAAGATACGTAATACAACTAGAAGATAGTTGTAAGGAAGCCAGAGAGATAAAAGAGAGTCATCAACAAGCTCAGGACGAAATCAAAACATTAACAGAACAACTCCAAGAAACAAAACGAAAGCTGGAAAAACAGACAACCAAACGAGTCAATGATAAACGTCAACTCAAGAGAAAACAAACAAAAGAAAGAAATCTTCAGATAAAAATAAATAACCAACAAAGAATAATCAAAGAAAACAAAGAGCGGCTAAAAGAACTCCCAAAACTAACCGAGCGATTAATAAAAGCCCAAGTCCTGATAATGAGATTCTCAGAAAACAAAACTAAAGAGGAGTGCGAGACACATTCAACCCCGGAAAAAGAGAAAGAGTAAAAAGGGCTAAATTCCACTGTAAATAAACGAAACAATCTTGTAAATAAATAAAAATTGATTATGTATTCGAAAATAGAAGTTATGAACCCAAATCTGTGGATAATGATAATGATAATAATGAGAAAGTGCAATACCGAGAATCCGTTAGAAAAATGCGAGAAAACCCAACCCTTCAGAAGAGAAGACAGCACCTGTGCTAATTTCAAAGAAATTTGTAGCAACCCCAATAATGAGGAATGTCAGCAGATAAATCTCCAATGCATGCAATGTCCCACAAAAGAAAACAAGGACGAATTGAAACAGAATATCGAGAAAACCCAAACAATGGTACAAACCCTACTGAAAAATAAGGAAGAAATAACTAATATAAAAAATGAGAATCGAGAGACAAGGAAAACCCTAGAAACCCTCATCAGACAGATTCAAAGAAAAGCCAAAGCAAATCCCAATAACAAACCAATTCAAGAAATTCAAAAAATCGCCCTATCAATCAAAAGGCAACAAGGAAAACAAATTAAAAATGAACCCCGTACAACAAGTCTATCGATCGAACTTATACTACCGATTAGTATAACCTCTAACATGATACTCCTAATATGCTGTCTCATCCTCGGCCTAACAAGAAATAAACAAAGGCAAAATACCCGAATCCAAAAATTCAGAAGAATGTTCACCCAAATTCGAAAAATTAACAAAACTAACGAAACGACAAGACTCTCGCAGATTTCCATCAATCACCCCTCAAGATCAACCCAGCTCGAAAGCGAAACCCAAGCCGTCAGCGATTCATTCGAAACCAAATATAATTGATTTACATTGATTTGAACTGACTAACTCGTACTGATCTACAGTGATTTGAACTGATATTATAAAAAACTTGCACTGATATTAAAACTGAACTATCCGATTTTTTTGGTTATGTACAGTAGCCGGACCTTAAGTCCATCTTTATCTTGATAAGTGACCTTACCGTAGATATTTTTATGAATGTGAATGTTGAAAATGTATGGATTATTTTGAAATCAATCGAAATTGCGGGTCGCAATTTTACGGACCCCCGAGTGTTTTATGTTGGGCCAGAACGTAAACGGCCTTGGAAAATGTTTAAATGGATCAGAAACACACACGCAAAAAATAACACGCAATTTAAATAAACCCACTGAAACATCAAGTAAACCATGTAAAATCTGAGGAATAAAAGAATAATAAACATAAAAATAAATTAAAATATTAACAAAATGCACCAAGATCCGCACGATACCTACACAAATACAACAAGAAAACACAACAAATTCGACGAAATTGAAAAAATCAATTAAAGTTCATTAAAGTGAAATTTAAATTGAAAAATTTGAATTAGCAATAATTCAATAAAAATTCTAAATGAAAAATTATAAAAATAAATCAAAAAATAATAAAATAAATAATAGAATTTGCTAGAAAATAACAAGGTCGAATTTTGTTTTACTACATCAAATTTCACACACCAAAAAATTAGGTATATATACTGATCCATTTTCACATTAAATTTAACCATTTTTGAAAAACCATAAAACCATTTTTGAAAATCTAAACTGTTTTCGAATCTAACCATTTTTTTTGAAATTGTCTAAGCTATTTTCAGACTGATTAAAAACCTTTTGGAAAACCAGTATAAATCTATTAATTTTTAGGTGAGGATCATTGATATTGGAACCCTCTTTCCACGTCACGCTCTTTGCATCTCTATAGAGCTCTGCTCGGACGTCGACGTGGGAAGAGAGGTATTTTGGTTTATTGTATGATACATGAATATATGATATTTTATGAATTGAAATGGTAACCTGTTATTTTTGTTTTATAATTAATAAATATTATTGATATATATAACTTATTTTATATGTTTTTATAATTTAAAATGTCGAAATTTTTCCGGCCCACAGCCGACACATCACGCAAGATAGAAAAATCAACATAGTGCAGATGCATGTAAGAGCGTGGAAAACCGCCAATGATATGCACCCGTGAAGACTCAGCGTGCGCAACGCAGCGGTCGTAACGTCAATATTCATCCCTATAGCTGAAGCGAGAAATAAGGAAGAAGTCTCTGGCTGCTTCCTCGTTTCTCAACTCAGAAAAATCGACCTAAAATCAGATTACATACGGCTTAAACTTACCACACCGAGTAGCCCAGTGGGCACTCAATAAATATAATATAAACACAAATGCGTCTAGGATCTATTAAAGGGAAAAGGTACGGGGATGAACTTAACTGAAGTCGTTGGTATAGCTAACCTGAATTACTAATTTGAATTAATTTGATCATTGCTATACTAAATTAAATTTGTTTTTTTTGGAATAACTACCAAAATCGTTAAATTAAATTACTTTATGGATTGAAAAATAAATCAATTAAATTAAGTTATGGATTTAAAAACTAGATTACCTTTTGGATCAAAAAGTATGGATTGAAAGTAAATTGATTGCCACTATATCCTTGAGTAAGGCAAAGCAAATTACGGATTAAAAGTAAACTTAGTTACAATATCCCTTTGGTTAAATAATGGAGTAAAAGTAAACGGGCTATAAATACATCATGCAGTAAATTGGACTAATTTAGTATTAGGTAAGGATGGGTAAGCCATTAATTAAATTACTACAATGCATTTTATAAAATTAAAAGTAATTCAAATTGATTTGATCCGTTGATCTAAATAATTGAATACAATGTTTTGATTTAATTTAATGAAGATAATCGTCAAAAGGACTTTGAGTAAATTATATATTTGAACTAAACTAACCCACTGTTTAAATTAAAGTAATCCAGCGGCAGTAAAGAAAATTTTGATCCTGAAATTTTTGGTAAATTAGTTTAAAGATCCGAACTTATTAAAATAAAGTACTTTAGTTTTAACATAAGTTAATGGTAAAGAAACCCTCCTAAAATATCTAACTAAGAAAATTCGAGTGGCTTGTAGATTAAAAAGTTACTATATCCAACACGAGATAAGACTAACTAAATTTCCACCGATGGATCAAATGAATCGCGGATCAAGCTGAAGGAATGTGCGGAAAAAGTAGAGTGAAACTGCGATAAAAATCAAATTACTCAAATTGATAACTACCTGCGACATAGGATTGAAGCGATTCTATAGGTAAATTGAGATCGGTTACCAAATTAAATCCAAACCAAGCGCGTTTAGTAATTAAAGTTATAACAAAGCCATCATGTAATTAAGCATGAAAATCCAAAGAAAATCGATTAACTTTTGAGGGAAGTTCGAATAGTCTAGATAATGTCAGAATAAATCAAAACCAAAAATGAATAAGAATCTATTGATGAAAATCCCCACGAATGAATCAACTGTTAGTATAAAACTCCCTTGATGACTGCCATTTATAAGTACACTAAATCGATCAGAATTCGAATAACGTGAATCGGAAAACCGTATTCAGATAAGCGCCATGAATAATTCCCAAACGCGATAACTGCATTGAAGTAAAATCATAAACCATTCGATAAGAAAATTAAACTCACTATCCCCATAGAGAAATCCGTGAATCCATGTCACAGCCGCACTGACTCCCATAGTATAAAGATCACCCAAATGCACCAAACTAGATTCGAATGATTAACTCCAAGTTTCGTACCCTAAAAAGATAAATAATGTAGATTCAAATAGTAAATTAATGAACCTGAATTGAAGTTCATATTAAATTCGTTATATTCGAATACCCGGCACAAAGGGCGAACGGATGTCGCCATTAGGAACACATGGATTCTCGAATGTCGACGGCAAACATCCTGTTCGACATTAACGGATGACGAATGCGTCAACAATTAGCCTACATTGATAAACAATTAAATTATGTAGATACTAGTAAATCGTTTCAATTTAATTAATACTTGAAATTCATGAGTACACTAGTAATAACTCCCATTCGAGAAATAAATAGCACCATAAATGTGCAGATAATCGTTGCAATTTGACAAACAATGAAAATTACTAACACACCAAAGATCGTCGATAATCCAAATCATAAAAAACAAGGGAACCGAATACAAATCGATAAGATCCCGCTATACGATAAACGCGGATAAGTTTTTATGGTAACATATTAAAGGACAAACGACCCAAATCCAACATAGAGAAACCACAGAAGTCACCCGAACGCACCAACCTATGATTTCAGTTCAAATATCAAAAATCAAGTTTCCGAACACTAACGTAATCAATTAATGTACCCCCGAATTCAACGAGCACCTTAAGCATACAAGCCTATGATTATGGATTAATTGTTCATCTACTAATAAATAGTGCGGGAATATATTATATTAACTCATTTCAGAATGCTCCCGAATTGGATTACAAAACAAAAGGCCGATGAATGGCGCCGAGCATGGAAACGAGCGCGCCCGTCAATGACTCTCGAGGAACCACGTCCAAAGAGATCATGCCCAACTCTGTGGCAAGTCTTAGGCAGAGGGGATGACCCCCGCCGACCAGAGGAGGAACAGTACCCTGCCGAGGAGATCGTCGACCATGCTCGAAGCCTGCTGGCTCAGTGGGAGAAGGTCCAGGAGGAGGTCGATCTACAGGTTGTGAAGGCGAGGATGTACCTCGCCAACGTCGAAGAAGATATCCTCGTCGGACGCATCGCGGAGACGTACCCGGCTCGACCGACACGCAACCTCCGACGACCAGTGCCCATTATTCCCGGTTATCCGCCGGAAGAGGGAGTCAGGAAATTTCTCGAAGAGTCATGAACCTCCAGATACAATCATAACTAACATTTGTACTCTAGTGATGTTGTTAATGATAAATTATAATGGTTGTCACCTTAGAATTTTTGTTTTAAATAAGATTTCCGCTATGATCATGTTTGAAATAATTAGAGTTCTCCATATTAGACAAAATTAATATTTTTTCTTTATAGAAATGTCGGCCCTGAAACTAATGCAAGGGGAGCTAGCCCGCGCTAGGCAGGCAAACGCGGAGCTACTCAGCCAGATACTGCAGTTAACTCGCGAAGTGCAACAGGTCAAGGCGACCTGTTTGGACCCCAAACGGACAAAGATACTTTATCATCGACTCACTACGACTCAAAAAGGCTGGGCCGAAGAACGTCAGCTCAACCAGAGTCTACGCACGCAGATCAGGGGCTTAGAAGTTGCCCTAGCGGCCTGTAGGGAAGGGGAAGCGGTAACGTATCCGCTCATCTTCGCCCCATCCCAACTACCGAGTCAACGTGCCGTTGGTGATGCCGCACCAAGCTCAAAGTCGACAGCCACCCAACCAACCCTCCGCCGGCCGGGACGTAAGGAACGGGCCCGACGCCGAGCCGCACAAGCAGCAAGTCGATCGGATTAACTGACCATTGCTATACATTTTTTGTTCATTGAATAAATTAGCTCTTATGTATTCGGTCATAGTGGGTTAGACGCGAACTCATTTACACTAATCAGTCTACATTTAATTCACGCTTCCATGTAAGGGACCAAGTAAAGCGAGCACAGGTCTTCTATCGACAGCTCGTGAACCCGAGGATTGTCCGAGCAACTATAGTACTAGCACATGGTACTCAATTTTTGCGGGCAATCCACCACTTGAACACATTACCAACGTTGCCTAGCAACGGGTGCCAAGTGTCGGTTAGCATCATTTTGTATGGCGTTACTAGGGTCACCAGGAGGGTAAGCAAGAATTGAGACCCTGTAACCCACCAAATATAATAGTGTTGGGCCAGAACGTAAGCGGCCTTGAGAATGTTTAAATGGATCAGAAACACACACGCAAAAATAACATGCAATTTAAATAAACCTGAAAACACCAATTAAACCATATAAAATCTGAGAAATAAAAGAATTAAATATAAATTAACAAACATAAAAATAAATTAAAATGATAACAAAATGCACCAAGATCCGCACGATACCTACACAAATATAACAAGAAAACAAAACAAATTCGACGAAATTGAAAAAACCAATTAAAGTTCATTAAAGTGAAATTTAAATTGAAAAATTTGAATTAGAATTAAAATTTGAATAATTCAATAAAAATTCTAAATAAAAAATTATAAAAATAAATCAAAAAATAATAAAAATAAATAATAGAATTTACTAGAAAATAACAAGGTCGAATTTTGTTTTACTACATCAAATTTCACACACCAGAAAATCAGGTATATATACTGATCCATTTTCACATTAAATTTAACCGTTTTTCGAAACTAACCAGTTTTTTAAAAATCTTAAACCATTGTTAGAACTATTTTGAAAATAATTTGAACTGTTTTTGAAGCTAACTATTTTAACCATTTTATTCAGAATTTACGTTCAGCACATTTAGGTGAGAAATATTTATGGTGGAACCCTCTTTCCACGGCTCAAAATCATCACACCGAGTAGTCCAGTGGGCACTCAATAAATATAATGTAAACACAATATGCGCTTAAGGCTTATTAAAAGGGAATGGAACTGGGATTAAATAAAATGGAAATCGTTTTTATAACTAATTTTGGATTAACATTTGTGAACAATATCAAATTTACCATTCGAATAAATTAGTAAAGATCGTGAAATAAATAATTCATTGATTTTAATTAAAGTAACTATCGCTTAAAGTAAAGAAAATTTAACTCATTAAATTATTATACCGTAAAGATAAGTATTTGAATAAAATAAATAGTTTATAAATTATGAATTACCAAAAACCTAATTATGCGTATCGTATTTATTAAACTCCAAAAATAAAATAGTCACTAAATAGAATCGATGCAATTTCTTGATCAACAAACAAAGTCCTCCTTGATGTAACTTCAGAATTAAAACCAATCAATGTGAATTTGCGGCTATCGTAAATTTGTGGAGTGAAATACAGAAAGTTGTGAGTGGAGCCAAGAAATTCCTCGATGAACATCCAATCTCCTTGAATCATATTTCAATAAAAAATCCAACAAATCCACTGAGTGGAAGAAGAACTTTGACTTGTTGATCAGGGAATAGAGTCATGGATCGAATAAAATGGGTGACCAAATTAATTGAAAAATTTTATCATTTGTTTAGCTAAATAAGCCATTGACTAAAATTACCACAATTAACCACTTTGAAGTAAAATAATCGAAATAATTTATTGATTAACGAGAATGATAAAAATAAAAATCAGTAAACGGAAAATCATTACGTAATGATCACCTTCCCTCACGCAAAACATTAAAAATCATCGTCGAAGAATTGAGTGAAGCAATAGTGAGAGTTGTGTAGAATTCAGCATTGATAAAGTTTCATTGAAAAATCATCCCAGTAAATTTGCGACAATAAAACCGAACCCTAAAATGTAAAGATTAATTGCTAGCCGTACAAAAATTAAGCAACTCTAAATATCAATATGACGTGAATGTTAACACCACCAAACATCGAACAGTAAGAAATACTTACCACTGATTTTTCTCGACCATTGTGACAAGCTGACCTGGTTTCCCCAAGAATGATGAGAGAGTTCACAGAATATAGTTCCCAGACACAAAATTCCAATTAGAAACCGCGATATAGATATTGTTCCTTAAACAACGAAGTTCGAAAATATTCAAGTATAATAAAATATCTCACTCACTTGAAAATTCATGACCATACGAATACGAGAATTCATATAATGAACTGTACTAGATTCGAACCGACCGGATAAACAAATCTATCCGCCTAAAATAAATATAATGGATTATAAATGGCATGACAAATAAACAAACCGTTGACACACCCGGCGATTCACCATAATAATTGAATCATAATTGACATTCAGTTCCTGTCGCCGACTGTAATTCGTCGATTCCCCCTATATGCATCATCGATAACCGAATCACTTCATTTTCCATTTTTCGCAATTCACCAGCCATGAATTCCGCAAGTACTTTCGACGAGGAGCTAGAGTCCGGATACCCAAACATCACGGAAGATTTTTTAGGTAAACTCTAATTAATTATTATTATCATGACTTCACGTATGCATTCGAGTTATAGGAGCAACCCCAAAGAAGGCAAACCTGGCAACACATATTCTTACTCAGACAACCCGAATCCAACCACTCTCTCACTAAACCTGACAAGTTGGACCCTTTACTTTAAATGATCGCTATCGGTCTACCTCGCTACGACTAATTGAGTTAAAAATTATTACGTGATGATTATATCTTAATTTCATTCAAAGTCGCCAACAACTTATAAATTTTGTTAGATGAACCTGTCGAATATCTACCAAAACCATGTTTAACAAAGAGGACCCATGAAATTTAGTTCTGGCCGAAACATAATAACTAATTAGAAAGTATTGTGATAAATGATTCATTTTATTTTGGTTTTTCTTTAAATATATTTTAGGTTGGCGTCATAGAATTATTTATTCATTATTATTATGCTTAGTAAATTAACGGGTACATATTATAATTCTAATACTGTTGATGAACCGGCATACACTAGGTAAACACAATCATAAATGAAATACAATATTATTTTGCCGAGTACCAAAGATATTTTTGATTAACGCACCCTTACGACACGAGAATATCTGCATTACCAACTACCGTACTCACAAAATATCTCCAACATCCCATGAATCGTAATGCATGTAAGATCAAGCTAGTGAGGTTCTCTTTTACAAGACGTAAGAGATTGTGTTTTTTGTTAGTGAACCCTTAAATCATCGTCCCCATCAAAACAGTAGGAGAGATGTTGAGTGAAAACATATTTTTTCTATTCAGGACACATGGGAACCATGATTGATATGCCCGCTCACACTGTGGAACAATGGAGGCAGGCCTGGAGTCGGATATACCAGGAGCGATATCCTGATGTGCCTGCAGACAACCAATCAGAGGAAATATCGCCGGTGGAATTCATGAAGCGATTCCGGAAGGCGGCGGACGAACCCAATCCGTCGCGAGATATTCTAAGGCAGGCCCAAGAGCTCCTGGAAGGCCTTTTACAGCATCAGCGACAAGTCGAGGCTGATGTAGCAAGGGCCACAGAATACCTGGCCAATGTCAAAGATGACCTGGCGGCCGGACGACTGGCTGACAACTATCCGCCTTCTCCAAGACCGATCCGAAATCTCAAGCGGCCGGTATTCGTGATCCCGGGATATTCTCCTGAAGAGGGGATCAAACGATTCTTCGCAGAGGAATAAACATTATTGATTTGAACCTTTTATCGTTATTGTAGTAACATTATGATCGAATTCCAAACAAAATTTCTTCTGACTCGTTTTCTTCATTATTATAGCCCTCATTGTTTAAATATGTTTAAGTAAAACTGCTCATATGTGTATTAGTCGTCATCAAATTCACCCTTACTATTTTAGATGGATCCCGTGAAGTCACTTCAAAACGAATTAAACCGAGCACAACAGACAAATAAGGATCTTCACGATCAACTTGTACAGATGGCCCGAGAAACGCAACAACTCAAGGCGACGTGGGTAAACCCCACGAGAGTCAAGCCATTATATCAAAAGTTAGCTGCGGCCCAGAAGGGGTGGGCCGAAGAGAGACAATTAGTGAAAAGCCTGAGGACTCAAATCAGGGGGCTAGAGGTAGCGTTGTCCGCCTGTCAAGAGGGAGCAGCGGTAACCTACCCTCTAGTTTTCGCCCCGGCTCAATTAGCATATCGTGAAGCGAATCCGACCCCATCCACAACGTCAATCACTGTCGAGACCCCTACTCCAATAACTCCCTCAACATCCAGTCGACGACCTGGTCGCAAGGAGCGAGCTAAGCGCCGAGCCGCTCGATTTTCTAATCAATGTGTTTCATAAATAAATAAACCATTGTTTAGTCATATTGTAGTCCCGTATATCTCTCATTACATTTATGTCCTCGTAAGGTTTTAAAGTAACATTGTGAAGGGTTAAATAAAAACCACCACTTATTCTTGTCTTCTCAAACTAACGCCAGTAAAACAGCTGGATAGACGATAGAAGTTTAAACGCAAGGGGACCAAACGATTAAAAGCGAGCACAGGTCTTCTATCGACAGCTCGTGAACCCGAGGATTGTCCGAGCAATTATAGTATTAGCGATAACACTCACTTTTTGCGGGCAATCCACCACTTGAACACATTACCAACGTTGCCTAGCAACGGGTGCCAAGTGGCAGTTAGCATTTTTTTTGTATGGTGTTACGGGGCAACCACGGATTAATTTAAACAAATGGCGAAACCCTGTGACCCACCAATAGGAATGGTAATAATAAGGATAATAATAGTAATAGCAGTAATAATGGATTAGAATAATACATATAATGGTAAAAGAGATACTGTGAGGATATTTAACATAACAAAAAGTGTACAGGCCATGGTAAAAGTCGATAATACGAACGACGATAAGAAGGACTAGGAGAACGGACATAAAGATAAATGATAGGAGAATATGGGTTAACATTTGAAAGAGATAGGAGAATAATGGACCTAAAAATCGAAAAGCGAGCACAGGCCTTCTATAGGCAGCTCGTTGGACCCATGGATCGTTCGGTCAATTACAGCATTAGCAATAGCGCTCACTTTTTGCGGAAGATCCACCCACTCGAACACAGTTCCAACGTTGCTTAGCAACGGGTGTCGAGTGGTAAGCGAAAGATATTTGTATGGGGTTGTCTGGGTAACAACCATATAGTTTCAAAATATCAACACCCAGAAACCCACCATTATGAAAAATTTTGGAAATAGCTCGAACTGTTCTGGGAGGATTTCAACATTATCAATTGATTCAGGAAAAGTTCTAATCATTTTTTTTGTTGCATTATTTCATTATAATTATGTTGAATTACTCAAATCATTTTAAAATCATATTTTTGTTGCATTATTTCATTATAATTATGTTGAATTACTCAAATCATTTTAAATCATATTTTTTTGCATTAATTCATTATACTTATGTTGAATTACCCAAATCATTTTAAATAACATTTTGTTGCATTATTTTATTGGGTGGTATTACTCAAATTATTTTAAATCATATTTTGTTGCATTATTTTATTGTAATTGGGTTGTATTACTCAAATCGTTTTAAATCATATTTTTGTTGCATTATTTTACAATGATTATTTTGAATCACTCAAGAAAAATTCACAATTTTAGGTATTTCCATATTGGACTATTTGATAAAATATTTAGACATTTTAACCATCCTTATATCATTGTAGGTATTTTAGTTTTATGAAAGCTTTAGGTACGATACTCATTTTAATTTATTAATTACAAAATCTTTAATGCACCTGGAATTACGTGTAACTCTAGATATATTGATTCTTCCGAATTAATTCGTGAACCCTCGAGTATTGTTTAATCACTGGTAGTTAAATTTTGACATGATGACTATAATTTAAATCGTAACATGATTAATCCTCCTCAAATTAACATTGAGGCCATGCTGCATTGATTGCTCATTAAAACCTTTACTTTTGTTTAACTCACCTTAAATTTATTTACCCGTTTAGAAAGTTCTGAACCTCTCGTTTGGGTCCACCCATCTGTTGCAGACCAGTGGCATCAAGCATGGAAACGTGCCTATAAGTAGAGGTACCCCGACACGCCCCAACCTGGAGAAAAACGGCGAGAAGATATACTCCTGATAGAAGACACCATGAAACAATTCAGGGAGAAAGGCCAACCCTAAACTTTGATATAAAAGTTAACTATACTTCTGAGGACTAGTTTCAAATTTCGCTGCCAATGACCGTTCACAACCTATAAGGATTCCGAATGATGACGTTTATCTGGAGTTATATGGCTTGTTGTGTTGTTTAATATATTTTGTGCAAAAAATCCAATGGTTCTATAAATAGTTCAATCATTTCCCCCCACAAAAGCGAATATTATGTACGAGTACAAATGATGAATATTACGAAGCTCAGTTGATATTACTCGAAGTAACCCAAATGCCTAACAACCGACTGAGCGTAGCCACAGATAGCACGTTGCGAATCAATTCTCGTAGATCATCGACAGTCGCATCCTATTCTGAGAACAACAAACAAATTAAAAATCATGCCATAATTATATGAATTTTGTTTGATTAAAACTCTCGATAGCGGTGAGGTTCTATGTTTCAATTTGTAATTCTAACGGTAATATTCTATGGCTGAATAGTAGTTCTAGTGATAATATTGTATGTTTAAATTATAATTCCAACGATAATATTTTATGTTCAAATTGTAGCGCTAGCGTTAATATTATATGTTTAAATTAGCGGTAATATTTCGGGATACAAAAAAAAAATTTTTACCCGAGATACGTAAGACCTTCCACCGGCAGCAAAAACACGAAAGTGAAAATATCATGAGGTTTAGTTTTAAAAATGGAGCTCATCTACTGATGGGTTTTAAACCCTATGTACAGTACCAACATGGTAACTACTACATTTACACTTTTAGGTTCAAGTCACACAGAAACTCTAGAAAAATAAATTAAACAAACTTGGATTTTTATATTTTTCCAAGCCCACTTTTACTTAAAGGAAAGCAAAACCTAAGAGAGTAATGTGAATTTTCCATTCCACCAATGATTAAGGCTTCAAAATAATCTGGATTATATTTTAATTCGTAATTCTAAAATCTTTCTCATTACGATTTCACTAAAATCTTAACAAGTAAACTTCTTTACTAAAATATATTTCTGTTCTAATTTATATTTATTAAAAAGATTTATTTACTTTCTCAGTTATGGTTATTCAACTTGGCACAATTGAATGCTTCGGTTGCTTATTGAATACAAAATTATTTAGGCAATTATGTTATTACATATCAGAATTATATAAATTTTCCGTTATTCATAACCATAGCAATGTAAGGTAATCTCGGTTAATTTTTAATTTAGTAATATCTTATTTAGATGGACTGGTTGGCCGCAAGGCGGCGGGGCGTCAATCAAGATTTTACCGATATATTCACCAGAGAAGCAGGTAAATCAAATTTATTCGTTTATAAAAATCTGATTCTTCTTTTGTTCATGATGATTTTATCTATAAGATAAGAAACTTATCAGATCAACACCAATCGACTGCTCTCAACACTTGAAACAATAGTTCAATATACAAATGCTACAAAAAATATAAATAAAAGAATAAAACAATGCTATATTATATTTGTATCAATGACTGCTGCTGCTGCTGCTGCTGCTGCTGCTGGGGATAATAATGATGATGGTGACGACTGATCGATATAAATATGTACACAACTCCCCCTCTCCCGCGGTCATCCCTTAATCCCGCCCTAGAACTCCCGGCGGTTATACTTATCCAAATCATAATACGATGTGACAACAACTCGATTATTGAACTTCCTGCCAGTCAGTGCCGCTACTGCTTTCTGGCAATCGATAACAGATGCAAATTCCACGAATATTTTGCCGACTCCTCCCACCAGCATTGTCGGATTCGGGCGAGGAATCTCCAGTGAAACTACAGTCCCATACTTACCGCATTCGGAATTGATGTCGTCCACGACGTCCTCGTATTCCTCCTCGTCCACCAGGTCCTCCTCATCGACCATATTCATCAGACACAGCACCTTTGTCGCGCCGACACCGCCTGCTGCAATTAGACTCTCAAAATTCGCATTCACAAACGGCATCATCATCGGGATTAACCCGTGTTTCGCTCCGATGCTTGCCCGCTGTACGATGATCTTTTTGTCGCCCAATTGCATCCCGTTTAGACCGGCACAAGCGATATCGGTCACTGATTGGTCGACATACTCACAAAATGCGTAACCCTTCGACAGACCGGTCGCGCCATCCTTCACGAGATTGAAACCCCGCAAAGGTCCGAAACTCAACAGCAACTCTTTTACTTGATCATCGGTTAGGTAATTGGGCAACGATCCAATGAAAACTTTATTCGGAGTTTCCTGGACCATTGTCGAAACGACTCCTGGAACTGACATCTGCGGATTGTCACTCAAACCCGGCAATGGAACATAATCTCGAGGACGTCGCAACTTCAACTGTTGGCCTTGGAAATTTATTCCATCCAATGCCAGCGCTTGCGTCGTTTCATCGACCGACCGGAACTCAACAAATGCAAAATTTTTGTCGATATTGATTTGAACTGCAATCACCGGATCTCCTTCTGCCTTAACAAAAATAACTACAATTTCCTCTTCATAATTTATCGATTACAAAGGGAGTTTTAAAACGGTGGAAAAGAAACCGGTTAGAAAGGATACGAAGAAATAGAACAGGAATCGGTGGAAGCCCTTCAGTATTGAGGAGTATCCATTAAAGGAGGGGTCTGAACAAAGGAGACAGAGATGGAATGCTCATGAAAAGGGAGTCTAACATTGCTTATTTAAGGGAGGGGGGGCAATTAAACAAGTCAAAATGCCTTTGATAAAGTCATTTTGTAGTCATGATAGATCGTAGACCTTCTATATCGTATATAAGTCACAATAAGAGTAATCCTAAAATTTCCGCTATCTCAATAACAGAAAATCCAATATTTCTATACAATAAGCCCAACAAATTTCACTAGAATTGATCAGGTTGTATTAACCAATGTTCAACGGGTAAATATGAATCGGCAGAAATTTTGTGTAACAGTGATTCGACGGATAATTTGCACTTGAAAGGTCAATGAAGCTGAAATCCATTAAATTCCTATCTCAATTATTGAATTCCAGATAATTGCAAACCGAGACATTTTGTGCGCCAATCAGATAGTTACAAATCATTTGAAAGATACAGATTTTATTTTTGACCAATAAAATAGCTAGTAATACACTATTAGATGATAAAATGCAAATAATAAATAAGCATGCATATATTTATATTGAAATTTGTTAGATATTGATTATCAATAACAATGTGCAAATCGATAAGTCAATAAGCAAACATGATTATTATAGTCAAATGGATAAGATACAATGAACTCTGCCTAAGTTACTGTCAACTTTTACATACAAGTTTTAAAAACAGAAGATATGAAAGAAATAGAGATAAATATTCAAAATCATCGAAATTTGTGGATCACTCAATCAATGATATTTGCAAAGCCGGAATTAAAGATTCATAGAAAGATGAATTTTTACATTTACACACTGTGACAAATGAAAGGAGACATCTTTGGTTTACTGTAACGATAATTAATTCTAAGAACGCTTGCAATTGTGTTTGTAGAGCACGATTTCATAGGCAAAAAACTGATTTCGACGATTTTAAGAAGGTTGAAGTCAAGGAACAGAATGGAAGCTGCAATAGAGATTGGAGAAAAATAAAAGTCTTGAACCAAAGAAAAAAGGCAATGATATCATGAAATTATTTTTGGCTGGCCAGGACTGGAATCATAATATGAAATGTGGCTTAATAATCAAAGAAAAGAAAGTAGAAAAGTATTAATAATAAGTGCATGTAATTTGAAGTAAAACAAATGGTGAAAAATGAAAACATCTACAACAATAACTTTCCACCTTTGGTGATATTCAAGATAAAGGCTAATTTGGATGACAGAAGAGATGTTTGGTTTATTTGGTTCAAAGGATTTAGAAGAAAAGACCAAGTTCAGAGTCAATCGTTTGATCTTTCTTTTAACAACAAGTTCAAAAATAAGAAATTCTTAGGACGATTTGGTAGTTGATGGATATTATTCTACTACGAAAGGTTGGATGATCATAAGAGCTTCTTATATTAAGGCTTGTCATTGGGTTATGCAATTGAGCAATTCTTTAGTATCCGAGTGTATAAAAATGGCTTCAGAAAATCAACTGCTGAATATTATGGTGAAATCACAAGTAATGATATAGAAGGTAGTTAGGATGGAAATAACTCAGAAGTTCTGAAAGAGTTGATTGAAATATTAGATTAAACGGATATTGCTATAATTGACCGCTAAAATTGAAGTGACCAGGTGTACTGCTTTGTACGTACTCCTTAAGTACTGCTTTATTAAGATGGGCATATTTTATGGTTAGAAATGAGAAACTAATGCGACAGTTGAAGGAGTATTTTCAATTATTAATGATTGCTGAAAAAAGACTTTTGTAATGTTTTTTAGAAAATTATACAATATTGAAAAAAATTCATTCAAATGAAAAATATAATTAAAAAATTAAAATAAATTTTTTCTTATTTGTAAATAAAACCCCAGATCAGATCTTTGTTGATCAAATATTGTGATCTGATCTATACCAGTCAAATATATGGATCGGATCCAATCTGGTAAAATATATTGATCCAATTTTAGTCAAATATGGATCGGATCCATTCTGGTAAAATATATTGATCCAATTTTAGTCAAATATCGATCGGATCCAATCCGGTAAAATATATTGATCCAATTTTAGTCAAATATGGATCGGATCCATTCTGGTAAAATATATTGATCCAATTTTAGTCAAATATGGATCGGATCAAATCTGATAAAATAAATTGATCCAATTTTAGTCAAATATGGATCGGATCCATTCGGGTAAAATATATTGATCTAATCTTTATTCGAATATTTTGATCAGATTTTATTGATCAAATATAGAAGTCGGATTCTTATTGGCCAGATATAATGAGTCTAACTATTCAAGTCAAATTGTGAATGAATAAATTATCTCCGGACTTTCAAGTAGTATTTTCTGTCAAATATTATTTACTTTGTGTTGTAATGGAACAATTGCTTTATCGTTGTTCAAAATTATTTTTTCCTACTTTAAAAATGCTCGTTTCTTTCCCAGCTGTATAAAAGGTTTAAAAGAAAGTTTAAAAATAAAGTCCTAAAACTTATTGAAATGTGATGTAACTAGAAAAATATCAATTAAATGATAATACAAATGAAACATTTTAATATTTATTGTAGTAAAATCAACTAAACGTGAAAAATATTGTTTAAAAATATATATTCGAATATAAAAATGTTATAAATAAACACTTACCTGCATAAGACCTTTCATTTTCATTTGAGAATTAAATAATTCTATCATAGCTGTTTCTGTAATACCAAATGGAATATTTCCAACGTATAACCTCCTAGCTTGACGACAAACAGCACTTCCAGCGAACGGAATATCACTATGTAATACTAATGGTGCGTTCGGAGCATTGTCTGGCATTGGCACTTGCCCAGCAGCGTATACATTAATTGGAATTTGACCAGATGCTTGCATTGCTTTGTAATGAGCTGGACTTATGTGATCAAAACCTTGAGGTGGAACATCCCAGTATTTGTAAGCTTTCTTTGAAGGTAAACTTTCTTTTTGTGGTTTATACCTTTCTCGACTCCTCGATCGATGCCTTGATTGTTTAGCGTGTCGATTTCTAAAAATAGAAACTTTATTGATCTTTTCTATTTTACAACCCAACCTATCACGACTTCTTGATCGATGTCTGTGATGGCTGTGTCTGTCACTGATAATTGCATCTCCATTTTGATAATAGTAACTATCCGAGTCCCACTTATATTCCATTCAACCACTAAATTTTAATATAAATAACCAAATAACTCTCATATCGAACTTGTAATTCTAAAATTTTAACTATTTTTAAAAAATATTCTATATGGAATAATTTTAATGTTAAATACTACTATAAAATTAATATTAAAAATTTACGTTAATTTTAAATTACGAAATAATGAGAACTAAATAATTGTTTAGATAAACAAATCATATTTAAACATGTTATTTGTTATATGTCTCATTCAATTCAGTGTTCCCATTCTTTTAAAAGCCGGTTAGAAAATAAATAGCTAAAGAATTGCAACATTTCTTATGAATTTCATTTTGTAAAACTACTAAAATGAAAAATTTTAATTGATATGATAAAATTTTATTGATAAAATACGTAATATAGTAAATTTTATTGGATTTTCTAATGTGATACCTAATAGTTCGATTGACACTAGAAGGTAGTACGTTTTACACCTTTAATAATTCAGAATGAGTTCATTGAACCCATGTATTTTAAAATTTAATAATTTTAGTGGTGGTGGGTTGGTGGTTTATGACGTTTGCACCCATGCATACAACTGTTTGGCCAGAACACAAACGGCCTTGTAAAATGTTTAAATGAATCGGTAACACACATGCAAATATAACATGCAAATTTAAACTCAAACCTATTAAAATATCAACTAAACCCTATCAAATATGAGGGAAAAAAAAGATAATTACATATAAAATAATAAACATAAAAAATAAATTAAAATAATAACAAAATGCAACAAGATCCGCACGATACAAATACAAACATAACATGAAAACCCAACAAATTTGACCGAAATTTAATAATTTAACAAATATGGAAAATTTCATGAAAATGAAATTTAAATCAAAGAATTTGAATTAGAAATAATTCAATAAAAATTTCAAATAAAAAATTATCAAAATAAATTAGAAAATAATAAAAATTAAGATTAGAATACACTAGAAAATATCAAGGTCGAATTTTGTTTTACTAAATCAAAAAGAACACGCGAGGTTAGGGACAGAAAATAGGTATATATACCGATTCATTTTCACACAATTTTAATCATTTTTCTGATAAAACTGTTTTCTTAAAAATCTATTTTACTAAGTGAGTAAGAGTTTTATTTGGAAGCTCTCTCCACGTCGCATTCTCGCAATCTCGATGGAGCTCTGCTTGAGTGTCGGCGTGGGGAGAGTAGCATTTTGTATGATTTTCGTTATGGTCAAGTAATTGTTAGATTATTTTTAATATTAATAAACTATTTATAATGAAAAATCATTTTGTTTTCATTAATTAATTTTGTCGAAATTTTTCCGGCCCACAGCCAAAGACACACCGCAAGATATTAAAATCAACAAACTATTCAGATTCGTGTAAGTGCGTGGAATATCGCCGATGATCTGTGCCCGTGAAGACCCGGCGTGCGGAACGCAGGGATTGGAACGTCAATATTATCCCGTATAGAAGAAAGGAGAAATAAGGAAAAGGTCTGTTGGCTTCTTCCTCGTTTCTAGTTTTCTTTAAATTTGACCTAAATTATTCTACACGCGGCTCAAAATCACCACACCGAGTAGTCCAGTGGGCACTCATTAAATATAATATGAACATAAAATGTGCTTAAGGCTTATTAAAGGGGAAAGGTGACGGGGAATAAATAAAATTTATATGAAATCACTACTATGAAATGAAATAAATTAATCTTATGAATTTAACTTAAAAGTAATTTTAAATAGTAATTTTAAATTATTATTAAACAAATCACCCCAAACTTCTAGTAAAGCAGAGAATTTAATCGGACCTTAAGTCAACGTATATCCACCAGCACAGTTAATAGAGATTGTTTTTTTAATAAAAACCAACTATAAATCGAAATTGGTCCACATAAAATTAGCCTAAATAATTAAATCAAAAGTGTGAACATCGATAGAATAAGAAAATTGTATTATAACGAAGATTCCATAACCCATTTGAACAGTTAACTCAATCGACCCATCTGTTTTCTACCTTGATATCACTGCCGCCTTAACGAATAAATCCACGACATAGACCCATCCGCAGTTGACACTCATCCTCCTAAAATATAATAGTTTAATTTTGATTAAAAATGTTCACAAACTCTCGAATTAGAAATGATTCCCCAATCACCATCACAAACCGTAGTTTCACAAACAGTAGTTTAGATTGCCACCATTGTCCTAGTATGGAATATTGAACCCATAATCGTACAAAACATGACGGCTAGACATTTCCTAAAAAACCGACTGATAATTAAAAAAGGATAACTCAATACTATAAAGACCCAGTGAATAGGAATACCAACCGGTAATTAAATTCCAATATTGGTAGATGAGAAGATGCTCATGATTTTCCTGGCACGGTAATCTCATGAAATTTTTAATGAATGCGTTAAACATTAATTAAAATAAAAAATCAATTAGATTGACGAGAATTAGAAATAACGTGGGAACACTCGCCGTGAAATCGTGAAGGGAACGATGACACGAGCGAGTTTCCCGCCGTTATTATCCAAAGAAGAAAAAACTTACCAATCTCCAGCGTCGAATTTCAATAGCCATTCCAAAAAAATTTAACAATTAATAAATTCAATTGTAAAATTCGAGCGGATATTGCGATTGTTTACCATAAACTAATCCATTCGAACGGCGATTAGCCTCCAAATAAACAAATTCAATCATTTACCATTCAGTGACGTGTAGAATAATTCCAACCGGACGTACACAGACATCCACGCAATCGATCAATCATAAATGTCAGTTAACAGAAAATTTTGGATATTTTTTTTTCCCAACAAATGTCGGACAATACAGAATTAGCACCAAAGATGCCCAACGAGGAGGTTACCGCAAGGTTGGATATAACCACGGAGGGTAAAAAATTTTAAATTATATTTGTTAAATAAACATAAATAATTTTTGTAATAATTACAATCGATAATCATAAATAATTGTTGTAACATTTATAATCGATAGCTTGTAATAATTCATAGATAATTTTTATAATATTCAAATGGTTTCCGACCCGATCATCATGATAATCTCGTCTCCGCTAACATTTTTTTTATTTATCATTGATTATAAAACTCATTCGCCTTGCCCCTCCGTAAATAACGACTCATTATTATCAATTCGATCCTCGTTGGATTTTGACATCACGACCCCCCATAGAATTTATTCGCCTCACCATATGGTTACTATTTTTGTTCACCTCTTGATTATCATTATGACCATAAAACTCACTCACAGGTCACTCGTCAATCCGCGGTATGTTTAGTAAATTCTTTTTAATCAGGGAAAATGGCCAGGGGTTTCTCGCAAAAATGATTAATTATATGCAATACTAAAAACAATTTTCAATGTAACGGGTAACTAGTTAAAATTGTTATCGTCGGTTTTATTGGAAATTCATATATTTAATTAAATATAATGAAATATAATCGTGTTCCTTTTCCATAGAATGTTAATTCCTAGTGGAGAATTATGAGATTATTATGTTGCGAAATATTTCGCCGAACAAACCTTAGTAGTGTTCCCCCCTCGCGGCAGACATTTATTCACTTTAGGTTTTAATAAAGAAAAACCATCTTAACGACCAGCATGAAGTTAATAATAAATTTATGTATATCATGGTGGGAAATGAATAAAAAAAATTACGTGTAAATTAACCAATGGTATTCGCGATAGGGCATTTGGAAAACGAATAAAAACATATATACATATTGCCGAAAATGTACCATAGCGAAGAAAAGGGAAGTAATCCAAGGTTAACGGTTAGAGTAAAATAACCACTGGACCGTAAGATTTGTTTCGTTTAACCCAAAAGGCTTGGACAGATTTAAATTTCCGGCATAGTCTCACAAAGGAATAAATCAGGAATATTATAATTATCTATTTTCTTCATTCTGTTGATAAAAATTAGTACATGTAGTTAATGATTTTCATTCAGAAAACCTTAGTTCAAGGAACTACATGCCGACTTCCCTTGCAGACCGGTGGAGATGAGCGTGGGCACGCTTCAGGCAGGAGAGATGCCCAGATTTTCCCCCGTCGAGATTCCAAGGCACTGACTCCATCGAAGACGATTTGGGTCAAGAGCTGGCCGAAGAGTGGAGCCCAGCCGAAGAAATTCACTGGCAAGCTCAGCGTCTACATGAGCAACTGGAGGCCCACCAACGACAGGTGGACATACAAGTGGTCCGGGCTCGCCAGTATCTGGCGAACGTCGAAGAGGACCTACTGGCCGGTCGGATCGCCAACAATTATTGGCACCCTCGGCAAGGCACTGCCACACGTGCCTCCCAACCAGCATCGGCCAGTATTCGGAATACCAAACGGCAGGTCATGTCCATCTCCGGTTACACGCCGGAAGAATGGGTGGAGAAGGGCTTTCCCTAATCCATCTCATTGTGAATTAATTGAAACTCAAACTTTGAAATTTTTTTGTGTAATAAATAAATCAAGTGTACTCTTGAAAATTGGTTTGGAATTTTTATTAAAACATAAAATACTTTTTCCCATTTGTCTGTTTAAATGTAATTCATGTAATTATGGCTTATTTTTTGTAATATTCCACCTTTAATTATTCACCTTACTAGAAATGGAGCCTATTCAACTCCTACAGAAAGAACTGTCCCGTGCCCAACAATCGAACAAAACCTTATATGAGCAGATCATTCAACTTACGAAAGAGGTCCAACAGGTGAAATCCACCTGGGTGGATCCAGCAAAGCTCAAACCTCTCCATCAACGACTTACGGCTGCTCAAAAAGGTTGGGCCGAAGAACGGCAATTAAATCAGAATCTCCGGACGCAGATAAGGGGGTTAAAAGTTGCCTTATCCGCCAGTCGAGAGGGAGAGGCGGTAACCTACCCTCTTATCTTCGCCCCATCTGAATTGGCATATCGAGCTTCCACCACCAATCCAACGTCAGTTGCGACTCCTTCAACAATACCCTCAAACAGTTACAGGCCGGGGCGCAAAGAATGCGCCAGACGCAGAGCTGTACGCCTGGCAAATAAACTCCATTGATTTACCTTGTTTTATTTATGAATTGAATTAAATTATAAATGTTGTTAAATCGTTTAGAAGGGATATTATAAAATATGAATAAGATTAAATTGCTATTGAAAAGTCATGAGCATTCGCGCTTCGTCAGATGAACGTCGTTCCATCTCTACCCATCAACATGAGTCTGATCTTGAACCTTCTCACACAGCGGACATTACAAAGCGACCATGAGTCTTCCACCGACAGCTCGTTGAACCCGAGGGTTGTCCGAGCAATTACAGCATTAGCAATAGCGGTCACTTTTTGCGGACAATCCGCCCACTCGAACACATTTCCAACGTTGCCTAGCAACGGGTGCCGAGTGGTAGCTAGAAAATATTTATATGGCGTTACCGGGGCAACAATAGGAAGATTTAAACACATAGCGAAACCCAGTAACCCACCACAACCTTTCTTGTCCTCAGTGGTTACCCGTTGCTAAACACGTTGGTACTGCAACCACTGGTTATGAGACCGCCAAAGGTGAGCTCTGTTCTCAGAACCTCTAAGGCCCTGCCTCATGATGGGTTCAACTCGTTACTGATAGAAGGTCTGTGTGTGGTTTTCAATTTTAGGTCTCTAAACTATTTCTCAGTGTTGGGCCAGTACACAAACGTCCTTGTAAATGTTTAAATGAATCGGTAACACACATGCAAATATAACATGCAGCTTTAAATTCAAACCCATGAAAACATCAATTAAACCTAGCAAAATATGAGAGAAAAAACAATTACATATAAAATAATAAACATAAAAATAAATTAAAATATTAACAAAATGCAACAAGATCCGCACGATATAAATATAAACATAACACGAAAACCCAACAAATTCGACCGAAATTTGATAATTTAACAAAAATGAAAATTTCATGAAAATGAAATTAAAATCAAAGAATTTGAATTAGAAATAATTCAATAAAAATTTCAAATAAAAAATTATCAAAATAAATTAAAAAATAATAAAAATTAAGATTAGAATACACTAGAAAATATCAAGGTCGAATTTTTTTTTACTAAATCAAAAAGAACACGCGAGGTTAAGGACAAAAAATAGATATATATACCGATGCATTTTCACATAATTTTTAATCGTTTTTGAGAAATCAACTTTTTGAAATCACTCAACAGTTTTAAAATCTACTTTAGGTGAGTGAGAGTTTTATTTAGAAACTCTCTCTCCACGTCACGTCCTCGCAACCTCGGTAGAGCTCTGCTTGGATGTCGGCGTGGGGAGAGTAGAATTTTGTTGTCTGATGTTTATGCCTTAGCAAGTAATTTTGTTATATTGTTTTTAATATATTAATAAATATTTATAAAACTTAAAATCAGTTTGTTTTTCATTAATCATTTGTTTTATTGTCGAAATTTTTCCGGCCCACAGCCAAGACACATCACAAGTTAGTAAAATCCACATGCTTTTCAGATTCGTGTAAGTGCGTGGAATATCGCCGATGATCTGTGCCCGTGAAGACCCGGCGTGCGGAACGCAGGGATCGGAATGTCAATACTATTCCGTATAGAAGAAAGGAGAAATAAGGAGGTGGTCGTTTGGCTATTTCCTCGTTTCTCGATTTAGTTAAATCCGACCTAAATTAATCTACATACGGCTCAAAATCACCACACCGAGTAGTCCAGTGGGCACTCATTAAATATAATATGAACACAATGCGCCTAAGATCAATTAAAGGAAGGTAACGGGAAATAATAAAATGAAATCGTTGTTAACAATTTGAATTAAATACGAATGAAAATCTTTAAACTTAAAAGCAGAGTTAAATTAATAGAATAGTTATCAGGAACCCACAATAATGGATAACCTATGAATAAATTATAAACTTAAGTAACTACCCCAAACTTAATGTGCCTTGTTACCTAAATAGAATAAAGAGGAGGAAAAAAATCTGAACTCAAAATCTGCGAAAAATCTACGACCTTTTCCGCCATCAAGTTAATGATAGGATCTTAAATTTTGGCATGAATTGAAAGAAAAATCATTATCAAAGTATCAAAATAAGCCCATTTTATAAAATAATCAACATAAATCAAAACCACCACCAGATAAAGCAAACAAGAAAAAATTATATTGGTCACAAACTGAAATGAATGTGCATTGTTACGCCGGAACGATTTTATCCGATTTGAGAGGGTTCTTGGGACAGAAACAGAATTGCCGATTGAAAATTGTTCATTAACTTCTCGACCCGCGAATATCAATTCTCTTCTACGCTTTCGGTAAATTTAAAATAAAAGAACTATAGGAATTAATACCTGTAAAGATAGTTTGCCAACCAACCGACGGAACGTCAAAATTTGTTCGCATAATTTTCTTCTGAACAATGTTGGAACCACAATGTACCGTAGTTTACACAGTTAGATAATAGGAACAATACAAATAAAATAAAAAGTCTTACGTCCAGGAGTTCCATCTCGTTATACCGAAATTCTAATTTGATGACTTATACTCCAACCCACGTGGCCGATCGATGGAGGTGGGCATGGGAACAATTCCGGCAAAAGAGATGCCCCGAGTTTCCCCAACCGGAGCCTCTACAAGTCGACAGACAACCGATAGAAAACGACCATGACTTATGGCTGGCCGATCGACCAAGGGAAGAGTGGAGCCCGGCCTGGGAGATCCGCGAGGAGGCCTGTCATCTCCTCGAACGACTCGAAACCCACCAGCGGCAGGTGGATCTACAAGTGGTTAGAGCTCGCCAATACTTGGCGAACGTTGAAGAAGACCTATTAGCTGGTCGAATCGCCAGCAGTTACCAACACCCACCTCAATGCAAGGCACCTCTCAGTAATCGGTCGAAAATCACGCGGGTTCGCAACACCAAGCGACCCGTGATGATCATATCCGACTGCTCTCCGGAGGAGTGGGTGGAAAGAGGATTTCCCGCATCCTGAACGGCCATCCCATGGACAAAAATTCTCTCTGATCCGACTTAATACCGTCGATTTAGTTGAAATTTTTCTAAATAAATAGTTTGTTATTTTAGATGATTACTTTATTTGCATGATTGTTTTTATGGGAGAATTCCCTTTTGTTTAACGTAATGCATAACCAATTTTTTTCTCAAGTCAATAACTAATCGTTTAAATGTCTTTATTAATAGTAATGAACCCATCCAAATTCTGTAGAAGGAGCTGACCCGTGCCCAACACGCCAATAAAAAGCTGTATGAACAAATTATCTAACTCACTCGAGAGATGCAACAAATAAAAACCACATGGGTGGACCCCTCTAAGGTCAAGCCGCTACGCCACAGGCTCACCGCTGCTCAAAAGGGCTGGACCGAGGTGAAACAAATGAATCAGAGTCTCCGAACACAAATACGGGGGTTGGAAGTTGCCCTATCAGCTAGTCAAGAAGGGGCAGCTGTAACCTACAGCCTCGTCTTTGCACCGTCCCAATTGGCGTATCGGGAATCGGTGACAAATCCAACGCCAGCCGTAACCCCAACCGCAACACCATCCAACAGTTATAGGCCGGGACGAAAAGAGCGTGCCAGACGGAGAGCCGCTCGGATGTCGAATAAAACTCATCTGATTTAAGCGTGTTTAATCTGTATAATGCGTATATTTAATTGTTGGGCCAAAACACATACGGCCTTGGAAAATATTTAAATGGATCGGTAACACACATGCAACTATAACATGCAAATTTAAAATAAACCTATTAAAACACCAATTAAACCCTACCAAATATGAGGAAAAAGAGAATCAAATATAAAATAATAAACATAAAAATAAATTAAAATAATAACAAAACGCAACAAGATCCGCACGATACAAATACAAATATAACATGAAAACCCAACAAATTCGACCGAAATTTGATAAATTAATAAAAGTTCATGAAAATCAAATTTAAATAATTCAATAAAAATTCTAAATAAAAAATTATTAAAATAAATTAAAAAATACAAAAATAAAGAATAGAATACACTAGAAAATATCAAGGTCGAATTTTGTTTTACTACATCAAAATTAACATGCGAGGTTAGAGACAGAAAATAGGTATAAATACCGATAAATTTTCACAAAAAATTTAACCAAAAAACCATTTTTGAATCAAAATCATTTTTGAATTTTTTGTTTGAAAACCTATTGCGAATTATTTATTTTAAGTGAGAGATAGTTTATTTGGAACTCTCTATCCACGTCACATCCTTGCAACCTCGGTAGAGCTCTGCTTGGACGTCGGCGTGGGGGGAGATATATTTTTTATGAAAATTTGTATTGGAATGGATATGGTAACTTTGTATTTTACTTTTAATATACTTCAATAAATATTTATAATGTTTAAATTGTTTTATGCATTTAATAAAATTAATCTGTCGAAATTTTTCCGGCCCACAGCCGACACACATCGCAAGTTAGAAAAATCAACATACAATTCAGACGCGTTAAGTGCGTGGAAAATCGCCAATGATCTGTGCCCGTGAAGACCCAGCGTGAGGAACGCAGGGGTTGGAACGTCAATAGTATCCCGTATAGAAGAAACGAGAAATAAGGAAGAAGTCTTTTGGCTGCTTCCTCGTTTCTCTCTGTAAAATCGACCTAAATTATTTACACACGGCTCAAAATCACCACACCGAGTAGTCCAGTGGGCACTCATTAAATATAAGATGAACATAAAATGCGTTTAAGGCTTATTAAAGGGAAGGGTTACGGGGAATAAACCAATATGAAATCGCCGCTATAAAAATTATTAACGAACTAACTTAATTTTAAACCAATTTTTAACTTAAACAAATTATCTCAAAAGTAGAGAATTTAACCAGGTTCTAAGACGGAGTATAGACGCGCCTTTTTTTCAAATGCCGGTATAATGGATGAAATCATTTAAACTAAATCGACTAATGTTACCCTAACCCCAGATACTGTTTCTAGGAATAATTCTAGCTGTTAAACGATCATCACGAGCATATAATCGGTCTTATATAGAAAAAATCCCCGAAGTAATCATCGAAAACTTTTAAGAGTCAATAAAAACTTTCACTACAATTGTAATAAACATTAGGAAAATTTATTTTACTATTAAATATTTTCAAGACAAAATTAAAGACATTTAAACTTTATTTTATTAAAAATGAATATCACTCACTTACTAAAATCGGCTTAATAGGTATAAGATAATGTAAAAACCCCTATATAATCCTTCAGAAATGAGAGAGTTAAGACTGTGAGATAAGAGCGTAACAATCCGATTTCGTTAGACTAGAGTTCCGTCATACCCAGAACCAATTTTTCATTATCGTGATGGAAAGCGAAGATCGACACCAAATTAAATTGCGATAACAGCCAGTGATATTCCAAGAGAGATAGAAAAAATCCGACAAACAACTTTTAACTACATTTGCCACGGCGAAAACTTTTAACGAGGATAATTCCCTGAAAATTACACCAAAATTAATTAATTGAATGAATACTATAAATTACCAAATAACACGAGAGAGTTAATAAATCGACAAAAACTTTCTGATAAACCAACTGGGCGATCAACAGCGAGAAACAAGGAAAATCCAAAATACAGTTATATGAAACTTCCGTGAAACGACCTAATGAGCTGATTCCCTGAATTCATACGTATTACCCGCTAAATAAGAAACGCATTATGGTAGAAGCTAGTTAATAAAACTTACCCAATAATTCACAAAACTCGCAACGCTAAAGTACAATTAGCCTAAACTAAATTTCATAAATTCAAAATTTTTACCTCAATAAAACTCGCTGACATTTCCGTCGATCAACCAATGCAAACATCCGCCTCGTTGTGGTCACGCCGAAATCGACATTTCATTCATGTTTACCTACCTCGATCATCCGGCACACAACACGCACAATCACCGACATATAAATCGACGTCAGAAGGAATGCATCATTCTAACTTCGCGAAAAACCATGAATTCGTCAAACGACCAAAGAAAAAATCTGAAACCGAATTCTCTAGATGCCGCAGGAGCCCTCCTGACAAGTAAATTTTTGATTATTCTAATTAACGAGATTATAATTGTACCGAGCCTTAGATAAAAAATGAAACATCAAAAATGCATAGCTTTTCCCCGCCAAATGAAAGCCCAAGAGAATCAGCAACTAAACCCTCTGGATTAGAATCGATGACCTGAATAATTCTATACCTAATAGTAAATTGTGGTCTCCCGCACGAGACGAATCCCAACATGATAAAACCTTTCGCTCAAATGTTAAGTACAATAATCAATTTCTTTGTTATTGTTAATAAAATATTCACCATCATTCATCTCATTGATCTTCAGCATCATAGATGTTCGAATTAATAATTACTAAGTGAAGATTTCGGTTTTAACCACCTAAACAAGCAACTCGACAATCATTTTTTAGGAAAGCGGTCCACTAGTGATTATTTTAGCCTCGTGACTCATTAATATCGGAATTCCTTGGATAGTTTATTTTCAGTAATTCAGGTATTTTTGGTTGTTACTCATTTCAGTCGAATTAATAGGTCCTTTTATTATTATCCACACATTCGGTTCAGGTATGTTAATTGTCCAATAAATTGAACCAGAATTTTCTTCCTCGAATGTACCTCCACGACATAAGGATGTGTAACCTTAGTAATTTTGATGTACCGATGTTTCCCCAAAAGATAATTCCAGCCATGTGACCCATGATTTTTCGCCTACAAATAGGAGGAAGAAGGTGACCGAGTCGCGAATATCTTGCCAACTAATGTTGTTATAATAGTTAGATAAACGCTAGGGACTTAGACACAAGGGGACCAAATAATTTAAAGCGAGCACAAGTCTTCTATCGACAGCTCGTTGGACCCAGAGATCGTTCGGTCAATTATAGCATTAGCAATAACGCTCACTTTTTGCGGACGATCTACCCACTCGAACACAGTTCCAACGTTGCTTAGCAACGGGTGCCGAGTGGCGAGTGAAAGAAATATTTGTATGGGGTTGTCTGGACAACAACTATATAGTTTCAAAATACCAACATCCAGAAACCCACCATAATTATAAATTATATAAAGGTTGTTTAGTTATACAAACGATGTTTTAAAACTTGAGTAATATTGAAAACCCCACAGCTATCCCATGAATGCTCAAACTTTGTCAGGTAGCCGTTGTATTATCCCTAGGAGTGCCACCACCGATTTTAGTTCTCACTATGATGAATCTCTAATCTTAATAACCATCACAACAAGGGATTTTCAAAGCAAGCATAGGTCTTCCATCGACAGCTCGTTGGACCCGAGGGTGGTCCGGGCAATTACAGTATTAGTAATAGTACTCACTTTTTGCGGACAATCCACCCACTCGAACACATTTCCAACGTTGCCTAGCAGCGGGTGCCGAGTGGTAACTAGAAATATTTATATGGCGTTACCGGGGCAACTATAGGAAGATTCAAACAAATCACAATACCCAGTAACCCACCATACAAATTTGGGGGCTCAGCCGGGATCGACATGAATATTTTTTGCAAAGAACCCAAGGAAATAAAAGCAAATGCTTAATTACTAAATAAAATATGTCGGGACGACATTTTGTCGAACCTGCGAGAGATGAAACATGTAGAGACAACATTAAACAATGGAAAACGACCAAACTGACTACAAATTAAGAGAATACGTAAGGAAATAAACAATGATTGTTTTTGCAAAAACCCCAAGGAAATAAATTGATATGAATTCATTTTATTAACAATGTAGTATAGGAATCAACGCCATGTTACCAAGACATTTAACTAAAACCATTTACCAATACCTAACGATACAACATCCAGTTAAGATACCAATAACACTCACGCGACGCATAAGTAAACAACATATAATTAAAAGGGCAAATTTTGGGATAAAATGAAATGGGGTAAGTAAGGGGAGTAACGATAAACAACGGGAGAAAGCAATAGAACCTAGTAGGGTAAATAAACGACAACAGAATGAATTTTAACGAGTAATTATAACTATTAGAGTAGTATTTTGTAAGATGAATTTCAACAAGTAAATTGAGGGTTTAATTGATGAATTTCAATGTACAATCTAGCTAATTAATATCCAAATAAACTTAAATGGGCAACTAAAAATATTCAGTATTTTATAGATGGAACCAGCCAAAATAATAGCAAAACTGAAGGGTATCATGGACATGGAAAACAATAACCTGGAGGAATTAATTAATAAACAAAAATTAATTAAACGAGCTAAAGAAGACATAGCAACGATTTCAAACCTGTACTCTGACGAACTCTGCATATTAATAAAATTGATTGATGTTGATAAAGATGTGACAACTGAAAGAATATATGAAATTCTATTCATGAGATTAGAGATAGCCGAATTTGGAAAAGATTGGAACAAGTTGATGAAAAAGGTCGAAAACATTGAGGAAGAGATTACAGCAACAATGAAAGAACAAACCAAGGCTTATCTAGAATGCTATGCGTGCAAAACAGAGGAAGCACGAGTAATGGTGATACCTTGCGGACACCTGAGTTATTGTCAAGGATGCGCACAAGAGTCGCACTGTATGCTATGTCAACGAAAAATAAAGGAAAGACTGACTATCTATTTTCCATGAACCGAAATTGTTATTATGATATAAAATAAATATGTATTATTCATTATTTGAATTGTTATTAGATTGTGAGATAAATTAACATCATGGTTATGCGTGAAATAATATATATGTTTAAAGTAAATATGCAGTGTTCGTGAGTAACAAAAATAAAATAACCCAACAACGATAAATAAAAATAAATTACAGACATGAAAGCCGAATCAAGGAAATAATTAAAGCACATGCACAGAGACATAAAGTATTGGACGGAAAAATTTCGACAACCGAGTTTCCTAGTGTATGATTTTTGTTGTTTTATTTATATTATATTGAGATAAGACGAGAAAAAACGATAACCTGAGCTGTCAAATGATAGTACGCTCACCCGAGGAAACCTTGATCAACCCTACTGAGAAAGGAACTGGTAGGCCAAGTCACGTATGTCAGCAAGCAACCGGCGAGAGATTGATTACCTCTTTTGGGGAGCTTGTCGATGCGATTACCACAAATTTTGATTGGGGAAGAGGAAAGATGAACCGAGAGGTGAGGAAAAGTGTACACTAGTTAGAGGATTAAAGTTTTGTAAAGGTACCTAGTGATAAATTTTTCCCTAGCTGGTGGTGAGGCACCAGAGGACAGCTACGGACTGTCGTGCTCAGGTTGTTATCAGCCAAGGAACTGGTGGCGCTGAGACGTTCGATACAAAAACCCGGATACCACACCGAGTATCGAATGAATATTTCTTTTGCTGGGCGGGACTCGATACACAACCCGGATCCCACACCGAGTATCGAGGACACCAAACGGTAGGTGAGATGTGAACTAACCGGTAAATGGTTCATACTCGAAAGGACCTACTAAGGATCAGATCAGGGCGGCCGAATTGTGCCGGAAATCTGACGGGAGAGCGGGCAGATATTAGACAGTTATATTAAGAATTTTCCGCGCCCATTTATCGCTTCCTTTTCTTTTCATTATTCGGGAAATCAAGTAAACCGCTTTTGGAACATTTATAAAAGAATTCGAAGTGTATAAAACTATCTGTCATTTGAAAGATCAAAAAGTAAAAGAGCGACTACCCCTGTATTTAAAAGGGAGCGCACAAGATGTATTTGTGGAGGAAGCAAGAGACGTAACAAAATTGACAACGTGGATAGAGATTAAAGAGTTCTTAGTAAAAATATTCGGAATAGAGAAAAAAGGAAATAGGAGGATATTAGGCTTCCTACATCGAAAACAAAGACGAGACGAATCTAATGCGGTATATGCCTGTGAACTAAAGAAACTGTATAAGGAAGCCTTCGGAGACCAAGATTTGCCAGAAGATAAAATGGTAGATGTCTTCATAAGAGGAATTAAAAGGGAAGACATACGAGCCAACCTTGGATGCTTGGCGCCAGAAACACTAGATAAAGCAGTAGCAATCAAAAAATAGATGTGAAGCCCATCTTGGATTGGGATACCAAGTAGAAGGCACTAACATTAAAAATAGACCGAGCGTTAAAACATTTAGAACAAGAACAAGCACTAGATCAAAAAATAAAAGTATTGGCGAAGAAAGCCCTATCACAAAAAATGGAGGAACCAAGATTGGAATTACAAAAAGATGAGCAGGAAGCATCGACGTCACAAGAAAAAGAAAAGATATCAGAACCAATAATAACAAAAAATCGAATCCAGAGGATACTGCTACAAAAAATAGAAACAAGAATCAGAAAAGAAAAGCCCACGTGGAGCGAAGAGCAAATTGAGAACAGAATAAAAGAAATATGGTTTCAAACCAAGGGGTCAACTAAGATAATGAAAGAGGAAGAACAACCGCACATCAATATGCTAAGACAAATATCAAATGACCAAACAGATGAGGATGAAAGTGAGATAAGCAGTCTGGGTGGAGAAATATTTCAATCATGCGAGGAAAATAAACCGAATAAAGATAAATCAAAAGCTAAATTAGAAGAAATGGAAACGAACGTGCCAAGAGAAGATGAAACAGAGATATTAAAAGAAATCAACGAGATAGTAGAAGAAGTAGATCGAAATCAGATGTTTATAAACCTCAAAGATACAACGTCATACAGCAGAATAATGAAATTAATTGCCAAGGGATATCAACAAGATAATGGTACGTTTACAGCATCATGGAAAGACATGATAAAAAAGTACCAAGAGAATTTGAAAGAATATGACAGAGCAGAATATCAAGTAATTATTGATTTTCCAGAGATACCGAGACAGATAATAGCAACAAGAGGTGAAAGCACAAATGAATTGTACGAATGGGTAGTGAAAAAGCTAGGACCCAGTTATAAAAATAAACCTTAGTATCACCAAGGAAGGAAAATAAAGCGAGACATACACCTCGCGGATGCTCTAATATGGCCAAATGGAATAAACGTAATAACCTTAAACAAGAGTGAAACCGAAGAAACAACAGCAGAAATATGGCAGAAAATTCAAATGTTATATATCAGAGAAATAAAACCCGGATTAAAACCAAATTAAAATGACGGAGCAAGCCATAGACCAAGCCAGAAAATATATTAACCGATTATCGTTAACTAGACCGATCTCAATGAAAATGTTGTAGAAGCTGTGCGAGACAGATATCATGAGATTCGATAACGAGAAAACCGATGAGTTGATAGCCAAATATGGAGAGCATCAAAGAGACATGAGGGGAGACGAACCAATAAAGATAAAGATAAAATTACCAAATGATGAAACAAAGGAAATACTGGTAGATCCCGATTGTCAAATGCATGAATTATACCGACGGATAAACCTCGAAATCATCCAACCGATAATCGAAAGTAGTGATGACGGTATGGTAGAAGATGTGGCAATAATGTATCACAAACGACAAATAAGTCCGCGAGAACGAACCCCGATATACGAATTAGGTATATGGGAAGACGGACAAACCATTAATATCATAGCCATGGATGAACCAGAGAGGAAAAATACAACAAAAAGAGAACAACAGATTCAAGAATTCCAAGAGGAAATGAAAAGAAAAATGGACCAAATACTAACCATCTACCAGGTATGTAGACAAGATGCGAAGCTGAGCACAAAATTACAACCTATAGACGATTCGCGATGCCGATCAACACCATGGAAAAAGGTATATGACGAAAATACAAAGGAATGGAAATGGAAAACGGAAAGAACCGAACCGAAATGGAGAAAATACGTACCAGGAGAAGCGCCAGAAGACGCTGTCAATGAAGCGACTTTAGAACTATACGAGGATGAGCCATACGAAAATTTACCAGATGAAATGATAAACGAAATCGAATGGCAACCAGAAGAAGATGAGGAAATAAATGATAGAGCTCGATTAGCCCCGTACACATGGAAAATAAGTGGATGGGCGGAAAAAGTAAAATCGGCTGAGGAAGAGAAAATCATCGGTATTACAAGTCATCAGTTCTATACAGAAATCGGAGGATACCGTATGAAGTTGAGAGTATACCCAAACGGAGATGGGGTAGGAAAAGGAAAATATCTATCAGTGTATTTTCTATTAGCAAGAGGCAGATATGACGAAAAATTGGAATGGCCATTTAATCGAAAAACCATAATTTCAATCGCTAAACCCGGAAAATGGGAAGGGCGACACAGCGAAAAGTTGGGAGTAGATCCAAGATCTATGATCTGCCAGAAACCGAAATCCACCGAAAATGTTGCAGGGGGAGTACCACAGTTCCTATTGAAAAAACACGTGACACCCCAATTCGTAAAAGATGATACGATATATATTACAATCGAAGTAGAAACGGAACAAGAAATGAAACTGCGAATCCAACAAGAACAAGCGAGACTGCGAATCAACGTACTCGAAAAACGAATTCCCGGAACAAGATATTTGCCCACAGATATGGATGATTCTGTGGAGGAAGAACTAACAAGACTAACAGAAACGCAAAAATGCAGAGAATTAGCAGCAATATTGAGAACCGGCGCAAAGAATCAAAGACGAACTGTTTCCGATCTGGCAAAGTAGATAATTGATTCCTCTAACAGAATAGAAAACCTACGAAATATCGTGAAGGAAATAGAGGAATATCGAAGAATGTATGCGTGGTACCCAGAGCAATTCAGAGAAATTATCCGAAAATGGAAACACACTGAATGGGCAGCCGAAACGATAAAAAGTACAGTCTAAAAATTATGACGCCAGACTTCGAACCAATTGAAAGAGATTTTTATATCATCGCCAAGGTGAGTGAGGTAAAAAAGAGAATACCATATGAATTACCATTTCACTTACAATACGAAGGACGATCGTTGGATGACGATCTCAAAATCGGAGTTACACCGATGCAATTGGGGGTAATAAATATATTAACAGTAGCAAAGATTGCAGGTAGAGAACTCAACAAGAGAGAAATCAAAACGAAAACGCCAATAGGACGACAAGAAAGCCTAAATACACCAGAAGTTCCACCTGCCGCAGATGAAGTAATCGTCATCACAACAGGAGATGAAGAGATATTGAACGATCTTAATGACATCGTGGATGAAGAAACAACCAGGAGAATACCGGAATCAAGAGATTTATTCATGACAGAAAACGAAAACGACATAACAACAGACGAACTGAACGAGCTAGTATGTGCACAGAGACAAGCAGTTGAAATAATAGAGCCAGATACCGAAGTGGAAAATGGAAAGAAAGAGAGGAGACGCCGAAACTCAACAGGAGACGAATGGGACAACTGGATAAATGAACGAGGAGCTACAACATCCAGAAATACGGCAGACGAACAACCCAAACGAAAAGAAACGGGTACAGCAATGGAAAAGAAATCCAGAGGACGAACGAAAACTGACAAACCGGCTCCAGAAAGAAAAACCAAAGAACAAATACAGATGGATCAATTGACAACGAAATTAAACAAGCTTAGCCAAGTGACAAAGCAGTTACAAGGAAAACTGAAAGGTCAAGAACAAGGAGCAAAGTGGATCAACAAACTAATAGCTGATATGCTGGGACTAGCAAATCCAGAAATAAAGAGAAATTTAAAACTAAACAATATCGGGACGGAAGCGAAACAGCTTTGGGCAGCAATAAAGCCAATAATAAACAAGATAATGGACAATAAAGTGCGAACCACAACCAAAGATCCGGAGGAATTGCTATTGATAATAAATCACTTGACAAAACGATCAGATGACCCAAATAAATATTTGGTAGGAATGGCCTACCTGATGTATAATACGATAGCGATATACAGAAAGCGAACTCCAAGATACAACCCAAACGGATATGAATTCGTAATAACAGACATCATCAGAAAAGTAATTGAACCATTTATCCTAACTCAAGGCGGATGGCAGGCTTTTATAAATTTGGTAAGTAAAGATGATCAAACGGAAATGATGCAGACAAAAGTGAAAGAACTATTGACGGAATTCGAAACAACAATTAATGCAAGTGATCCAAAAACAGCCAGAAAAGGAATGAATACAATAATCACCACAATACTCATATGGATGATGTGCATAAAAGGAGTAGAACCGTTTGTGGTATATGACTGCGATAACATAAAGATTGGTGATAAATATTCACTGAAAGAAATGGAAGAGTGCAAAGCTGCAAACCCCAGAAGATTGCAGACAACAGCCACCGCAGTATCATACAATGTATATCAAGAGGTAGACTTCATTAAAACGGAAATCAACGAATGCTCAGTGACAAGAAAAATTGTAGCATTTCATTGCGAACATCACTCACATTCAACAATTATAGAAGCCGGAACGGAAACAACTGTGGTTTCAGTAACGCAGAGCGAATGTGAAGAGGGATTTACGACAGTACGTATTCAAATAACCGGACGAATCCAAGTAGCAGCAGAAGAGGGAAAAATAAAAACTACCAGAGTATACCCTGCGGGGAGAATAAGGGCTGGAGACGGAACATGCAAAGGTGGAGAGTACACTCTACTAAATCAATTGGTTAAAGGAGTAGTGGTAATAGAAAGCTATCAAGTAAAATTGGAGAAGTATCAAGGATATTTTGATCCAGACACGCAAGCAATGAAAAAGTACACTCAATGCCTGGCAACAGACCGATCATGCAATACGGGAATGTCAACGATCGTGTATCACGCGGATACCAGATTGTGTCGACTCACCTTGCTGAAAAGCGCAATATTTGATGAAGTGCAAGGACAAGTGCACAGCGAAACAGAAACTAACACGCAAAAGAGCGCAATGGACGAATTACGGAGAACTGGAAAAATCGGAAAACCAACAATTACCACAACCATTGGATCGGAAGTTACACCAACAGTAGTAATATCAACCGATACTACAATCGGAATGAGATTCATAAAAGGACGAATGGTGAGCAAGTGCGACGAAATGGTATCGGGTACGAATTACAAAGGAATATTCCTATCACGAACAATAACACCAAATGCGAAAGCGCAAATAGACCCCAAGGATGTAAAACTGTATCTCTATATAAATAACAAGATGGATTTCTTATATCATAAAGGATTGGCATCAACAGAGAAAATATATTACGATTTAGTTAAAAATGATTGTATCTTGAACAGAGAAATATTGAAAACTAAATTAGCAATAGCAATCACAAATCCGGATAACGCAATTCCATTACTACCACTCCAAGAAGGATATTTTGGGAGAATCGTCGGAGAAGTCATGTATACGTACAAATGTGAAAAAACAATTGCAAAACTACCGGAGAACTCCACAATCCCAAGAGATAAATGCATAAATGAATTAGAAATAATGCATAAAGGGAAAATCAGATTCGCTCAACCTGTAACAAGGATGATAAACCCAGAAAAATTTGTACCGAACATGTTCAGCTGCAGTAACGTATATGGACCATTATTCGAAATAAGAGATGGAAGTTGGTTACAATTCCCAACTCGAGTGATAGTAGCACCACCAAAAATATTTGGACTCATAGAATTGGCCAGCGAAGCAGAATTCAAGCCAGTGGATATATCACAAAGTGGGATATACCAGACAAAAGATCTGGAACGAGCCAGAGAACATTTATTATTCCCAGCGCAAAGGCAAGCAATATTATCCAATATTGTGACGATAACGGGAGGTAACAACTACGGAGAAAAACCCAACTACGAATTGTTATTATCACCAGACCATTTTCAACATGCTACAGCAAATATGATGAAAGCCATGTGGGGAAGATTCTTAATCTTCGGACAAATGATGGCAGGAATTTTAGGAATTATACTCATCATCCAAATCGTAATAGTAATCCTAACACAGATGTTAGCATGCTTCGATATTTACAAAAGAGAAAGGAAAATCAACTGGAAAATGGCAATTGGATTCTTACCGTTCTTAGCAAAGACAATGGTGTTGCATGGACATTCAAAAGACATTCACAAGATAAAGAGATTAGTAGGAATCCTAACTAAAATGAATGGTACCGATGAAGAAGTTGGACGAAAATTCAAAGCGGTAATGAGATTAGAAGCCGGGAGAACCAGAATGAAACGACAGAAAACGAGTAACTGGAAGCGATGGATGAACCTCAAAGATGATAACAGTGACAACAGCGACAACGACGAAAACCAAGGAGGAACACAGATGCTAACTCAAGAACAGCTCAAACAGTGGGAAAACCGGAAGACAAGACATTGTGAACATTACAACCATCCACCACCCGTATATGAATGTCTAAAGAAAGCAGCAAAATCAGTAGAGAGAAATACACCGGTGGAAAGCCACGTGCCGATACCAAGACCAACAACATTACGAAACATTTTTCCGACACCATACGAACCGAATTGGGCAGACTTGATACCAAGAACCAGCCAAAGATCGAGAAGTGTGGAGCAGGATCCAGAAACACGAACCATAGCCATGTGCAAACGTTAGCCGGACCAACATTAACGATACCCATAGAGATAAACGGAGTAGAGATAAAAGCAATGATCGATACCGGAGCAAACATCTCAGCAATAAAGATGGACAAAATACCAGGAAGATTGTGGCCATGTATCGAGGAAGCTAACATGGATGTAATAACTTGCAGCAAAGAATTAGTAGCAGTTATCGGGAAAATCTGGTCGATAATCGAATATAAAAACGTAAAAATCAATACTTATTTGGCAGTCATCAGGAGATTAAGCGCGGATTGCATAATTGGAACAGATCTCATGCCAGAATTATTAAAGGAAATAATAATAGATCTAGGATCAATGGAGCTGAGAGATAAAACCGGACGAATATGCATGTTGAAATCAGAAGTGCGATGCTCAGAGAAAATAGTGGTGCCGGGCGCACACAAATGATTTGCTACGTAAAAGTAAACGAGGAAACCAGAGGCGAAATGATTTTCGAACCTAACCACAAATTTGAGAAAAAGAGAGAACTGCCACTAGCCAGAGAGATAGTGTATTTAAACGACAGCAGTGAAATTCCAATCAACATTACTAATTTCGACGAGGAAGACAAAGTAATTTACGAAAACGAAAGATTGGGGAAACTAACACCGATGATGAACATTGAACTCCCAGCAACGAAAACCGAGGGAACTGAGGAAGAATTATGGACAATTGACAGTCAGCTACTAAACGAAACCGAGAAAGAGCAATTACAGAAACTACTAATGGAATTTAAAGATATATTCGCAGCATCCGACTTAGATCTAGGCACAAGCGATGTGACGCAACACACGATACCGTTGACAGATGATACCCCAATAACACTACGGCCGTATCGACTGGCAGAAGCCCAGAAATCGGTTGCAGAAAAAGAATTTCAAAAGATGTTAGACGCAGGAGTAATCGAACCAAGTTGCTCGCCATGGCAATTCCCAGTGGTCATGGTAAAGAAAAAGGACGGAACACAACGATTCTGTATAGATTACCGGCGACTCAATGCAGTAACAAAACGGGACACATACCCGTTACCAGACATAAATGAGATGTTACAAACGTTACACGGAGCAGCTTATTTCACATGGTTATTGGCAAATAAAGGTCAAAGAAGAGGACAGAGAGAAAACTGCCTTTACAATCGGAAAAGACCTATACCAATTCAAGAAAATGCCTTTCGGATTAACTAACGCACCAGCTTCATTCCAGAGATGTATGAACTTTGTAACTCACGGCATCAAACAATGTATTGTATATATTGATGATTTATTAATTTATTCTAGCACCTTCGAGCAACATCTAAAAGATATACGGAACTTATTCGTTCGACTACGACAATGGAAACTAAAATTGAAACCATCCAAATGCGATTGGGCAAAGGAAAAAGTCACTTTCTTAGGACACATTGTGTCGGCAAAAGGCAAAGAACCAGATCCAAGAAACATCGAAAAGATAAAGAATTGCCCAGTACCGAAAACAGTCACACAGGTGCAAGAATTCTTAGGCCTATGGGGATATTATCGGAAGTTTATCAAGAGCTATGCAACCATCGCGAAACCAATACAGGAATTAACAAAGAAAGACACCCCATTCCTATGGAAAAAGGAACAACAAACAACCTTTGAAACACTCAGAGACAAACTAATATCAGCACCAATACTCGTACATCCGGACTTTAAGAAACCGTTTTTATTGGAAACAGACGCAAGCGGATATGCATCTGGAGCAGTCCTAGGACAATGGGACGATGAGAAAAGGGAACGAGTTATTGGATACTACAGTCGAACGTTCAAGAAACACGTAAAGAACTACTCTGTGACTGAAAGGGAAGCACTAGCAATAATCCAAGCTATTAAGCACTTCAAATATTTGTTATGGGGTCACGAGATATACATCACAACAGATCATCAACCATTGGTATGGTTAGGCCAACACAAAGAAGCCTCCAGTAGGTTGATGAGATGGGCAATGCAGCTGCAAGAATACTCACCATATATCAAATTCAAATCAGGAAAAGCCAACACCAACGCAGACTGCATGTCAAGATTCGTATTTGAGGAACTAATGGATCATGATGTGAGATGAATCTGCATGATAATAGCAGAAGATATCGACTTCACGAAACTAAAAAATGAGCAGAAAGAAGACGAAGAATTGAAAACAATAATCTAATTTATGGAAACCAATGATATGAAAATCTTCGATAACAACGGTAAATTAAAAGAGCATATGGAAAAACACAGACATCGATATACCATGGAGAAAGGATGGTTATTATTAATGGATGGCGAGAAACGACTCATGTGCTTACCAGAAAGTAGACGAAAAGAAGTATTAATGCAATATCATGATGGAAAGCTTGGAGGACACATGTCAGCAAAAAAGACGGAAGCAAGACTGCGCCAAAAATATTATTGGCCAAATATAGGAGAAGATGTAAATGGATGGATAAAGAATTGTTTGACATGTGCAACCAGAAAAAGCACAGGAAGAAAATTGAAAACACCGCTAAAGTCAATGCCAATCCTACCAGAACCGATGACCATGATTGCAATGGACGTAGTAGGACCATTGCCAGAAACCAACGACGGAAATATCTACATACTGGTAGTAACGGATTACTTATCAAAATTCCCGGAAGCATTCGCGATACCAGACCAAAAAGCCAGAACAATAGCGAGAATTTAAGTAGAGGAAATATGTTGTAGATATGGAACACCCAAACAGATCCTAACCGATCAAGGAACCAATTTCATGAGTGAAATCATAGAAGAAGTAACCAATTACTTCAGAATTGCGAAATTGAGAACATCGCCTTACCATCCACAAACAAATGGACAAACCGAACGATTCAACGGCATATTAATTGAAATGATGTCAAACTATGTAAGCAGACACCAAAAAGATTGGGATAGATATATAAATCTATGCCTTATGGCATATAGAATGTCGATACACTTGGCAACAAAAATGAGCCAATTCAAACTGATGTACGGCAGAGAATGCAACATGCCAATAGACCTGGAATATCAACCGCCGATATCACAATATATGGAAATTGACGATTATGTAACGGGATTCAAGGAACGAATGCAATAAATCTGGAAAACGGCAGGTATGAATATTAGATTTAACCAAGAGAGCTATAAAGAATAACATGAAAAAAAACGAGACGTACGCGAACACAACTTTCAGGTTGGAGACTGGGTAATAATTGCAACACCAGAAATCATTCCAGGAGTAGCCAGAAAATTACAAAGGAGTGGTAAAGGACCTTATGAGATAATGTATGTAAACGAGAATAACGCTCGAGTTAAATTGGTCAATAACCCACTTACCAGATCCATATATGTGAACGTGAGCAGATGCAAAGCGATACCCAAAACAATAACAAAGGAACCAGAGAATCGAGGTATGCAAACCGATCACAAACCCAACAACTGAGTATAAACGGACTAACGATGAGTCGTAAAACAGAAGCGACATCAAAAAACACTGCAGAGGAACCTCAACCAGATGTACCAAAAATAATTTTAAACTCGACACAAGATAATGTAGACAAGATGGATACAATAGTGAAAGCTGTCAGAGAAATCATGCCAGAATAGGTCGAAGGGAAAGGATGGATGAGAATAGTAAACAAGGCAGGAAAAATCGCGATGGATTACGCTAAAGGAGCTAGAAGTCCACCAGAAATAGACCTCATCAAAGAAAAGATACCCATGATTTTCACCATTGCAGATGTAGAAGGGAACGTACCTTTACATGTTGCAGTACAATACAGAAACATTCAAAGGATAATAGATATAATCCAATTCATGCAGAAATGCGGACACACCTCGAGCATACCAAATGAGGAGGGACAAACTCCATTAATGTTCGCAGTTGCAGCAGATGCTTCTACAGCAGTCCTGAGAACGGGATCATCCTTCAAGGAAAAAGACAATGGAGAAAATAACGTGCTACATTATGCCCTAAAATCAAGACAGGCAAGTGCAATATAATTTATAATCAGCAATGCGACAATAAGAGAAAGAGAAATGATGGGCAAAACGATTCAAACATTATGGGAAGCTATCGAGGCCAAACAAGACGAAGCAGCAGCCAATCTGATGAAATGGACCTATGAAGACTCATCACTGAAAGTATTCGATTTAAACTATATGGTAAGAAACAGAAACGTTCTATTAAAAGAAACAATATACGCCTATTATCCATTCCCAAAGACGATAAAAGCAATGTTGAAATTGGAAAGGCTGAAATTCACCAATCATCCAATGGAAGCAATACGAATCGGAGACAGAAAGGAACAGTTATTAACGATAATACATAGATGGCATCGAAAGCAAATAAGATTTCAAAAGAGCAAGCAAGAGATAAAGGAAATGGATGATCTAAAAGCAAGAATAATAAAGGTGTATGAGGAAATAATCGAAGCAATAAATGTCGAGGACGACATTTCAAAGGAAACCCCGGATGGAGATAATAACGGGGAAGGAAGTGATAACAATAACGAAGACCGAAACGACCAAGATACTAGACCAGATACGGGAAACGAGAGTAAACCCGCACAACAAGAGGAAAAGGAACCACCCAATAATGAACAACAAGAAACAGAGAAGAGGAAAGAAACGAGCAACAGCAACAACAACGAGAGAAAACAAAACCGAGGGATACTGTTACATAATAGAAGTATACAACAACCAAGAGAAAATCGAAACCAACCGTCCCTGCTACAAAAAATAATGATATTAATCACGTCAATCAAGTTAACGGAAGCTGATAAAGATACCATGAAGAAAATAAAATCGTTTAGAATACGAACAATAAATGATAAAGGAATCCTAAGCAAAGGAATATGCTTACAACTGACAATGAATACAAGCATAAGTTGTCAATTCGACTCAATAGGAAAACCAGGAAAGATGGAAATACGATCCGAAAACTCATCATCATGTCAGACCACCAAAGACGTATGTAGAGCTGCAGGAAAAGGACTTGGAAACGTAAGAATCCAAGTAGAACCAGGGATAGGCAAATTACGAATAACAAACAAAGGAATAGAAACAACTGAACAGGTATGCGTACAAAACAAAATTACAGACTGCTGGAAAATGAACATGAAAGTAAGAAGAAAATGTGAATGGAACAGCATTGAAGGTGATGCGGAATATATAATATGTGCCAACAACGACATAATAATAACCTGTGTATTAACCAAAACCCTGGGAGAAAAACTCACGACACCAAAAGAAGAGCCATATCAACGTTGAGCACGAGAAAACAAAGCAATGATAATAAAAGTGGAATCAAACCCAAAGAGTGGAGAAGAGATAATAGTCGAAAATATGGGCAACGAACCCATTACAAAAGTTTGTGTATTCGAAACCAAAAAGAACGGAACGATAAACGAAAGAATTTGATGCTATTCAAATGAGGATATCAAAATTCAGAAATATCGCATCCCAACTAAAAGGAAACGCGGAAAATACATAATACACGTCCAGAAAGGAAGGGATGATTACTGGAAATCGATAACAAGAAAACTACCAGAGTCAATTACGACAAAGCATCCAGAAAAAGAAACAAGAGAGGAGCCGTACCAACGCCAGATTAGAGAAAGCAAAGCGGTAATAATAAAGATAGAGTCGAATGCGGCAAAGGAAGAGGAAATACTAATCGAAAACACGGGTGGAGGAGCAAGAATCAGAAATCGCCCAGATAAATCAACAACTGATGCAGTCAAAGCAGTTAGTTAATACAGTGAAGCAAAAACTAACATCCAGTATGGGAGATAACAGGGATCAAAAGAAAGAAAACGAGCAGCTAAGACGAGAATTAGCCGAAATAAAAACCTGTGTAGTCCTGGAAGATTATTGAAAAACAGAAGCGGAGAGGATGAGAGACAGCAGAAAGAGCGAACAAAGATATGTAATGCAGCTGGAAGAGGGCTGTAAAGAAGCCAGAGAAATAAAACAAAATCACCAACAGACTCAGGACGAAATCAAAGCGTTAACAGAACAACTCCAGGAATCGAAACGAAAGCTAGAAAAACAAACAATTAAACGAATCAATTACAAACGTCAATTCAAAAGAAAACAAGCAAAAGAAAGAAACCTTTGAATGCAAATCCACAACCAGCAAAGAATAATTAAAGAGAATAAAGAGCGGTTAAAAGAACTCCCAAAACTAACTGAGCGATTAATAAAAGCCCAAGTCCTGATAATGAGGTTTTCAGAGAAAAGAACTAAAGAAGAGTGCGAAACACACTCAAACCCGGAAAAAGAGAAAGAATAAAAAGGGCTAAAACTCCACTGTATATAACTGAACAATACTGTAAATAAATATGAAATTGACTAATGTATATTAAAAATAGAAATCATGAGCCGAAAACTATGGATAATGATAATAATAATGATGAGAGAGTGTAGTACTGAGAACCCTTTAGAGAGATGCGAGAAAACCCATCCATTCAGAAGAGAAGGTAGCACCTGCGCAGACTTCAAAAAAATCTGCAGAAATCCCGAAAATGAAGAATGTCAACAGATAACCTTTCAATGCACTCAATGCCCAACAAAAGAAAACAATGACGAATTAAAACAAAATATCGAAAAAACCCAATCGATGATACGAACCCTATTAAAGAACAACGACGAAATATCCAGAATAAAAAATGAGAATCTGGAGATAAAGAAAATCTTGGAAACAATCATCAGGCAAATCCAAGAAAAAGCTAAAGCAAACCCCAATAACAAACCAATCCGAGGAATCCAAAAAATCGTCCTGTCAATCAGAAAGCAACAAGAAAAGCAAGTCAAGCAGAGAAATGAACCTAATACAACAATCCTGTCAATGGAACTTATCCTACCACTCAGTGTAACATCAAATATTATACTCCTAATATGCTGTCTTAATCTCGGCCTAACGAAAAACCAACAAAGACGAAATACCCCAATCCAGAAATTTAGAGGAATATTCAACCAGATCCGAAATATCGGAAAAATCAACGAAACATCGAAACTCACGCATATCTCCATCAACCACCCATCAAAATCAACCCAAAGAGAAATCCAGCTTGAAAGTGAAACCCAAGCCGTCAGTGATTCGTTCGAGACCAAGTATAACTGATGTACATCGATCCTAGTGACTTACATTGATTCACATTGATATAAAAACTGAACTATTTTTTCTTTTATTTGATTACGTACAATAGCCGGACCTTAAGTCTATCTTTCTCTTAATGCTTAATCATACTGTAGATACTTTTTATGAATGTGAATTTTGAGAATAAAACTTATGTATGAAAAGTCAATTTGAAAAGACAATTGAAATTACGGGTCGCAATTTTATGGACCCCCGAGTGTTTTATGTTGGGCCAGAACACAAACGGCCTTGTAAATGTTTAAATGAATCGGTAACACACATGCAAATATAACATGCAGCTTTAAATTCAAACCCATGAAAACATCAATTAAACCTAGCAAAATATGAGAGAAAAAACAATTACATGTAAAATAATAAACATAAAAATAAATTAAAATATTAACAAAATGCAACAAGATCCGCACGATATAAATATAAACATAACACGAAAACCCAACAAATTCGACCGAAATTTGATAATTTAACAAAAATGAAAATTTCATGAAAATGAAATTAAAATCAAAGAATTTGAATTAGAAATAATTCAATAAATATTTCAAATAAAAAATTATCAAAATAAATTAAAAAATAATAAAAATTAAGATTAGAATACACTAGAAAATATCAAGGTCGAATTTTTTTTACTAAATCAAAAAGAACATGCGAGGTTAAGGACAAAAAATAGATATATATACCGATGCATTTTCACATAATTTTTAATCGTTTTTGTGAAATCAACTTTTTGAAATCACTCAACAGTTTTAAAATCTACTTTAGGTGAGTGAGAGTTTTATTTAGAAACTCTCTCTCCACGTCACGTCCTCGCAACCTCGGTAGAGCTCTGCTTGGATGTCGGCGTGGGGAGAGTAGAATTTTGTTGTCTGATGTTTATGCCTTAGCAAGTAATTTTGTTATATTGTTTTTAATATATTAATAAATATTTATAAAACTTAAAATCAGTTTGTTTTTCATTAATCATTTGTTTTATTGTCGAAAGTTTTCCGGCCCACAGCCAAGACACATCACAAGTTAGTAAAATCCACATGCTTTTCAGATTCGTGTAAGTGCGTGGAATATCGCCGATGATCTGTGCCCGTGAAGACCCGGCGTGCGGAACGCAGGGATCGGAATGTCAATACTATTCCGTATAGAAGAAAGGAGAAATAAGGAGGTGGTCGTTTGGCTATTTCCTCGTTTCTCGATTTAGTTAAATCCGACCTAAATTAATCTACATACGGCTCAAAATCACCACACTGAGTAGTCCAGTGGGCACTCATTAAATATAATATGAACACAATGCGCCTAAGATCAATTAAAGGAAGGTAACGGGGAATAATAAAATGAAATCGTTGTTAACAATTTGAATTAAATACGAATGAAAATCTTTAAACTTAAAAGCAGAGTTAAATTAATAGAATAGTTATCAGGAACCCCTAAAAAATAAAAATTGGCTTAAATCGCCTATGATTGGTCGTACCGAGTAGTATTTTCGAATAAAATTGGCTCAAACTTGATTAAAGAACCTAAAAATATCGAATAAAAAGCCTAAGTATTTTTTCATACTTAAAATCCCATAAAAATAAAATTGGCTCAAATCGCCTGTCGACTAAAAATCATGAATGTTTTATTTTTTATTTACTTTAATTATTTGTTTAAGTCAATAATATTATTTATTTATATTTTAATTATATTTTAATTTACTTTAATTGTTTGTTAAAGTCAATAATATTATTTATCTATATTTTAAATATATTATTATTAAATTGTATTGTTTGTTTTAATCAAGTCAATTATTTATTTTTAAATTATATTATTATTAAGTTAAATTGTTTGTTTTAATGAAGTGAATTATATAGTTATTTTTTATTTTCATTGAATTATTTATTTAATATTATTATTTTTTTTTAATTTAATTATTTATTTTATATTATTATTATTATTATTATTTTATTTTATTATTATTAACATTTTATTTTTTATTTTTTTAAAAAATTTAATTGTAAGTCTAATAATAATTTTAGATTGTAAAAAATAACTTTTAATACATACAAATATTTTTATTGACAATAAAGATTAAATAAAAAAGAATAATTTTTATTTCAAATCAAAAATATCCGAGTAAAATGTTTTACGCATTTCGGCCAACAATATATGGATTGTTTGGTCACGTTTGAAATCGTGGCAACATGGACATCTTCAATGTTAATCCCTGTGAAATGGTAAATTTTTGTTGCGAGAAACTCTGGTGCGCAATAATCCAACGTATTTTAATTCTTGGATAAAGTTCCTGCATTTTTTTAATACATGTTAATAACGATAAAACTTTTTCAAAGTAAGATGTGAAAAAATAAATTAATATGAAATTTTCAAAATAATAATAATAATATTAATAATAATAATAATAATAATAATAATAATAATAATAATAATAATATTAATATTAATATTAATAATAATAATAATAAATTCATTAACAACCAAAGAAAAAGTTAACTTACTTGGTAACCCATACACACTGAACAATCAATTGATAAATGACTGAGTACAACTCACTATATACATACTAGGCATTGAATAATTGAGTACCTTATTCATTAAAATTCCCTATTTAACTAATATTTACCCTTTGAACATAGATATTCAACCAACTTAACCCAATTAAAAATAAAATTTTCTCTCAATCATTTCCCCTTAAAATACTCGATTATTCACTATACACACACACTCACAATATTTTATCAATAACTAGTTACTGAACAAATCAATATCAAAAAATTGTTTACTGACCAAGAAATCTTTAAATAAAAACACATAAACATTTGAACAATCAAAAGAAGTGCAATTTCAATTACAAATTTTATTAAATTCTTCACTCTTTTATCGATCCTTGATGTCTCCAAATAGTTTGGTTGCTTAGTTAACTGGTTGCTATCAAGAAACTATTATTCATTGAAGCCCAATCAATTGTTGTATTTTTTCTGAATAAAAATTTATTCCTTTACAGTCTTGTATGTGATTTATTGAAATTATTTTGTAAAACTTAATAGTTTTGTTTAAAAACTTTGAAATTTTTCTATTATTTTTGTAATATTTTTAATTACATCCAACAATGAACATTTAATAAAAGTTATTTTCAAATATGAATGTCAACCTTTTCATTTAATTTTCACATGCCCCTAAATAAATTAATTGCTAACAGCTCAACTAATTACTTAAATTTATTTTTTACACATTTTCTATTCTTTTCACTCCAACTCTTGTTGTTTACTGAATGATAAACTAATTAGTAAGTATAAGTGTTTGTAATTGATAGTAAAAAGAAACTTGATTAGAAAAATATTCTTAATTTCACAAAACATATATTACTTTCACGTACTTGAAATAAATTTTCATATATTTATTGAAAATTATTAGATTTTTAAGTTTCTAAACATCATTGAATAAAGCTAATAGATAAAATAATTATCATCTACCACATTACTAGAAATTAAATGATTATCGACTAACAACTAAATAAGTTAAATTTCTAACAAAGATTAAAAAACTACATGGAACAGGTACTTGTGTACTGATATATACCAATAAAATCTACTAAAAAGGCAAATATGTATGTTTAATTGTTGTAAAATATTTGTTTTTGTAAAAATAATACTTATCATTAAATTATGATTAACATGTGAATAGAATTTGATTAAAGTTGTGAGAAATATTTTAAGATGTTAAATAAAACTGATTAATTTGCTTTGAAGAAATTTTAAAATAAGACCTTCAGAAAATTGGCAAGAAAATATTAGTTATTGAGTAATACGTATTAAAATGACCAAAATTTTATAATTTTTGACATATCTTTAATAAAATTTGTTAGTACTTTGAATAAAACATTTAAAAAAAATTTCAAAATAGTAGCAAATTGTAAAGAAAATAGTAATTATCAATTAAAAAAGTAATTAACTTAACTAAGTTGTAAAATAATTGAAAAAATTTGTTAGATCATTTTTCAAAATTTGTAAGATTGTAAGGTAATTGTTCTACGTTCTTGTTGAATGAAAATTAATATATGTTATCGACTGATCATAGTATTTAATTGTACAATTTCTCTTCATTCATGGAAATAATCATAAGTATTTAAATTATTCAGTAAATTGTCAATAAACACACAAGTAATCGGTAACATAATTTTTTTTTTATTTTTAAATACTAGTCAATTTTAGTTTTTAATTAAATTAAATTACAAATATAATAATAAAATCAAATAAATACTTGAATACAAATAAATACATGAATCAAACATTTTCTTAGAACATTCATATTTTTTATTCAGATTCCAATAATTTCATTAAAATTAACCAAAATTTATTTGATATATTTTGATAACCCTTAAACCAATAAAAATGTATCGATTTCACTAAGTATCCATCCTTTAACATCGATATTCAACCGAATAAATACCCCTAAAAATATCATAAATTCCCTTCTTAACCTATCGTTTTCCCCAAAAATACTATAAAATTTACTCTCAACCAATCATTTCTCTTTAAATGACAATAACCCAAGCTATATTTTTTTTGTTGATAAAAATCACCGACTTATTTCGATATTGAACCGAATAAATTTCTTGAAATCCTCTTAATATAAAATTCCTCTCTTGACCAATCATTTCCCCCTAAATTATAATAAAATTTACTCCCAACTAATCATTTCTCTTTAAATGACAATATTTTCACTTTCAGCTATAATCATTATTTTCATAAAAATCACCGACTTATTTTGATATTCAACAGAATAAATTTTTGAAATTCTCTTAAACAATCATAAATTCATCACTTGACCAATCATTTCCTCCTAAAATAACAAACTTCAACTGATATCCTTAAAAATATCAACAAACCTGTTCTTGACCGATCCTTTCCCCTTAAAAGATCATAAATTCTCTTCTTAACCAATCATTTCCTCGCTAAAACATCATAAATATACCCATCAACCAATCATTTCTCATCAAATGATATTATTTATACCATCTTTTCACCCACATCAATATTCATCCAAATAAGCCCTTAAAAATATCATAAATACCCTCTTAACCAATCATTTCTCTTTAAATGGCATTATTTCTTCCATTATAATTCAGTATTTTTCATAAAAATTCTCATTTAGATAATATTTACCCATAAAATAATAATATTCAACCGGCTTAAACTCCTTAAATATATCAACAAATTTGTTCTTAATGTGGGGTTGGTGGGGTGGATGACCTTCACCCCAAACATACAAAATAGTTTTGCTCCCGCCAATGGTTACCCGTTGCTAGGCAACGTTGGAACTGTAACCACTGGTCACAGGACGTCCAAAGGTGAGTTCCGATATCAGAACTGCTAAGGGTTAGTCCTATGTCGGGTTCAGCGGACTGCCGTTAGAAGGCCTATGTCCGTCTTCTATTTCAGGTCCTTTTATTACTCTCTCTATTATATCTCTTTCCTACATTTCTCACAAATGATAACGTAATAAACTAAAACGATTTTATTTAATATCAAATGAATTAAATTATCATCCAGTATGGGCTTGTTATTTCATCTGGCTACTCCTTGGGCGCGTCGTCGCAACCGTTCAGTTCGACCTGGTCGAGCGTGCGATCGGGGTTTCTTGTTAGTTGATTGGGCTTTTTCTTGGTCGCGATAGACCAATTAAGCCGGAGCGAATACCAGAGGGTAAGTCACTGCACTTCCCTCGTGGCATGCCGACAGGGCGACCTCCAATCCTTTGATTTGTGTTCGCTGCGCCTGGTTTAACACTCTTTCCTCTTTCCAGCCCTGTTGGGCTGCAGTGAGGCGCTGGTATAATGCTTTCATCTTCGCTGGTTCGGCCCAATTGGCTTTCACTTGTTGCAATTCTCGACCTTGTTGCAGAAGTTGTCTGTGCAGATGTTGATTTTCCCGTCTAAGTTCCTTTAATTCTCTGTGTATTATTCTCGTGGCTTCAATTTCTAAAATTAAAATATTTGAATGATTGATCATCTACAACGTTAATTTAGTTCGCTCGGTCCTCTCCCTTGATTATTTTCATGGTACCTCAACGGCTATTTTTCATGCGTCTCGATTAATTTGGGTTAGTCCTCTTTCTATATACTTTTTATTGAAAAGGAAGATCAAAAACTTATATTCATAATACGGAAAACATAGACATTTAATTTATACGACTAATGACTGAATAATGCGTGAAACATAAACATTTATTGCTATCAAAAACTAAGTCGACACATTTGTCCGGTTCATTGGTGGTTATTAAAACGTTCGTTTCTTCGATCTTTGCTGTTGGAATTCCACTTGGGGTGTCTGCTAGCATACGTATGATCGCCCGTTTGGCGGGATCCAAGTCGATTCCGGAGTGTAGACTGAATGAGTTTTTCCGGAAGCACCAGTTTAGTCGGTGTCGTCATCTGCTTCAGCCTCGGATCGTCTAACTCGAACGAAACTCCATATTCTGGCGGGAATCCGTCGGTGCTCGGGATAGCTCCACTTGCTATGTCCCGGTTCACTTGAGCTAGCCGTTGTCTGGCTAGAACTGCCTTCCGGCGGTAGTTTCTCTCTAACTCCTCCATTTTCATGGCCGTGAATTCGGCTCGCTGACGGGCTTCTCGCGCTGGATTTTTTGCCCGGCTCGCGTTTGATCGCGATGCTCGGCAGCTCGATTTCCTCGGCTTGATATTCTGATCTTCGCGGCCATCTGGAATCTCCATAAGTGGATAAAAGATATCCATTATCCCACAGCATTTGGCGGTATTGAGCTGCGGAAGCGCTCGGAATCTGGAGCGTCACTCGGGAGTCATCATTCCAACTGCCATATGGGTCTCTACGATCTGAATAGGTAAATAGTTAATTGTGAACTTATATCAATACAACTATTCTTGGACAAAAGTAATCCACGTTATGAGAATGAAGTATGCTAGTTACACGGTTCTACCGGGTTGATTTTAGGGTGAAATTGATAAATACGAAATCGTGAAGATTACCTCACTGACCTTCCCCACCTGACATGTAGGTGACATTATTTGAGGGGCGTACCTGGCTAGCATTCATCGTCCGTTTGTAACCATGTTCGGTGTTCATCGATCGAGAATTCATTTTAAAGATTTAAGATGGTACTTAAGAGTCTGTCAGTACTTTTATAGATAAGTGCCAGGGTTTATGGTGACGTGTTCAAGTCAAAAATTTCATAAAAAAATATGTTATTTATTTACACTTTATTATTGGTATTTAATTAATTCGGTTCAGCTCGTCGATGATTTCATATTTCAATTATAATCCTGTCTTAATCCACTGGTGAGTAAGCATTTGTGTTCTTTTGTTATTTATTTAATACTTGCAGTCTGAATTTTGGCCAGAGTTCACAAGTCACAATCCATCTTCTGCTTACTTGATCAATAATTTGATGAATGATCGGTTCACGTGTTGTTTACCGATATCAGCATTTTAATCATATTAGCTCGTCGTAGGTTTTCAAGGTGGATTAACGTATTAACTTTGCATTCAACTCGTGAAATGGATTCTTCTACTAATTCTACGCTGGACGAATTTCTCTCAATTACGATGAACTATTTCGGAATCTACTCTATTCGGAACGAGCTCCGGTGTTTTCGGAATGATATTCCCGACGGATTATCTGACTATGCCTGCTTATCGAGAAAACCATTATACCAGATGACTTGATGTGCCTATTTTCACGAAGAATCTACGGGTGATGCGATGACTTTCAACGTTTGGATTTTTATGCGCTATGTTGATTGCTGTTATTTAATCATTCCCTCTAATTTAAGTAACTTGTTTTAGCTTTTTGTAGTTTTGTAATGTATTTTATCGCGCCTCGTCAGTGCATAATATCTGACCTCTATTAATTGGTATAGGCTATTCTGCTAGTCAGTTCGTGACGATCAATTCTAGTGTCGTTAGTCGTGAACTGCGTTATCAGGTAGATTCGTGTTAATTTATTGCAGTTTAGTCGCTTATCCCTATTATGGTGCTCGATTATTATTGACTGCCTTTGGACAATTACTTGTATCATGATGATTATTATTTGATCTTTTCATAAATTAGTTAATATATTTACGTCGGGTTCGATTTATTATTATTATTTTGTAGTCTTTTCGTTATTCTCGATAGTTTAATTGCGTCAATTGACTCATTCAATCATTGAATTATCCTGCGTTCGATCAATCACATCTCTAATCCTTAATGGGTTAAAGAATCCGATTCAATTATTCATTTAGTTTCCTATTTGTCAGTCTAATTACTAATCATTTTCAAGACGTCAGTTCAATCTATCCCACATCGCTACTCTTCTCTGGGAATTTACTACTTCTACCCCATCGTATATCATTTAGTCGTTCATCATTTGGTAAGATTCAATTTCTGTACGCTGGTTTTCTGGTTTCTTGTTCGTGAATTTTATTAATTCGAATGGATTAAAGGATAATTCAATCATTGACCACAATTCAATTTAAGTTCATCGCCTTACAAGAGTAGTTTAACTATGATTTTATCTCGATTAATCAGTCAACGGCATTACTATCATTTTATAGAAAAATTATTACTTCTCATTGCATTAACATTTTAGTCAGGAATTTGATTACCATGAACTTAATTATCTTTCGTCATTTTATTTAGATTAATTTCTTTACTTCGCGTCGAGCTTAAGTTATGGATTGAATTACTTTAAGTCAAATTAATCATAATTTAGTTAATGAATTTTATTTGCATCGCATCGGTTTCAAATTCCCACTACCATAGCCTGAATTTAGTCCTACGGTTTTTGTGTTTATATTAGATTTTTCGAGTGCCCACTGGACTACTCGGTGTTATTATTTTAGCCGATTTGTAATTTGATATATAGGTCGATTTTATGGGAGATGGGTGAAAGAGAGCCAGCCAAAAGACTAGTTCTCAATCTTCCCACCGCCCCTATAATAAATAGAATATTTACGTTCGAGATCCGTCGTTACGCACGACAGAGCTCTCATGGGCACACACTATAGGCGGAGAAACCGCACTTACACAGTGTGACTAGTTGTGTTATGATTTTACTTTCTTGTGTGATGTGTGGCTGTGGGCCAGAAAAATTTCGACACAAAACTGAAGATTCGTTTTTCATAATACATATATTTGTTGAAACAATTTCATCATAGTTCATTCATAGTTCGATTCATACATATCAACATACGACAAGAGGTCCTCATACATACGAGCAAGTAGAGCTTACATTAAGTTACTTGGTTTCGCAGTATGAAAACAATTATCGAGAGTTGCTCCTTGAAAAAAATTGATCTGGCGAACAGAAATCTATTCACTAAGGGAAAAGCACACAAGTATGGTTATAAAACCGGTTCAAATATGGTTAAAACTTTGTGAAAATGGATTGGTATTTATACCTGTTCTTTGACCCTAACCTTGCGTGTTAATTTTTATGCGTTAAAACAAAATTTGACCTTGCCATTATGTATATAATTTATTTCTAATTTATTATTATTTTCCGATTTCTTTTACAATTTACTCATTAATTTTTAATTTCAATCATTTCTGATTAAAATTAATTTATTTTTGTTCGATTTATTCATGAACTCTTTTAATTTTTCGTAAATTGTCGCTTTTTCGGTCAAATCTTTTGTTATCGTGTTATTTCTATGTCAATTCGTGCATATCTTGGTGCGTTTGTTAATATTTTAATTTAATTTTATGTTTTTTATTTTATATGTTAATTATGTGTTTTTCCCGCATTTTTAGGTGGTTACTTGATGTTCATGGGTCCGATTTTAAATTTTGCATGTTGTGTTTGCGTGCTGTTTCCAATCCATTTAAACAAAATCTTGTACTGGCCCAACATTAACCAATCATTTCTCCCTAAAATAAATTTCATCTCTTAACCAATCATTTCCCTTCAAAACACTTTTTCCCCACACTATACCAAGTATATTCATTATTTTCATAAAACCATATCAAGTAAAATTCCTTTGGAAATCTATATTCAACCGAATAAATCCCTTAAAATACCATTAAAAAACCGTACATTTTGATCATATCAACCATATGTAAGCTATGCATTCAACCAATCAAATTCCTTTAAAATTATCATAAAAATCTAAATTTTACCAATAAAAATAAAGTATTACAAAATTGTTATCGATAACCAAAATTGTCCATCGAAAATCACAACAATTTGATTCTGGCCCAACCTCAGTCTGGGTCCAACGCGCTACCGTTAGAAGGTCTATGTGCGATTTGTCACCTTTGTCCCCTTCCGATAATAAGAAATTGTAACAGTGATTACAACTGGCTTGCTGAGTGACATCATTGCCTATCTATGTAATTTCAAGTTGTTAACACCCAGAAACATTTATTATTCAAATACGACATGCACAAATTTTTATTCAACAGAAAAAAAAAACATTTGTCACACAATTCACGCATTTACGTCTTTTATTCGAACGGCTCGTCTTTTGGCCCGTTCAGCTCTACCCGGACGGTGTTTAGTTGGCTTGGCTGCGGGGTTCGTAGTGGAATTAGCCTCACGATAAGCTAATTGGGCCGGGGCGAAAACTAGAGGGTAGGTCACTGCTGCTCATTCTTAACACGCAGACAGCGCCACCTCTAAGCCCTTGATTTGTGTCTTCAAACTTTGGTTAAATTGTTTTTCATCAGCCCAACCCTTCTGCATGATTGTTAGTTTCTGGTACAGATGCTTGGCCTTGTTCGGTTCCATCCAAGTGCTTTTTATTAACTGTACCTCAGCCGTCATTTGTAGGATTTGTCGATGGAAATCTTTGACGGTCCGTTGGGCCTTGGTTAATTCGTTCTGTAGGATATTGTGAGAGTTCATTTCTACAATAAAAGAAAATTAATTTTGCCAGTAAACGGAGGTTCTTAGCCTTATAACAGGGCTTATGTCCTATGGCGTCAGATTATAACTTAGATTGTTCGTTTTGTTAATTTAATCATTCATAACCTTAACAAGGAATAAGTTAATTGAATATCTATTTAACTACATAAATGCAACAATAAAACTAAAAATGAACTAACTAACTATCTATTTAAATGCATAAAACAATAATTATAACGACAGGCTTAATCGTTCCCTAATATCGATCATAGTTGGTGCGCGAGGGTTCTTGGGCATATGGATGCCTGCGATGGACGTTTGGCTCTTCAAACCCATGTCCACTCCTTTTGGTCTGTGAATTGTGCGGGGCTGCTGTATCGTTATCTTCCATTGGCCGATTTGATCTGGGACCGTTCTGATTTGACGAAATATGGTACGACGGGGCATAACCGTCCGTACTTGGGATCAACCCTGACGCGATGTCACAGTTGATCTCATCCAGATATCGTTGAGCTCTTTGTACCTGTTGGGCCGTCTGCCGTTGGTGTTCCTTCAGGCGGGCAAGGAGGTGTTCCGCCTTGCTTCTTATTTCCCGCGCCGGGTTCCGGCCGGGTTCCCGTTTAATCGCTACGTACGGCAGATCCATGTCCTTTCAAATTTGTCGATCTGCTCCATGGAATTCTCGAACCGGCGAGATTGAGAATCCCGCGTGCCACATCACCTGCCGGCACCGTGCAGCTGAATGTGCCGGGAAGCGAAGTGTGACCCGGGACGCGTCAATCCACGAGTCCCCTGAAAACTACAATTACCATATTGTACAGTTTAACATCACTATTTTGGTGTGGGGGTAGGTTAGCAGTTCAACGTGGGGTCACGCGAATAGAGTCTATTTATGGGTTTCATGGGTCGCGTGTCTTGTTTAACAAAAAAAATTGGTACAGTACAATACATGTGCTGGGGTTTCGGTTTGCTGATTTCCTAGATCAATGCGTCACTTGTTTTCCTCAGGGAATATGGCGTCTGGACTTTAACGAATTATCTGGACCATCTTATGGTTAGAACCCTACTTATAAAATTTCTCCTGCTAATTTCGGCATCTCTCTACTGTTGAATGAAGTGAATCTTTCAATCATCAAAAACGTGGAATATGAATAACGGACGCAACGCCCTAGAATTTAGTCGAACATTCAGCTCATAAAAACGTAACCATATTCCCTGAAGTTTGATCAGACCGTGGGATTATAATTGAGTTATACTTTAAATCTTTCCCGCTCGTATTATTATTACTCCATAAAATGTTATCTGAAATATATTAGTAGAAATAAAATTCATTAATTTGGTTCGTTTCTTTGGGCCATTGGAGAGCTAATAAAATATACTCTAAATTTGCGCATTCGTTTTCGGGAAAATTTGGTTAAGAATATTCCTTAAAACGCCTTTAAATTCTATATATTTAAAAAAAAATTATATCATTAATCTATTTATTGGTTTATCGTTCCTTAAAGAACTACGAATTTAATATCGTTGGAAACATAATCAGGATTTATTAGAGTTACATTCATAATTGAATCCTTCGTTTCGTTTTTTTCCTTTAGGTAAACAGAAACCTGTCTCCAAAAACTATACGCTGGATTTGCTAGTTCATCTTCAAGGACTAACTCAGGTAAATTATGGTTTGAGGAATACTTAACATTACCTAAAGATATATTTACGTGTTATTTTATTTACTGTACAGTCCCTTTGGGAAGTATAGATGAAATACTATTTAATTACCATAATAATATAATCTAATATTATATATATAATAAATAATAAAATTATGTTGTATATGAATATACATAGATATAAATATAATATAAATAAATATTAATAAATAAATTAAATAAAAGAATATATATAATATTAATATATATAATCAAATAACAAATATAATACATATAATACATTTTATACTATTGTATATACTATAATATATATTTTTCGTTCCCGAATCTTTCCTGTTTAATGATTCTAAATTTAATTTAGCTTTCAATCGTGTTTATCATCGAAATTTACTCAGTTACTAGCTATTCATCACTAGAAAACGTTTAACTTAATAAATAACATATTATAGACTTATATTTTATTTTTAACAAAATCTTACAGTACGTAGTTTAATACAGCTAATTCGCATAGATAAGGCATATTAGATGGTTAGTACTTAATCTCCGGTTTCTGGTATGGCATAATTTGTGAGTACAGTAACGTGGTATGGGTAACTCACTACTCATACGATATTGGGCGTGGATCTTTGATATAAATAAGATTGGTGGTCGATAATTACTTCATAAATTAACGCCATGGCCGATTTTATTATCACGTGACTCTTGGAAGAGTGTTTGGAGCGATTCTGGCGACTTGTAGTGTCTAATTTGGACTCGTGAAAACATTAAAAAATGCTTAAAATTAATATCAACTTTACTTTCTACTATTCTCGGCTGTTCCAAGTCGGGTCGTGTTCTTCTCAAGGCGACGTTGGACGTGTCAGGACTTCGCGGACTAATCGTTTCGTTCGTGGATTTGGTTGCTCTAGACATTTTAATTTTGTTTAAAATGAACAACCCACTGAATAAGTACTATTTATATATATGGTATGCCACCGCGGTTAGGTGATTGTCGGGTGCACACCTTATTGATTACCCGTTAGTGTGCGCATCCTATTGGAGTAGCCTAATTCAATTTCTACCTACCATCGTCGTTTGCATCTGCCCTTTCCGTCGATATCAGTGTCAATTTCGCCTCTATCTATCTGCACTTTGGAATTCAGTGTGAATGCAAAAAAAATTTGCTTCATCCAATGGCACTTGGACAGCATCAGTTCATAAATTATCCTAATTTATCATTGACATTTAGAGAGAAACCAGTCGAACAATCTCTCACTCACATTTTAATTCGAGAGTTTCACTGATAACTTGATTCTGGTTAGAACTGGTTTCAAGTTTAGAAAAACGATTTAACGATTCCGAGTTTTTGAAAAACTGATTAAAATTGTGTAAAAATGAATCTGTATATATACCTATTGTACGACCCTAACCTTGCGTGTTTTTTTTGATTTAGTAAAACAAAATTTGACCTTGGGATTTTCTGGTATATTCTATTCTTAATTTTTATTATTTTGAAATTTTATTTGACAATTTTTCTTTTAAAATTTTAATTGAATTATTTCTAATTCAAATTCTTTGATTTTTATTTCATTTTCATGAAATTTCGCATTTTTGTTAAATTGTCAAATTCCGGTCAAATTGTTGGGTTTTCGTGTTATGTCTATGTTTATCTCGTGCGGATCTTGTTGCACTTCGTCATTATTTTAATTTATTTTTGTGTTTATAATTTTATATTTAATTTTTTTCTTTCTCTCGCATTTTAGTAGGGTTAATTAATGTTTTAATAGGTTTGAGTTTAAATCTGCATGTTATGTTTGCATGTGTGTTACCGATTCATTTAAACATTTACAAGGCCGTCTGTGTTCTGGCCCAACATAGTAGAGATTATACTCTATAAAGAAAATTTTCCGTGAAGAAGTAATATTGGTGGGAGAGTATATTAAGTGACTAAAATCGTTGAAATTACTAGAAAAAGTTGGATAATTTACAAGGGTAATATTCATTGCAGAGGAAAAATATTCATTAAAGAGGAAAATATTCATTGAGAGAAAAAATATATGTTGACAGAGCTTAACAGATCCATGGATGTAGTGATCCCTAGGAAATTACTACCATAGGACATGCGGGACGCTGACAGGAGTCCTGCAGAAAGGCAAGAGCATTCATATGCTCGGAAGGGATCTAGGTTCAATGCAAACTGGTGTCACCGGAATTCAATACGAAAATAAAATGTTTTAAAAATAAATGGTTGAATTAAAAAATCTAAACTCTTTAATGATTGACTGCTCATATAGTTTTAACCTCCAAAGACTGATGTAATAATAATAATGAACTAAGACAATTTAGAAAACACATTTAGACAGATACCTAGTAGATTTTTCTTTGAGAGTTAATTGTAGGCAAATAATAATATCCTGACGCAATGATAAATAATGAGAATTTCAGAGTTAAGGTTGTGATATTTGTTAACGAATAGTTTAATTGCAGATATGGATCCATTCAAGACTCTAAGTAAGGAGTTAGTAAAATCGGGCAGGGAGAATGCGGAGCTTCACCGCCAGTTGCTCCAAATGACTCAAGAAATTCAGAAAATTTGGGCATCATGGATGGAACCCGCAAAGGCAAAAGCGATTTACCAACGATTGACCGCCGCACAGCGTGGATGGGCGGAGGAAAAGCAACTTGGTCAAGCTCAAAAAATACATATACGCAGCTTGGAAGTGGCACTATCTGCTTGTCAGGAAGGCAACGCCGTTACGTATCCATTAGTATTCGCGCCGTCCCAGCTAGCATACAGAGAGGCAATGGATACGACCAAGCCAGCAGCGGCGCCCAAGGAAGGCCGAACGTGCTAAACGCCGGGCAGAGCAAATCAAAGATTACCATTAATTTATTGGTGTGCTGATAAATAAATTATTATTGGTGTTTCTTTAATTCCGTTTGTTTTGTTTTAGTTAATTAATTGATTTGGCAAATTAAATCCGATCAACTAAAATTATGAAGTTGTGTTCGTGCAATAATTGATTCTGGAGAGTATCGAATACACACGGAAGGGACCGAAATAAGAAATCGAACATAGACCTTCTATTGAGGCCGGGCCTTAGCAGTTCTCCAGTAGAGCTCACCTTTGGCGGTCTCATAACCAGTGGTTACAGTTCCAACGTTTTCTAGCAACGGGTAACCATTGGAGGGTAGAAAGTATTGTGTGTAAAGGGGTCAAGGTTAGATACCACTGTGGGGTTAGTGGTGTTTATGACCGTGATCCCTTTCATACAATACTATGTGTCTGCCACTGGTTACCGTCGCTAAGCAACGTTGGTACTGTAACCAATGGTTCTGAGACTTTCAAAGGTGAGCTTTGTTTCCAAAACTGCTAAGACCCGGTCTGCAGCTGGTTCAGTGAGCTACCGATAGAAGGTATGTGCTCGTCTTGCTTATTTAGATCCCTTTCTTTCTTAATGTCTGTCTCCTTCAATTCATAACTCACGTTTTACATAAAACTCCTTTCCTTAGTACAACCTTCAGCTTATAAATTAACCAAATTAAACTACAAAAACTTATATTTCCAATACAAGACAATAACAGTTATCAATCATATATCTTAAAACTCGGTCATTTACTTTGATTCTGGCGTTTTCTGCATTCCCGTTCGGCTTTTCCCGTCCTAGTACGTAATTTTGGTTTGCCTGGCAGTTTTTCTGGGCCTGTCTAATTTTGATATACTACTTGTGCGGGGGCGAAAACCAGAGGGTAAGTGACTGCACTTCCCTCATGGCTTGCCACTACAGCAACCTCAAGACTTCGGATCTGAATCGTTTGGGCTTGGTTTAAGGCCTTCTCATCTTGCCAGCCTCACTGAGCAGCATTAATCTTTTGGTACAACCGCTTTACTTGGGACGGCTCGATCCAAGTGGCTTTAATCCGCTGGAACTCGCGGCTGAGTTGGATACATTGCTGATGCAAACTGCCGTTCTCCCGACGAAGCTTCTTCAGCTCTGATCCAATTTCTTTGAACGCTTCCATGGCTGAAATTATAGACAGTATTAACTACGATATTACGACAGAAGTAGAACATTTTGTAGCAAAATAAGTTTAATTCCGATTTAACTTGGACAACTATTATTTGTGACCTTAATTAAATACTCTAGGTTACTGTATCATTACAATTTATAACTACAATCGAAAAGAAATTTTTAACAAAACCAAATCTCTCTTTAACTAAACCAAGTCAACAATCAAAATAGAAGCATTTATTTTATTTTAATCACAAAATTAATTGTTAGGCCAGCACACAAATAGCCTTGAGAATTGTTTAAATGCATCAGTAATACAGCACAAAAACCCAGCACCAAGATAACTTAAAATACAATATACAACACCAACTAAACACTTTAAAATCTAAGAGAATAAAATAAATATAAAATAAAAAAACATAAAAGTAAAATAAAATAAATACAAAATGCATCAAGAACCGCACAAAATCTACATAAAAAATAACATAATAACAAGAAAATTTGACCGTAAAATGACCATTTATATAAAAGTAAAAATTTATGAATTAAATGAATAAAAATAAAATATTTTTGGCTGAATAAATTTAATTAAAAATCTTAAAAATAAAATACCAATTTAAACTAAGAAATCAATAAAAAGTTTAATTTAGATAACACAAATACTTTCAAGGTCAAATTCATTTAATTGCAATAAAAATAACACGCAAGGTTAAGGCTAAATTATAGGTATATATACTGATGTGTTTTCACAAATAATTCAATTTCTACTTTGCAGTATTAGTTTCAACTTAACTGAAATATTGATTTTCAGTCTCACTTTGAGACTTGTTTTGAGCAAGTTTACTGTAGTCAGTGTGCGTTACACTTAATTTTAAACGCATTGACGATTATGAATTCATTGATCGATAACCTAATATAATTAGAAATATTATGAACCATGAATTGACAATGTTTATTTATTATGATAATGCGGATCGAAAATGTTATTTATGGACAATAAATTATGATGCTGCGATACCCATTTACGAACTCCCAACTATTATATGAATAAATAGTTTTATGCATTCGAGACTTTTACCCGATTGGTACGGTAACATTTATTTATTTCATTTTCGGCCCACAGCCAAAACACAAAGCAAGGAAGTAAAATTACACATAACTACCAAGCTGTTTAAGTGCGGTTTCTCCTCCTATAGCTTGTGCCCATGAGGGTTCAGTCGTGCGCAACGACGGGCTCGAACGTCAAATCATTGAACCTAAATAGCGAAAAAGAGTAGCTTGAGAGTGGGTCTTTTGGCTCAACTTTCTTGCACTCAATTTCGATAAAATCGACATAAAACTTTAAACAACAAACGGCTCAAAATCACTAACACCGAGTAGTCCAGTGGGCACTCATTAACTATATTATGAACATAAATAGATCATAAGGACAAAGAGAGGGAAAGGGTAGCGGAGAAAATAGTGAAATCTTAGCAACAGTTAAAATGAATAGCCATCGGAAAAAGATTAATCCGAACGACCAAAATTATGGAAAATAATATTTTAAATAATATATAAGAATTAAATAAATTATGTCGAATTGAGACGCAAAATATGGGCAGAACGCTGCGCAAATTTTCGGAAATAATTAAAACATTTATCGTAAAACTGTAAAATAAGGGTGGAACGCTGCTCAAATTTTCTGAATCAATAAAAATACTCTGTCGAAAACTGTACAATAAAAATGGAGTAAGGCTAAATTTTTATATAAGTAAAATATTTTTATAAAGCTGAGGAATAAGGACGGATCCCTACTAAAGACTTGATAATAATAATGATAATAATAAGGATAATGGTAATTATAATAATAATAATAATTATAATAATAATAATAATGAAAATAATAATGAGGATAATAATGTTGGGCCAGTACAAGGTTTTGTTTAAATGGATTGGAAATAGCACGCAAACACAACATGCAAAATTTAAAATCGGACCCATAAACATCAAATAACCACCTCGAAATGCGAGAAAACACATAATAAAAAAATAAAATGGAAAAACACAAAAGTAAATTAAAATATTAACAAATGCACCAAGATCTGCACGAATTGACATAGATATAGCATAATAACAAAAGATTTGACCAAAAATTGACAATTTACGGAAAGAGAAAAGAGTTCATGAATAAATTGAATAAAAATAAAATAATTTTAGTCAGAAATGATTAAAATTAAAAGTTAATGAATAAATTGTCAAATAAATCGAGAAAATAATAAAAATTAGAAATAAATTAGATAAGTAACATCAAGATCAAATTTTGTTTTATAGCATGAAAATTAACACGCAAGGTTAGGGTCACAGAATAGGTATATATACCAATCCATTTTAACAGAATTTTAATGCTTTTTCACTCAGTGAACAAATTACTCTTTACCAGAAGTTTATCATTGATAGAAACAACTCTCGGCAGTTATTTCCATATCGCGAACGCAAGTAACTTAGAGGTAAGCTCTACTTGCTCGTGTGTGTGGGAATCCTTTGTCGCATGTTTTTGAATGACTGAACTGAGTTAATGGACAAACTATGATCTAACTGTATTAAGAAATATATGTATTCAGAGAGCGAATTTAATTAATATGTCGAAATTTTTCTGGCCCACAGCCACACAACATGCAAGTCAGTAAACTGAAACATAACTAGTCACACTGTGTAAGTGCGGTTTCTCCGCCTATAGTGTGTGCCCGTGAGAGCTCTGTCGTGCGTAACGACGGCCTCGAACGTAAATATTCTATTCGTTATAGGGGCTGTGGGAAGATTGAGAACTAGTCTTTTGGCTGGCTCTCTTTCACTCATCTCCCGAAAATTCGACCTAAATTCAATTCTATATATTTGTTGGGCCAGCACATAAATAGCCTTGAGAATTGTTTAAATGCATCAGTAATACAGCACAAAAACCCAGCACCAAGATAACTTAAAATACAATATACAACACCAATTAAACATTTTAAAATCTGAGAGAATATAAATAAATATAAAATCAAAAACATAAAAGTAAAATAAAATAAATACAAAATGCATCAAGAACCGCACGAAATTTACATAAAAAATAACATAATAACAAGAAAATTTGACCGTAAAATGACCATTTATATAAAAGTAATAATTAATGAATTAAATGAATAAAAATAAAATATTTTTAGCTGAATAAATTTATTTAAAAATGTTAAAAATAAATTACCAATTTAAATTAAGAAATAAATAAAAATTTAATTTAGATAACACAAATAATTTTAAGGTCGAATTTTGTTTAATCGCAATAAAAAATAACACGCAAGGTTAAGGCCAAATTATAGGTATATATACTGATATGATTTGACAAATCTTAATCTTAATTTTCAGTATTGATTTTCCGTCGTACTTTGACACTTGATTTCAACAGTTTTACTTTGGATAAATATATTTATCTGTGAATAATGGATTCATTGGTCGATGTTTTATGGATTATTACGAAGATATATTTATGAATTTTAATTTGATGGATGTATCTGGTAATTTAATTTTGGTTTTAATAAATTATTATAATGCATAAATTAATTTTTCAAATTGTCGAAATTTTTCCGGCCCACAGCCAAAGACACGTCACAAGTTATTAAAATCAAACATATTGTTCGAACCATGTAAGTGCGTGGAATATCGCCAATGATTCGTGCCCGTGAAGGCTCCGGCGTGCGGAACGCATGAGTTGGAACGTTAATATTATCCGTAGATAGGGAAACTTGGAGGGTAAATGAGTAGTCCTTTGGCTGCTCCTTCATCATCCGTTTCCTGTAAAATTAACATAAATTTTTAACAACAATCGGCTCAAAATATCTAACACCGAGTAGTCCAGTGGGCACTCATTAATTATGAAATGAACATAAATAGATCTTAAGGACAAAAAGGGGGAAGGGGTAGCGGGGAAAATTGCGAAATCGTTGCAACAGTTAAAATGAATAGCCATCGGAAAAAGATTAATCCGAACGACCAAAATCATGAAAAAATAATGTTTTCAAATAATAATTAAATAAATTATGTTAATTGAAACTGAAAATATGGGCAGAACGCTGCGCAAATTTTTGGAAATAGTTAAAACATTTATCATATAAACTGTAAAATAAGGGCGGAACGCTGCTCAAATTTTCCGAATCAATCAAAATACTTATAGAAAATAGTAAAGTAAAAGTGGAACGCGTAAAATAAGGGCGGAACGCTGCAAAAATTTTTCGAATTAACATAAATACTTTATCGAAAACCGAAAAAATACAGATGGATTACAACTAAATATTTATACAAGAAAAATATTTTATAAAGCGGAGGAATAATGAAGGATCCCTAGAAAATACTTGATAGTAATAATGATAATAGTAAGGATAATGGTAATTATAATAATAATAATAATAATAATAATAATAATAATAATAATAATAATAATAATAATAATAATAATAATAATAATAATAATAATAATAATAATGATAATAATAATGAGGATAATAATAATAATAATAATAATGATCATGGTACCTATAATAGTAATGATAAAAATTATGATGTTAATAGTAGTAATATAATAACTGTAATGGTAATTATATAGTACAAAAATAATAATAAAGGTAATAGTAGTAACAATTAATAAAGGTAATACATATAATAGCAACAATGATAATGCTAGTAATAATAATAGGGAACATTGTAGTTATAATAGGGATAAGAGTAAGAGAGCTAGTGTGTGAATATTTAACATAAAACAGGTTAGGAGAATAATGGGACCTAAAAATCGAAAAGCGAGCACAGGCCTTCTATCGGCAGCTCGTTGGACCCATGGATCGTTCGGTCAATTATAGCATTAGCAATAGCGCTCACTTTTTGCGGACGATCTACCCACTCGAACACAGTTCCAACGTTGCTTAGCAACGGGTGCCGAGTGGTAAGCGAAAGATATTTGTATGGGGTTGTCTGGGTAACAACCACATAGTTTCAAAATATCAACACCTAGAAACCCACCATATCCGCTAAAATGATCACACCGAGTAGTCCAGTGGGCACTCGTAAACTCTAACATAAACACAATTTCCTTAAGCTCAAATTGAAGGGTACGGGAGGCGAAAACTCGAAATCGATGTGATGAAACGAATTAAACGTATTAAACTTGATGAAAATAATTAAATGTGTTAGAATTGATAAGAATAAATAATTAAATGAGTTGAAATTAATAATAATTAAAGGTATTAAAATTGATGAAAATGTTCAAGCGCATTAAACTGACGAAAATAATTAATTAAAACTATAGAAAAATGATTAAAGGAATTAAGTTGAGGAAACTAATTATTTGTAAAAAAACGGTGAAGAATATTTAAAATAGTGAATCAATGAAGATAATAAATCGTACTGAAACGGTAGATAGTAATTAGAAATATTAAATTAATGTAATTAATGAGTTATATAACCTTGCAGGGTACGAGGAAAGATGGTAAGCTGACGAAATAACTAACAGTACTAAAATTGTTGAGAATAATTAAAGGTGTAAAAAACTGATGATAGTAATCTTTACTTATTAAAGTTAACCAAGGAATTACCAATGATTAGATGTACCGATAATAGTTGAGTATAATGCATAATAGTTGTAAATTACTAAAATAATAGAAATAACCATAAATCATTTAAAATGAGGTGAACCATTATAACTTAATAGAAGTAACTATATGACAAAATCTACCTAAGATTGACGAAAATGACTATAACCGAGTATAAATAAGTAAAATAACTAAAAGATGCAACGTGATTATAATTGCTAAACGTAACGAGGAGAGAGCGGCGGTTAAGGAAAGATGTTAAAAACTGGTGAAGGAATTCAATAGGTATTTGTTTATTTAGGTAAATGAATGTCACGAGAACGCAAACTAGATATCTAGAGAAACCTAAAAGGAATCATCTGTGGCTATTAACTGCCTATAATTAAAATAAATAGATCAATATAATAGTCGATTTTAATAAAAACGCAACCAAGTCACCGAAATAAATTAAAAAATACATTAACTTGTTCCTAACGGAGCTGAAATAACACTCATCTATGAAAGCAATCATGTATTAATATAGAACACGGGGAAAAATCAGAACACAAAATTCCATTAACTCGAATAAATAATCACAATAGGTAGTTAACTGTTCATTCCACCAAAATCGGATATGCATGAGAACATTCACGAGTGATCCATAAGAGAAGGAACCATCGCAGCAAATGTTGTTGACCGAAACACCATTGAGGGTTTGACGAACTCGGAAAGAGACCGGCAATACATCCACGCAGGTATGCAATGAATAGCAAGAATAAGTCCGCATAGAGTTAGTTGAAATCCACGCATGTAGAGACGAATGGGCATCCGGTACTGATAACCACCGAGATGAATTATTGAGACTAAATAGGCGATACCCAAGTCCTCTGAAATGTAACCGAGTAGTGTGAAAATAAAAATCACTAGATTATTATAGTAAATTTCTGAATGACGCTCAACTGAGAAATAATATTAGATAATGAAATAAGCTGCAACTAATTTACCCACCCGGAATACTGATTATAACAAAACACTAACCAACTGTTAGTTGTCTGTTAATTAGTACCGCTCAGTTGTTAATTTCGCTAGCCAATCGAAGAATGTGATAAGATCAAAACACTGAATAAATATTATTCATAAACATTTTTTTTTGGAACTCCTTGAAAATATTAAGTTATTTTCTCATGCTAATTAAATTTTGCGTTGAGAATAATTACAATAAATTCACTAGTCAAGCGGCATATCAATCAAGGGTTCTAATATAAATACCGAATATCAACTAGCAATCAACATCTTACATTATGTCAAACCAACGACAAATACCCGTTTCAAACAAACAGAATACACAGGAACGAATAAGTGATTGACGACGAGACCAAGTATCTACACATCACACGGGTCGACGGGGTGAATCGCAACCAGGTACTATTTCATTTCGAGAATTTAGATTTTTCCGTGTAATGATTGACAGTAAAATAATATCACCCAACTAACTATTAGCTTTAAGTCCATGTTAGGTTATTCATATGTAACATATAGACTTAATCATATCTAATCTTTTTTTTAACGATAATTATGATGGTTATTTTAGATTGCAGAAATACGCATGGAGGATGGAGTGATGACTCCCGTGTAACGCTCCGAATGTCAAACGCTTCTGCCGCTCATTATAGGCAAGCGCTATGGGACCAAGGGTACGCCTTGGCAACATATGGTGGACTCGATTGGCCTCGACGGCCCAATGATAGAGGAGATGAGATCGAACTGCCGAGTATCGCCAATAAGCGCGAGCCCAGTAGAAATCCAGCACGAGAAGCCCGCCAGAGAGCTGAATATGTCGCGATGAGAATGGAAGAAATGGAGCGGAAGTATCACCGGAAGGCGATGATGGCCAGGCAGAGACTGGCGCAGGTAAATCGAGACATTGCTAGTGGAATCATCCCTAGTACCAAAGAATCTCCACCTGATTTTGGGGTCTCATTCGAGCTTGACGACCCAAGACTCTTGCAAATGACTGCTCCATCAACACTGATTCTGCCTGAAAAATTGATTCAGCCAGCGATTCGCGACAGACTTAAACCAAAGCAACAAGATGAGCATGATTATGCCCGCCGACACCCACGATGAACGTTCTCTAGTCGTAATCGTCGCGACACGGATTCCAAAGACAAGAATAAATTCTAGATTTGAATAAATTGATGTGTTAAAATAAATGTTGTTAAATCAATTTGATTATTTGCATTTTCTTTTTCTTTTATAAACGGAATAAATTCCAACAGGGCGATCAGTACGATGAACTGTAACGACTTTATTGAAAATTGCTTTGAAAATTTGGTGATTACGAGGAAGGAAATTTCTTAGTTCAACTAGATAACTATAGATTAAATTAAATAAATGATTGGTAATGAAATTCACCGAGAATTAGTGGAAATTAGGGAAACGATGATGTTCACTAAATTACATGGGACACGGGCATAGGAGATTAATTTATGTATTGAAAGCAGTGACGACAATAATTATTTTCTCAAATATTTTTAATTTAGAAATGGAAGTGACCAGGATTCTCAGTCAAGAATCGAAATAGCTCAGATGCGAGAACGCGCACCTCCATCGAGAACTTCTCCAACAAAGTCGGGAGATCCAAAGAATGAAAGCTACATGGACGGAACCGGAAAAGATGAAGAGTGTGTACCAACACCTTACTGCGGCCCAGCAAGGCTGGAAAGACAAGAAGTCATTGAATCAAGCCAAAGAACTCAGATCAAAGGGTTGGAAGTCGCCTTGTCAGCGTGCCAGGAGGGTAGTGCCGTGACATACCCCTTAGTCTTCGCACCAGCACAGCTGGCTTACCACGACCAAAAAAAGTCGAAACCTTCAACAAATGATCCCATCCGCATGCTAGGCCAGGTCGTACAGAACGCTTACGACGACGGGCCCAAGGCGAGAAACAAATGTTATCGAACTGAACTCTACATGAAATGATTTACAAATTGAAATCCAAATAAAATAAAATTGTGTTTTTTATTAATTTGTTTCTTTATAACGATTAATATGCACGAGTAAAATAAGGAAGGAATAATTAAGGGACCTGAAAGATAAGACGGACATAGGCCATCTAACGGCAGTCCGCTGAACCCGACATAGGACTAATCCTTAGCAGTTCTGACATCGGAACTCACTTTTGGAGGTCCTGTGACCAATGGATTACAGTTCCAACGTTGCTTAGCAACGGTTAACCATTGGCGGGCATTGAAGTATTTTGTATGCAATGGAGTTAAGGTCATGAAACCCACTAACCCCACAATAATAATAATCATAATGATCATGGTACTTATAATGATAATGATAATAGTAATAATAATAATAGTAGTAATAATAATAAATATAACGGTAATTATAGTAAAAAGAATAATAATAAATGTAAAAGTAGTAACAATTAATAAAGGTAATGCATATAATAGTAACAATGACAATGCTAGTAATAATAATAGGGAACATTGTTGTTATAATAGGGGTAAGGGTAAGAGATGTACTGTATTTGTTTAACTTAACAAAAGGTTTACAGGCCATAGAAAAATCATCAATACGGGAAACTACAAGAAGGACTAAGCGAATAGACTTAATGATAAATGATATGAGACTATAGGTTAACATTTGAAAGAGATAGGAGAGCAATGGAACCTAAAATTCGAAAGCGAGCATAGGCCTTCTATCGGCAGCTTATTGGACCCATGGATCGTTCGGTCAATTATAGCATTAGCAATAGCACTCACTTTTTGCGGACGATGAACTGTACCACTCGAAAACAGTTCCAAAGTTGCTTAGCAACGGGTGCCGAGTGGTAAGCGAAAGAAAATTTGTGTGGGGTTTTGGGTAGAGCGCTGTTAATTAACCTTGTCCCCATATGAAAATAAATGTCTTTCCCCCAATGGTTACCCGTTGCCAAGCAACGTTGGTAATGCAACCACTGGTTATGGGATCGTCAAAGGTGAGCGCCACGTAGGAACTGCTAAGGCCCGTTCCCATAGTGGGTTCAACGCACCACCGATGGAAGGTACGTGTGCGATTTTTATTTTCGGTTCCCTTCACTTGCAAGTGCAATTCATCGTCTATTTCTCTGATTTGACCTCATTGTTTACTTAGAACCTCACTACATAGTAACAAAAGTACACACATTTTAACTAAATCATTTATTATCAAGACAAATTTTATTTCTTTTGCTCTGACGACCTCATTAGACGCCGTCTCGGTCGTTCAAATTTTCCTGGTCGCCGTTGGGGTGGTTTAATCGCCGGCTTCGATGTACTCACTGCATCACAGTATTTTATTATTATTATTATTATTAATATTATTATTATTAACATTATGATTATTATTATTATTATTATTATTATTATTATTATTATTATTATTATTATTATTATTATTATTATTATTATTATTAATATTATTATTATTATTTTCAAGGTTATTGGATGACTCATCATAATTTCTCAAGGTCATTGAAAAGTAGGTCAAGGTCATTCAAAATTTCTCAAGGTAATATTATTTTTAAACATTTTTAAATTTTAATTTACTACTTATTTTTATAAGTAGTACATATTTTGTAAATTTATTATTATTATTATTATTATTATTATTATTATTATTATTATTATTATTATTATTAAAAATTTCATTATTATTATTAATATTATTATTCTTTTATTATTCTTTTTATTATTCTATTATTACTTATAAAAATTTATTAATACTTATTAAAACTTTAATTATTATTATTAATATTAATATTTTTATTATTAAATGATAACGCCAATAAAAAACCTTTCGTACGATATATTTTGATAGCACAGCTATCATCTTCAGGTACTCAAAACCAACTAAAAATATTATGAATTAACATTTAATTTAAACAAATTATTTTTTATTAATTTAATTTTTTAATAAATAAATATTTTTAAAAATATATTTTAAATTAATTTTAAATTTTTTAATTATATTCTAATTTTTAAAAATTAATGTAATTTAAAATTTACAATTATTTTAATAATATTAAAAAAACAAACATGATTTAACATACGTAAACTATTTAAAAACATTCAAAACATTCGTAGTCACAGCACTCTGCACATTAATCTTTGGATCCAATGACCTTATCAGCAATGCTTCACATATCACTCGTTCCCAATAACTATTAAAACTTCTCAACAAAATTCTAAAATCAGACATTCCTATATCACTTTTACAGCCTCTATTGTGTTCACTAATATTGGTCAAACCCTTCAATCGACAATGCTCCAGAACTCGAGTACAGAGATGACGGGAAGTCTCTCCAATGTATGTGGCATTACACCCATTACATGTAAATTGATAAACGAGATCAGAACACAATCCAACCGGAGTTTTTGATTTATTAATAAACATATTGCGTACCATACAAGAATTAGAGACGATCTTATACTCTAAATTTCCTATCAGTTTACACAACTTCCTCTTATAATTTGTAAAGCCTTCACAGTACGGCAATACTAACACATATTTAGGCTCAATTACATTCAGACTTTCCAAAACATGGATCCTTAGGATTTTGAATCAATTTATCAACAGTCTCTTTTATCATCAACAATAAAAATGATTTAGAATATCCATTCTTTATCAACAACTCAACCAATTTATCAACACTTTTTACCGAATTAGCAAAAGTAGAAGATAAAGCCCATGAACGATAAATCAATCCTTTCACCATATTTCTCTTATACTTAAATTCACAAAAGCTTTCTGGAGAAGTATAAAGACCAGTATCAGTATATTTTTGGCTAGTTTGGAAAAGAAAATTGCTTCTTTCCAATTTGAAAAACCTTTTGTTTATAAAAGGTATGTGGATGATATTTTTCTTATATTTGAAAACCAGAAACATGTAGAACCGTTTTTGCATTTTATGAACAGTTTACATAAAAACATTGTATTCACATGTGAAACGGAGAGAAAGTCATCAATTGTGTTTTTGGATTTGTTAATTCAACGCAAAGATAAACAGTATGAGACTGAGATTTATAGAAAACCAACTGATACTGGTCTTTATACTTCTCCAGAAAGCTTTTGTGAATTTAAGTATAAGAGAAATATGGTGAAAGGATTGATTTATCGTTCATGGGCTTTATCTTCTACTTTTGCTAATTCGGTAAAAAGTGTTGATAAATTGGTTGAGTTGTTGATAAAGAATGGATATTCTAAATCATTTTTATTGTTGATGATAAAAGAAACTGTTGATAAATTGATTAAAAATTCTAAGGATCCATGTTGTGGAAAGTCTGAATGTAATTTGTCGGATGGGTGTGAATTGAGTATTGATCTGGGTGATGGTAAAAATGGATATAAAAAAATTGAGCCTAAATATGTGTTAGTATTGCCGTACTGTGAAGGCTTTACAAATTATAAGAGGAAGTTGTGTAAACTGATAGGAAATTTAGAGTATAAGATCGTCTCTAATTCTTGTATGGTACGCAATATGTTTATTAATAAATCAAAAACTCCGGTTGGATTGTGTTCTGATCTCGTTTATCAATTTACATGTAATGGGTGTAATGCCACATACATTGGAGAGACTTCCCGTCATCTCTGTACTCGAGTTCTAGAGCATTGTCGATTGAAGGGTTTGACCAATATTAGTGAACACAATAGAGGCTGTAAAAGTGATATAGGAATGTCTGATTTTAGAATTTTGTTGAGAAGTTTTAATAGTTATTGGGAACGAGTGATATGTGAAGCATTGCTGATAAGGTCATTGGATCCAAAGATTAATGTGCAGAGTGCTGTGACTACGAATGTTTTGAATGTTTTTAAATAGTTTACGTATGTTAAATCATGTTTGTTTTTTTAATATTATTAAAATAATTGAAAATTTTAAATTACATTAATTTTTAAAAATTAGAATATAATTAAAAAATTTAAAATTTAAAATTAATTTAAAATATATTTTTAAAAATATTTATTTATTAAAAAAATTAAATTAATAAAAAATAATTTGTTTAAATTAAATGTTAATTCATAATATTTTTAGTTGGTTTTGAGTAACTGAAGATGATAGCTGTGCTATCGAAATATATCGTACGAAAGGTTTTTTATTGGCGTTATCGTTTAATTAAATCGTTGCCAAATTTATTTAATTATTTATTTTTATTATTATTATTATTATTATTACTTTTTATTATTCTATTATTACTTATAAAAACTTTAATTATTATTATTAATATTTATATTTTTATTATTAATATTATTATTATTATTAATATACTTATTACTTATAAAATTTTTATTATTATTATTAATAATACTTTTAAAAACTTTTATTAATTTTATTATTATTATTATTAATATACTTATTATTATTATTATTATTTTTATTATCAAGGTCATTGGATGACTCATCATAATTTTTCAACGTCATTCAAAAGTAGGTCAAGGTCACTCAAAAATTCTCAAGGTCATAGTATTTTTAAACATTTTTAAATATAAATTTACTACTTATTTTTATAAGTAATATAAATTTTGAAAATTAATTTTATTAATTATATTATTATTATTATTTTTTATTATACAATTATTACTTAAAAAATCTTTTATTATTATTAATTATATTATTATTAATATTTTTATTATTATTATTATTATTATTATTATTATTATTATTATTAATATTCTTATTATTAGTATTATTTTTATTATTATTATAAATATTATTATTATTATTGTTATTATTATTATTACTATTATTATTATTATTAATATTTTTATTATTCTTATTATTATTAATAGTATTATTTTTTTTATTATTATTATAAATATTATTATTTTTATTATAATATTATTATTATTATTATTATTATTATTATTATTAATATTATTATTATTCTTAATATTATTGTTATTATTATTTTAATTATCATGATTATTATTATTATTATTATTATTATTAATATAATTATAATTATTATTATTATTAATATTATTATTATTATTATTATTATTATTATTATTATTATTGTTATTATTATTTTAATTATCATGATTTTTAGTATTGTTATTATTATTATTATTATTATTATTATTATTATTTTTATTATTGTTAAGGTCATTGGATGACTCATCATATTTTTTCAAGGTCACGTAAAATTTCTCAAGGTCATAGTATTTTTAAACATTTTTAAATATAAATTTACTACTTATTTTTTATAAGTAGTATATATTTTTATTATTAATATTATTATTTTTGTTGGGCTAGAACACATACGGCCTTGTAAAATGTTTAAATGAATCGGCAACACACGTGCCAATATTACATGCAAATTTAAACTCTAACATAAACGTCAACTAAACCCTATCAAATATGAGAAAAAAAAAGATAATTACATATAAAATAAATAAACATAAAAATAAATCAAAATAATAACAAAATGCAACAAGATCCGCACGATACAAACACAAACATATTATGAAAACCCAACAAATTCGACCGAAATTCGTTAAATCAATAAAATTTCATGAAAATGAAATTTAAATCAAGAATTTGAATTAGAAATAATTCAATAAAAATTCCAAATAAAAAAGTATCAAAATAAATGAAAAAATAATAAAATAAAGATTAGAATACACTAGAGAATAACAAGGTCGAATTTTGTTTTACTAAACCAAAAATAACACGCGAGGTTAGGGACAGAAAATAGGTATAAATACCGATGCATTTTCACATAAAATTTAACCAATTTTGAACTAAAAACCAAATTTTGAATCTATTTTTGAAAATCTATTCAAGTTTATTTTTAGGTGAACAGAAGTTTTATTTGGAAACTCTCTCTCCACGTCCCGTCCTCGCAACCTCGGTAGAGCTCTGCTTGGATGTCGCGTGGGGGGAGATGTATTTTTATGATAATTTTTATGATGATTGGTCAAGTAATTTGTATATTATTTTAATATGTTAATAAATATTCATAATGTTTAAAATTAACTTGTTTTTTCCTAAAATTTAATTTGTTTTTCATAATTAATTGTTTTATTGTCGAAATTTTTCCGGCCCACAGCCAAGACATATCGCAAGTCAGTAAAATCAACATACTATTCAGATTCGTGTAAGTGCGTGGAATATCGCCAATGATCTGTGCCCGTGAAGACCCGTCGTGCGGAACGCAGGGATTGGAACGTCAATATTATTCCGTATAGAAGAAAGGGGAAATAAGGAGGGGGTCTATTGGCTTCTTCCTCGTTTCTTGTTTTCTTTAAATTTGACCTAAATTATTTTACACACGGCTCAAAATCATCACACCGAGTAGTCCAGTGGGCACTCATTAACTATAATATGAACATAACATGCGCCTAAGGCTTATTAAAGGGAAAGGTTACGGGGGAAAAATTAATATGAAATTATTGCTATGAAACAAATTAGTAAATTCAATTTAAATAAAAATTTAAATAAAAACTCATAAAATATTTATTAAATCAACTACCCACTCCCAACTGAAACTAAGAATTTATTCCGATCCAAATCCATTAGTATTACTGCTAGGACACCTCCCTTCATTTTTGTAAAGTCAGCCATAAATCGAAGTTGACCCGTTCAAAACTGCATCAGCCTAACTTAAAAGTTGAATCAAAAATCATACCACGAATAAAACCAATTGTATTATAACGCAGATTCCTAATCCACTTGAATAATTAAATCAACCGACCCACCATTATCATCCACCATTATCATCAACGAATACATCCAATCTGGACACCCAGTTCTCCGATACAAATACCCAACGAGTTCCAGCTTGGTAAACGATTCCCAACCTCTAACACAAACCGACACGATAACCAGTAGTTTAAATTACCCATTATTCTATTTCCAAATGTCCAATGATGTAGGATCTAACAATTCGAGTTTCCGAAAATTGACTGAAGGCAAATAAAATGATAATTCCAATATGGTGAAAACCCAGAGAATAAGTATAAATCTAGTAATTAAAATTCCAATTGCTGAACGAGGAGAATCTCATGACTTTTCTACGGGATGAGAGTTGGATTGAATATTCGGAAATTATAAAAATGTTAAATAAATATAATTAAAATCAAACAGGTTTGAGGAAAATTGGGATTAACGTGGGAATAACCGCCGTGACATCGTGAAGTCGACGATGGCACGAGTGAGCTTTTCCGCCGTTATTTCCCAAAGAAATAAATACTTACTAGTTTTTTTGTGGTGTCGACATCCATTTGAAAAATTTGAATGTAATAGTTCAAATATTCGAACGGATGTCGAAAATTATTTATTTACCCATCGTCCAAATTCCATTCAATTGATTCGTCCAACCGGATGCCGACGCCCACGCAAAAATCAACCAATATTAACTACGAATCAGCTAATCCGTTCAGATAAAATTTCTTTTTCTGCAAATTGGTGGGTTACAGGGTTGCGTAATTTGTTTATCTTTATGGTTGCCCCAGTAACGCCATACAAAATGATTCTAACTGCCACTTGGCACCCGTTGCTAGGCAACGTTGGAAATGTGTTCAAGTGGTGGATTGTCCGCAAAAATTGAGTATTATCACTAGTACTGTAATTGCTCGGAAAACCCTCGGGTCCACGAGCTGTCGATAGAAGACCTATGCTCGCTTTGCTCTGTCCCTAGTATAAAGAGTTCAAGATCAGGTTCTTACTGGTTGTGGTGGACGAGACGAAGGTTCGATGACGTGATACGGGTATTCGTGATGATGTGTATGTTCGAGTATATCTAGGAGATGAATTAACTATAGCTGCAACTATTCTATTTCAAATCGATAACAAATACATAATAGTCGTGAGTTAATGTGATAGGCTTGGGGGTTGCATTGCTCGACGTCGGGCACGCTCCTTGCGTCCCGGCCGACGATTACTGGATGGAGTGGCGGACTGATTTGTCGATTGAGAACTTTTATGTGGCATCTGGGATGGGGCGAAGACGAGCGGGTATGTGACTGCTTCCCCCTCCCGACAGACTGCTAAGGCAACTTCCAATCCTCTGATTTGGGTGCGCAAGCTCTGATTTAGCTGTCGCTCTTCCGCCCAACCCTTTTGTGCTGCGGTTAGCCTGAGATATAATGTTTTTATTTTTCTCGGATCCGACCAAGTTGCCTTGATCTGCTGTACCTCTTTAGTCATCTGGATGATTTGGTTGAGGAGGTCCGCGTTTGCATTCCTTGCACGATCTAGTTCAGCTTGCAGGATTTGGTTGGTTGTCATTACTACAATGGTCAAAATTGTTAAATTTTCTCTACTGATTTACATAATTTGTATTTATAATTATCATAAACATAATTATTAAAAACGGGTCTACTCAGGCAAACGATTAAAACGAAAGGACAAAGTAACGAATATTTCTTTTTCAAAAACAAAACTAAATCACTTTTGTTGTTAGTGTTTTTTAGGAATCACTGTTTTCTGTGGAACGGCCTCTTGAGGTTCTTCTTCGGAGGAACTACAAAATATGGGCGTCGGGTATCGCGGACTGGGCGAGGTGGATAGGCTTCCGCAATCCGCCGGCGAGGATGTCTTCTTCTACATTTGCGAGATACATCCTCGCCTTAACCACCTGTAGATCTACCTGTTCCTGCACCCTTTCCCATTGGGTGAGGAGGTTCCTCGCATAGATATATGTTTCCGCAGCTGGGTACTGCTGTCCGGCGAGTCCACAAGGGTCCTTTTCGAGGCCCAGTATCCGCCAAGTAGTGGGATACGGCCACTGTTGTCGAAGCTTATCGAAAATTGCCGTAGTTGACGGAGCTCCTTCCCGACCCTGTTCGTCGGTTACTTGGCTAGTGGTCCCATCAAGTGGCATGTCTAAAATATCATCGTGATCAGATTCAATTAAGTCGTCCGCTTTATTATAGTCATCGACTAAATGATGACTATATTGTTGCTATTGGACTTATCGAATTTAAACTTATTACCTTTGATTTTGATTGTAACTTTTTGGGAAACGACTAGGATTGTTTACTTACAAGTTCTAGGTGTGCTATATTTCGTTGACTATCGCTACTCATGATGCTCCTACGTATCTTTCTAAAGGTTATAATGATTTTTTAAGAGAAATCGACACTCCGTTATTATATCAGTTGGGTTATGGGCCTTCAGGGTTTTAACAGTAGTCTATTTATGATCTAACAGCTTGACATTGAGTATGGTAAGACACGGTTGTTAATTAGTTGATCTTCGTTAAAAACCGGGACAACTTTGATGGTCATTACTTCAGGCTTTCACTTTATTGAATTACGCTATGGAAGATCACCTTATGAGTTCGTGTTTTGAATAAAATCTATTAGTGGCCAAAACTCTAGATTACGCGGAAATTTGACAATCGTGTGAGGCTATTGTAAGGGCACGTGGATTTATTTAATTTTCGTCGATTCGACAAATTACCTTGGAATGTCGCTTCAGATAATTTAATATTTACAAGCGGACGGCGATAGTTGAATCTATATCCGGCGTTTATCTTAACAATTTGATATTTACCAGTGAATGACGATAGTGAAATTCGGTACGTCTATATCCGGTGTTTATCTTATTCTTATTTTATTTGCAGGATTTATCGATTTATAATTTTACAATTGTGTTGAAGTGAGTCGGTAAGTTAATATTTCGGTTGTTTGGATATATTTTATCGACGTTTTTAGGACAAACTTTACTCGACTCTATAGCGGATCTTGCATGTGGAATTTTATTATTGGGATTTTATTCGGCATTTTTCGGGATTGTTGGATTTAATTTGATTCATTGCCGTCGGTAAGCGTAACTCTATGACTGTTTGTTTCGTGTAATATTAATATAACATTTTGATTGTTTCTCTGATTTATCTGTTATCCTGAATTTTGGTCATTTTTATTTGTATCGATTTTATATTAATCTATTTTTAAGCAATAACCTATTTTCCTTAATTTACGTTGGATCCATGAATTTATATTAATTTACAGAAAAAATTTGTTTTAAATCAATACATTTCATTACTTTCACTCGCGGAGTTATTCTAGTTCAAATCAAGATATTACTTTGTTGATGAATTACTGTAAGTTTTAATCTATAGTTACTTTAATTTAATTCAATTATATTAATTGTAATCACTCGAATTACTTATTTTTACTTTAAAATTTGTTAAATCGATAAATTACTTTAGGAAATAGACTACTTTATTTTAAAAATTTTTTAATTAATGACTCAGAACTTTACTCTATTTTTACTCAAGGATTTAAAGAATTCCTTTACTTTTATTCTAATTATTTTAATGTTAATCAATGAATTAATTGAATTTAACCAACGAATTATTTATCTCTACTCAATAACTACGTTGATGTTATTAAAATGAATTATATTAATTTAATCCAAGAACTACTTACCATTACTTTAATTTGATAAAAATGAATTGTATTAATTTAAGCAATGGTTTGCTCATTTTTACTCAATAATCATCTAATTTTAATCAATAATTTAATTTAATTACTTGCTTTTACTCAATCATTACTTCAATTTTATTAAAATGAATTATCAATGAATTACTTGTCGTTACATTAATTTACATCAATAATTATAATTACTGAATTCCTTACTTTTACTCAAGAATTACTTTACTTTTAATCAATAATAATGTAATGAACTACTTTAATTTTTTCTTTATTTTTAATCAATAGCTACTTTACTTTTGATCAATAACTTAATTTAATTGAATCAATGAATTACTTCTTTATTTCAAAATGCAAATTCAATTTAATTATACCAATAATTTTTGTTAATTTATTTCAAATTATTAGTCCAATTTAGCTATATCAACGATTTCAATTTAATTTATTCCCGTACCCTTTCCCTTTAATAGGCCTTAGGCGCATTTTATGTTTATATTATATTTACTGAGTGCCCACTGGACTACTCGGTGTGGTGATTATGAGCCATGTGGGATATAATTTAGGTCGATTTTACAGAAATGAGAAACGAGGAAGTAGCCAGAGACTTCTTCCTTATTTCTCGTTTCATCTATATGGATAATATTGACGTTACGACCCCTGCGTTCCGCACGCTAGGTCTTCACGGGTACATATCATTGGCGATTTTCCAAGCACTTACACAAATCTGTACTATGTAGATTTTAATAACTTGCAATATGTGTTGGCTGTGGGCCGGAAAAATTTCGACAGATTGATTTTAGATTATTAAATATATAAAAACAATTTATTAATATTATAAATATTTATTAACATATTAAATAACTAAAATACAAAATTACTTGTCCAATAAACACATTCATAAAAACATAAAATTGCATCTCTCCCCACGCCGACGTCCAAGCAGAGCTCTGCCGAGGTTGTGAGGATGTGACGTGGAGAGAGAGCTCCAAAATAAAAGCTATTTCTCACCTAAAATTGTAAATGTTAAACTAGATTTTCAAACAAAATTTTAGTTCAGAAAAATGGTTTGTTTCGAAAAACGGTGTTATTTAATGTGAAAATGAATCGGTATTTATACCTATTTTCTGTCCCTAACCTCGCGTGTTAAATTTGATGTAGTAAAACAAAATTCGACCTTGTTATTTTCTAGTGAATTCTATTCTTTAATTTTATTATTTTTCGATTTATTTTAATAATTTTCTATTCAGAATTTTTATTGAATTATTACTAATTCAAATTTTTTGATTTAAGTTTCATTTTCATGAACTTTTATTAATTTATCAATTTTTGTCGAATTTGTTGGGTTTTCGTGTTATGTTTGTGTTTGTATCGTGCGAATCTTGTTGCATTTTGTTATTATTTTAATTTATTTTTATGTTCATTATTTTATATTTAATTCTCTTTTTCTCATATTTGATAGGGTTTAATTGATGTTTCAATAGGTTTATTTAAATTTGCATGTTATATTTGCATGTGTGTTGCCGATCCATTTAAACACTTTCCAAGGCCATATGTGTTCTGGCCCAACAAAATCATGACCAACAACTTGGATTTACTAACCAATATGCCCGACGAGGAAGCGGCCGCGGCATCGGGAATGACCACGGAAAGTAAGAATATATAATTCAGATTTTATAAATGTAATAATATAGTAAAAATCATAATCATTTTTATCAATATAATAATGTAGTAAAATGATAATCATGTTAATAAATGGAATAATATAGTAAAAGTTATAATCATCTTATAAATGTAAGAATTATAGCCATTTTTATAAATGTAATGATAAAGTAGAATTATAATCATATTAATAAATGAAATAATAGAGAAAAATTTATAATCATTTTAACTTTAATAAATACAATGAGATAGTATAATTATAATCATTTTATACTAATAAATGTGATGATCTAGTAAAAGCATAATCGATTCCTTTTATTTTTTTGTAATATAGGTAAACTCTTACGTTAACATCCACGATCAACCGTTCCCTAAATGTATAAAATTATTCCAATATCTAAATGACCCTACTCCAATTCCCTTGTATTAACCCTCACCAAAGATTGTGGAGACTGTTGAAAATCGATCATCTACTTGAGGTTTAGTACCTGTCGCTAATGATTTTTATTTTCAGTAACTAGTCCAAGGGATCGCCTGCCAATTTCCCTCGCAGACCGATGGAGATGGGCCTGGGCCAAATATAGACAGGAAAAATGTCCCGAATTCCCCCCGTCAAAGTTTCTCGACAGGAACAATCTGAGGCAAGGGATGGCCGACCAATGGAGCCCGACCGAAGAAATCTACCGACAGGCTCGACATCTGCTCGAAAACCTGGAAGCACATCAGCGCCAAGTAGACCTACAGGTGATCCGAGCTCGCCAGTATCTGGCGAACGTTGAAGAAGATTTACTGGCGGGTCGGATCGCCGACAGCTATTGGCACCCCCAACAAATCTCCCCGACCCAGGCCCCGCAAACCACTGCGACCCGAGCCCGCAATACAAAGAGACCGACCATGTCGATCTCAGGCTATACACCCAAAGAGTGGGTGGCGAAAGGTTTCCCTTGATCGGACAAGGATACAAATTTGATTAACGATAATTAGGACTAATTGTCTTCCTTTTGTTTTAATTAGTTTGCTCAATGATAATTAAAAATAATATTCGTGTGCTATGTTTTGGTTTTAGTTTAGAGTCTTTATTATTATCATTGAATAATTTTCATTAATTTGTTTGGATTAAATATAAATTATATGAATCCGCCCTATCAGTAAACCCCTCTCCTTTTAATTATTTTCTTTTATTAGTCATGGAACCGGCCCAACTATTACAAAAGGAATTATCCCGCGCCCAGCAATCCAACAAATCTCTATACGAACAGATAATTCAGCTCACCAAGGAGGTTCAGCAGGTGAAATCTACCTGGGTGGACCCGGCAAAACTCAAGTCCATCCACCAACGTCTCACCGCTGCTCAAAAGGGTTGGGCTGAGGAACGCCAACTAAATCAGAATCTCCGGGCGCAAGTAAGGGGGTTGGAAGTCGCCCTGGCCGCCAGTCGTGAAGGAGAAGCGGTGACTTACCCTCTTATCTTCGCCCCATCTCAATTGGCGTACCGGGATTCAGTCAGCAATTCCACACTATTAGCGACTCCATCGGCAGTGCCGTCGAACAATCACCGGCCGGGACGCAAAGAACGCGCCCGACGCAGAGCTGCACGTCTGACAAGCAAATTGACCTAAAGTGTCCGGTATCGTTTTAACACTGAATTAACCTACAAATATTGTCTATTTTAATCAGCTTTTCTTGTTTTATTGAATAAAATTGTAATTATTGTTAAACCAATTTAAAGTAGTATGTTATAAGATGTAAATAATATCGAATCGTTGTCGAAAAGTCATGAGTATTCATACCGCGTCACCTGAACATCGTTCCATCTCTACCGGTCAACATGAGTCTGATCTTGAACCTTCTTACACAGGGGACATTGTAAAGCGAGCATAGGTCTTCCATCGACAGCTCGTTGAACCCGAGGGTTGTCCGGGCAATTACAGTATTAGTAATAGTACTCACTTTTTGCGGACAATCCACCCACTCGAACACATTTCCAACGTTGCCTAGCAACGGGTGCCGAGTGGTAGCTAGAAAATATTTATATGGCGTTACCGAGGTAACAACAAGATGAGTTAAACAAATAGCAAAACCCAGTAACCCACCATTTTTTAATTTTCAATTATTACTTAAAAAATCTTTTATTATTCTTATTATTATTATTATTGTTGTTATTATTATTATTATTATTATTAATTTTATCATTATTATTTATTTTATTATTATTATTTTTATTATTATTATTAATATTTTATTAATATTTTTATTATAATATTTGTTATTATTTTTATTATTATTTTTATTATTATTATTACTTATTATTATTACTATTCTTATTATTATTAATAATAGTATTATTTTTATTATTATTTTTATTATTATTATTACTTATTATTACTATTCTTATTATTATTAATTATGTATAATAAAAACAAAACAACTACATAAAACTTTTATTATAAGGAAATAATTTTATTATTATTATTATTAATATGATTATTAATATTATTAATTAGTATGATTACTTATTAATATTGTTTAATTATATTTATTTTTATTATTATTATAATTGTTATTATTAATATTATTATTATTATTTATATGATTAATAATATGAATTATTAATATGATTACTTATTTTAATTATTATTATTTTTTATTATTACTATAATTATTATTATTATTTTTATTATTATTATTGTCAAGGTCATTGGATGACTCATCATATTTTTTCAAGGTCACGTAAAAATTCTTCCGCGCATAAGTATCCATCAAAAAATATATATCCCTATTTAAATATAATTAACCGATGAAATCTACTCAATTGTTAATAATTTTTAATTTAATATAATAGTAATTAATCCACTCTTAAACTACAATTGATTTTCAGTAAATATTTTTATCTTTTAAGTATATTTGTTGATCATTGAATAATTCTGACTCCATTTATTTCAAGTATTTCACAATATTTAATTGATATTTCATCTCATCATTGAGAAATTTTACCGACTAATTATTATAAGCAATTCTCGATTCAATGAATATTTGTTAGCTTCAATTCATATTTTCTCACTTTAATGATTGCTTTCCTCTTCAACGAATATTTTTCTCTTCGATGTATATTTTCTCCATTCAAAGTATATTACCCTTGTAAGTTATTAATATATCAATTGATATTTCATCTATTTAGTAGATATCTTTAGCTATCCCACTGTTTTCAGTAATTTCAACGATTTTAGTCACTTAATGTACTATCTCACCAATATTACTTCTTCACTGAAAATTTTCTTTATAGAATATAATCTCTACTAATTAAAATTCCATTTGTTGACTTGTTATTTTCAATGAAAATTTAACTAAATAAATTACATCTTTCAATAGATTAGGTTGTACTCGACAAAAATAAAATAATTTTAGGCTATGTAAATCAATTAGAGCTTTTAGGGAAATTTTATAATAATTTAAGTAATATCTAGTTTTACGAGGTATTTATTTTAGTAAATTTTAATCATCTTTGTGAATTTATGGTTTTCTTTTGAATTTTAATGGATTTAAGGTTTGATTATGTTTTTAATGAAATTATTGAAGAAATTAGGGTAAATCTATAATTTTAGAAACAATTAATTTCTTCTTAATTTATTAGATTTGACTTGATTTTAGGATTATTTTAAATAAAAAAAAAATAAATAAATTTAGGATCAAAATTTTTATGAAACATCTATTTAAGATAATTATTTACCAATTAGAATCCAATTTGACTGATAGATTTTGAATAGTAAATGATATTTTAATTATAATTTTATGTTCTATTTAAATAGTTAATTAAATCAGTTAATTTTTAAAAATATTTTAGTGAAACCTACAATTTTAATTGATTTTACAGTGTAAAAAAGGGGGGTCAATAATTACTTTCATTTTCAATTCTAATATTGATTTCATGGATATCAATCACAAAAGTAGTATGATTTAGAGATTTTAAGGGGATGCTTAGTGTGGTTATCAGTATAATTATGAAAATCATTGAATTATCTCTAATGGTTGACTGGTAATTTTTATTGAATTTATACTTGATTTACTGATTAATTTTAATGAGCAATATGATATATATTTTGTGATTTTACAATAATTTAATTTATATGGAAAACATAGATTTTATTCGATTTAAATCATTTTTAATGAATTTTTTAATTGCTTGAAATTGTTGCCAGAACAAAATTGTGGTGATTTTCGATGGAAAATGATAATAACAATTTTGTAATACTTTAAAGAAAATTTATTTTTATTGGTAAAATTCAAATTTTTATGATAATTTTAAGGGAATTTGATTGGTTGAATACATATAGTAAATATGATTCGAATGATGAATTTTTAAGGAGTAGAGTCGGTTAAACATAGATTTCTAAAGAAATTTTACCTTGTAGGTTTTGAAAAAAATATGTATATTATTGGTGCAGTGGGGAGATGGAATGTTATTTCAATGGAAATGATTGGTTAAGAGTAAGTTTTACGATATTTTAAGGAAATAATCGATTAAGAACAAGTTTGTTGTCATTTTTAAGGGGTTGAGTTGGTTGAATATCTGTGTTCAAAGGGTAAATATTTTCTAAATGGAAAATATAGATGAGGAATTTATAATATTTTTAGGGGATTTGTTCAGATAGATATCAATATGTGTGTAAATCTTTTGAGAGAGTGGAAATATTGTCAATTAAAGAGGTGAATTTATGATAATCTTAAGGTAATTTGATTGGTCAAGAGAGGAATTTTATTTTAAGGGGATTTCAAGAAATTTATTCAGTTGAAAATCGATATGTCGGTGATTTTTATGAAAAATATTGAATATAGTTTGGAATATTGCCGTTTAAAGAGAAATGATTGGTTGAGAGTAAATTTTATATTATTTTAGGGGAAAACGATAGGTCAAAAGGGGGAATCTTATTTTTAGGGTGATTTATTCGGTTGGATATCAATGTCAAAAGATGGATACTTAGTGAAATCGATACATTTTCATTGACTTAAGGGTTATCAAAATATAACAATAAGATTTTGGTTAATTTTAATGATATTATTGGAATCTGAATAAAATATACGATACGTGTTCAGTTCTAAGAAATTGTTCGATTCATGCATTCAAGTATTTATTTGATTTTATTATTATATTTGTAATTTAAT